>JAWWMP010000116.1:84135469-84154395 GCA_035047865.1 Dendrocincla tyrannina | reverse complement strand
TCCAATAGCTGAATATCTTTCTTATATTGTGGCTCTCAAAACTGCCCACAATATTCAAGGTTAAAAAGGCTGCCCCAATGCAGAGCAGAGTGGGACAATCCACTCCCTTGACCAGCTGGTGATGCTTTGCCTGATGCCCCTCAGGTCATAGTTGGCCCTCCTGGCAGCCAGGGCACTGCTGACTCATATTTTCCCATCCCAGGTGCAGAATCTGGCATTTTCCCTTGTTGAACTTTATATTGTTGGTGATTGTCCAGTCCCCTAATTTGATGAAGTCTCTCTGCAGGGCCCCCCTGCCTTCTAGGGAGGGAACAGCTCCTTCCAGTTTTGTGTCATCTGCAAATTTGCTTATTATCCCTTCCAGTCCTGCATCCAAGTGGTTTATGAAGATGCTGAAGAGCACAAGGCCTAAGATGGAGCTCTGTGGAACCCCACTAGTGACAGGTCACCAGTCTGATGTTGCCCCATTCACTATTACACTCTGTGATCGACCCATGAGACAATTTCTCACTGAGCCCATGGTGTGTTTATCCAGCTTGTATCCATCTTGTCCAGAAGAATTCTGTGAGAGACAGTATCAAAAGCTTTACTGAAATCCAAAAAGGTTGCATCAATTGGCTTTCTTTGATCAGCTAGGTGGGATACTTTGTCATAACAGAAAATCAGGTTTGATAAGCAGAACTTTCCTCTCGTGAAGCCGTGCTGGCTGTGACCAATGACTGTGTTGTCTTTCAGGTGTTTTTCAATACCTTCCAGAATAATTTTCTCCTTAACATTACTAGGCACTGAACTGACACTGACAGGCCTGTAGTTTCCAGGGTACTCCTTCTTGCCCTTCTTGAAAATCTGGATAACATTAACCAGCTTACAGTTCAGCTGGGACCTCTCTGGATTCCCAAGACTGCTCAAAGAGAGCAAGAGAGGTTTTGCAATGACCTCACATGGTTGTCCTCTAGGCTTCCCCTTGCTCCTCTTGTAAAAGGATATTGGACTAGGCATGGCTGTTCCTACTTTGACAGAACATGCTAATGCTAACTTTGTAATGAAATTTGTCGAGGCCTTCCTTCTGTGTGTAAGTATGCTGGCAGATGGTTGGGCAAGCCACAGATGCAAAACATCTGACTGGATGAGACTGTGTGGTAGCCAGAGAGCAAGGCTGCAAAGCCACTCCCTACAGAGGAGGATCAGAGCCTGCATGTAGCCAGTGAGTGTCCAAATGAGGATGTTAACAGAGAAAACATCTGTAGCAAGAGGCAAGCATTTTGGCTCCTCCTCGGCCTTAAGCCACCACAATGACCCATTGTGGCAAACCAAACTTGGAACAAGGCAGAAACACTGGACACATATAAAAATGCAGTTTTATCCAAAAGAGCATTTTCCAGACATCCTGTGAAGTCAATACAGTGTTCTCTTACTCTGAGTAACGTTGCTCCCATCAATAGAGACATTGTTTGAACAATACAGATGTAGACTGAGCAATTGCTCTTAAGCAAGCCCTTAAACTCTTCAGCCAGATAGGTTAGCAGAGTTAATAAAATTGGAAAACTCTGCCATCTTGGGCTATTTGCTTAGAAATGAAATGTGGTGCCAAAAGAAACATTCCCAAAAGCTAAATTTGATCCATACACCAGAACCCTTCTGTACAAGAGAGAAGGGGCTGAAAGCAGCAGCCTGAAAGGTAACTAATAGGTTACTGGAGGAGAACATCTCCCTTCTTTGCTTTATAGAGGTGGTCATTTGGGGAAAGCAGCTTCCCATGCATAACACAGGCCTTTGGACATTAACCCGGTGCTTCTGGCCTTTGTGAAGGAATTATACAAACTTGAAAAGGACCCCTGAGGCCCTGTGAGCCATCTCTTTCTCTGACACAGGGATCTGAACAATTTTTCCCACTCATATGGTGCTCTCGAGTTCATTATTCTTACACATCAGGGCACATCATGTGGGATACATTAGATATTAACTAACAGTATGTAACATATTCTTCTCTGTGCCCAACCTCTAGATCACAGAGTGACTGCAAGTCCAGATATTGTGTCATTAGGAACAAAACCAATACTCACAGTAAATATTTTGACAAGAAACCTGGAAAACCTGAGCCAGGATAAAAAGAAAAATTCACCTTTTCTTCTTTCATGACTGTCTTATCTATTCTGCTCAGGGATCTTCACTGGGTGATTCCCAGAACCAGTTCATATGTTTCCAAAGGGCACACAGCTTTTCCTTAGAGATTTATATTATTTCAAATTACAGATTCTTAGTTACAAGATTTTAATAGTTACCTTCATAGTCAACAGTGTCACCTGGTTTTACTTGGGGTCTTTTGTTTTGTATTTTAAGCTGCTTTATTTTTTAAACAAATGAAATTGATCTGCCCATGGAGAAGTCTGGAGAAGAATTTCAATAAATGATGGGACATGAACATATGCTGCTCTACTGTGCAATGTCCTTTAGCTTGCAGGAGGTGATCTGAGCAGTAATACTGTGAGTTGTTTCTAGGTTGCAACATAATTATGCAAAACAGCAGTTCTAGGTAGTAATAATATGGCAGTTTATGTAGTTTTGCATTGGTTTTGAATGTTAGAGAGACAAGATTTTTTTTAAGAGTAGAATGTAAAGCACAATGCAAACAGTGAGCCATAACTCAGAATAGACAAACCTTATGCCTGATGTCCTTTCAAAAACCACATCCTGTGATAATTTTGTGTTTGAACAATAACAATGCTTTTACAAATATTCCTTAGCTCAGCAATTCAAGGTTTTCGTGGGTTGTTTGTTGTTAGTCATAAAATAGAATTTATTCATTTCAGTGAGTATGTATATGCACATGTAGATTTGTATAGAAAGTATAGTGCACATGTCTCTGTGTGTTTACTGTGTCTTTTGTAAGACAGAGGAAGGGAGGTTTAATCTAAAAGATGTCTATCCAATTCTAAAAATTCCCCAAACTTCTCAGGGGACCTGTCTGATACCCATTTCCACTATATAGAAACACTTCTCACCTGCTGGATTTGTACATCACTTCTATCTCACCTTTTCTAAAGAACATGTGCCCCATCTGTCACAGCCTGATTAAATCCATTTAAAAAACAGATGTTATATTCATCTCCCTTTTCTTCAGACATGAAAATTTTTCATTTCTCTTCTTCATGGGGCCCAGGATGGATTATATGCCTCATACCCCAGAACGAGAGGGCTGTCTTTTCACTATTATTACTAATGATCTTTACTGATTATTTGTTTTGCAGTGACGCTTCTGTGTGTCAGTCATGGTCCAGAACCCTTGTGCACTACACAGGACATTTGTATTGAAGAGACAATAGTTAGATCTACATAGATGGACAGTACTTAGTCTGATTGGCAAGTGTCTCAGTATATCACCAATTAATTCTGAATCTCTCAGGTACT
Source organism: Dendrocincla tyrannina (assembly GCA_035047865.1). Taxonomy (NCBI): domain Eukaryota; kingdom Metazoa; phylum Chordata; class Aves; order Passeriformes; family Dendrocolaptidae; genus Dendrocincla; species Dendrocincla tyrannina. The sequence goes on along the minus strand of JAWWMP010000116.1, from coordinate 84,150,987 downwards.
ACAGAAAAGGCATATGCTAAAACATATGTGGTTATTGAATTAATACATGTGAAGAGGTTCCTTTCTCATCAGAAAAGCAACTCTGGAAAATGCATGAAGATGCTTCGCATAAATATGTGATAAGAGGATGGTGATGACTTGTACTGTATTGTTTAGAGTTGGCAACTGGCAATAGAGATGATACGATTTCTTCTTAGTGCAACTGGAGAGGGCAAGAAAAATAACACTTGCAGAAACATTCCAAATTAGAAGCCAGAATATCTGGCATGCCACTTTTAGGTCAGCTGCTAAAGTGCTGTAGTATGACAAACTGTATTAAGACAAACTAAAACCACAAAGGAGGAAATCTAACCCTTTTATTTATCGCACTAGATATCCCGAAAAGAGCTCTATATGGCTTAATTTCTGTTAAGAAAAAGGTTTAGTCAATGGATCCCTTATTCCAACTTACACAACTTCCCAGCTATACATTCACCCCTCCAAGAGCTGACAGACTCTGCTGCTGGCAGACTAGAGACAAACAGTAGCAGGAACTGAGAAGGGGTGTCTGTTATGTCTTCCTACTCCCAGGGACATCATTACATTGTTTAGCTGCACCTGAGGCAGCAGTTCCTCAAAAATGTTTACCCCAGCTGGAGAACTGAAGAACTTCTGCAACAGACTGGGCTGCCAAAGAATGCAGTGGAGAAAACTGAAGTGAGTGAAGTTCAGGGTGAGGTCTGAGCCCTGGCTCATCTCCCTGCAGAGAGGCAGCCTTTTTGTAAGCTAAGGAGGAACATCTAATGAGGCCCTAAAAACCATTGGAACAACCTTCAAGGAAGAAATTATGTTCTGTAGCTGTCAGCAGAATTAACCATTTTTTAAAAAGCACTAACATGCTAACCAAACAATAATTTTGAATATCCAAAACTAAGACTCAGGGTCCTTGCCTAGTGGCTCTGATTTGAGGCTTATATTAAAAATGGGGAGTAAAAAAACCTAGAACCCTTCACAACGCTTTGTCTTGAGCCTTACAAGCTAAAAGCAACTGTGAGGCTGTGTTTGATATGACCCAGATTTCTCAAGAATAGTAGAGGTATTTAATCCTTTGGGTTTAGGTAGCAAAAAAGGAGGTGCAGGAAACTATCAAACAGAAACAGTAAGCCCCTACTCTACATGCATTAGTGTTTGCATGTACAAAAAAAAAAAAAAAAAAAAACAAAACCAAAACAAAAAAACACCCCACACCAAACAAACAAAAAACAACACACAATGCAAAAACAGAGACATGTCATCCTAAGGCTCTTTATGACTGCATGGTCCTGCCTATTCTTCTAGTTGCTGGCAGGAGAAAAGTGCAGTGGAAATCCTTAAGTTGCCTATATGACAGATTAAAAAGTCTGGTGTCACAGTAGCACTAGCAAGCTTGCTTGCAGACCTTGAGGTCACAAGACTGAGCAGGAAAGCAGGACTTTGCTTGCATCATATCATCATTAATATCTATAGTGGTAAAGACAAAAGCCAGACATCCAAAAATTGCCTACATTTCCTTCAGGCAATCCACTCCAGATGCTGTCAAGTGATTTCTAGTGGTGCTCTGCTTGAAAAGAGGGATTAGCTGGATGATCCCTGCAAGGGCATTAAGTGACTCCAACATAAAAAATGTCACATGAACAATATATAGTAATTGTTTCCATTTCTAACATATCTTAAACTACGTGGTTTCAGAAATTGAGAATTATATCTGGGAAAATCCAGCTGATGGGATTTGATCAGAACACTAATATGTTGTACAGCAGGAAGGAATTACTGAAAATGCTGTCACACTTACAAATCTTTGCTTCTACTGACTAATAGCCTCTTCTCTCCAGAGAGCTTCCAAAAATAAATTCAATCAGCTTTAAAAAATATACATATTGGATTATAGTCCTGTAACTAAAAGATTGTGGAAGTGATAGGTCAAGAATAGGAAATTCAAAATCTGACTATTAAACAGGACAGACTTTGCAAAGAATTTATAGTCCAAATTGACTTAGATGTAGATTTAGGAGCCAAATAGCACAATTTCAAAATGTCATTGTGATTTTTGGCTATTTCAGTTGCAAAAATATGTAGAATTTCATGCTTGGTGATAGTAACAAAAGGCTCCACAAGGCTTGGGAGTGGATGAAGATAATGATCCAGATCTTCTTGCTTTCCTTCTGTTCTGATTTTCCCACAATTAGTGGGAAATTAGTGGCCTCGAGGTCATGAATGTGTCAAAGACAGGACAATGCTGCACATAATGAGAAAAAGCATAATTTTTTTCCCCAAATGGACATTTATTTGTCTGCTGCTTCTGTTCATGAGAAAGAGAAAGTTCAAGTCATACAGCAAGAGGAGGTGCTGGTACTTACAAAGAACGCAAACAGAAGGAGAAAACCACTGGAAGGAATGAATCAGTGTATGTCTTTTCACTGTCCCACAGCCAGTGTCTCGTACATCAGCTGCATTGTTCTCTTCTACTCTGTTACCACATTCAACCCTGGCTAGGAGCACAGAGATCACATAAATTAGAAACTTCCTCATGTACCTAAAGCTGTGGACAAATTCAGATTGGATCCACAGAGAAAAAGGAAATGTGAGGGGAGGGAGGTAGGCAGAAGAGAGGAGAAATAGCCCTGAGAAAATCTGTGGTGGGGAATAGAATCAAGTCAGGAAGTATATAAAGACATAAGCAAGAACAGTAAAAAGGTAAAAAGAAAGCTAAAGTCTGATTATGGAGCTGTCATTTTCTGTAGATCCAGTGGCAGCACACACAGAGTACAGGACCAGAAGAGTCATGAATGCCAGCATGTGCCAGGCCTACCTGTACCATCTGCTCAAGGAAGATCACAAATACAAGACTACATCCTGAGCATCCATGTCACAAGGCTACTCTGTTTCTAAAGCTTTGACATCTACCCTCAACTGTACACACTCACTGTGCTGATCTGCCACTGTCTGCAGACTGAGACTGCATTGGCTGCACACTGAGAAGAGGGGGTTCCTGTCTGGTCACCACATCACAAGGTCTCAGTTATTATTCAGAAAGGAACAAACACATGGTAAGCACATATTAAACTCGACGTTTTTACTTGGTTGTATAACAGATAGAGATGTGGAGGAGCAACACCAACAACTTTCTGTTCTACATAGCTGAAAAGTTTCATGATAGCTGTGCTGAAGAAAATAGGATATTTCAATGTGCTGATTTTGAATATAGGCAGTCACCTTCCAGCAGGAAAAAAAACCCTCTTCTGAGTAAAAAAGGCAAAAGCCCCTGACAAGGAACTATAGCATGCACCTTAGGAAAGACCATGTTGGGCTACAGAATGAGAAATGCACCCCGGTGAACTCTGTGTATCTGCTTTGGACCATCTTGACTCCCAGGAAAAGCTCTAAGATTGCACATACTGTTCAAATCAGTCAGTGTCCAATGAGGCTCTTGTAACTCTTTGTATGACACATGGGAAGAAAATTCTGGCCCCAGGGGACTGCCTTGGCTGAAAGTCAAGGTCCAAAGCTGAGAATAGAAGACTGGATTTGACTCCACACCATTGAAAACTATGCCTCTCACACAAGAAGACTCAAAAGTACTCCTATTTTTTCCAGACATTATTTTGTACGGACTCCATCTACCTGGACTGTGCAATTGTTTCTACTGGGCTGGAGTACATGGGCACAACCTGACCATGGATGACAACCTTTCTGATTAGGAGGACACAGCAGTTGCTCTGCTTCCATTTTCCCAGGGCTTATGTTGTCCTAAACAAACTCTGAAAAGGGCACAAGCTCCTGTTTCCTGCTCTTTTTGCACACTAAAAAGAATTCCTAGAGCTTAGCCCAGCGCAACTGGGCTTGGTTTGAACTATGGCTTTATGACTCCTTTAAGATTCACATGGTTAGGGTTTATATGTGGGAAAAAAGCTGTTCCTCACCCCCACATTCATTCTTTGCTCACGTATACTCCAAATCATCCTTAAAAGGTCTGAAACATAACCATTAGACTAGTCAAATATGAAAGGCAGTCTTGCAAATTTTGCTCCCTCACACTGCCAGTATGAGTCACCTCTCATTTCAACCAGTGTGTAAAGCATTATTTGTCTGTCACTGTTACCATTGATGAAAAGAGGGAGAAATAGATTTTCTGTGACTGTAAAGCATATTTTCCTTCAGTGCTACTTTTCTCATGGCACTTTTGTAAGTCTGAAGTCAAAGTGTTTTATTCTGATCCTATTTTATTGCGTTTTCTCAAAGTCTGTGTGCTTCCAACACTTTAAGATCACCCACATAAATCCTCATTTTTTAAATTTATCTGCTATTTCACTTTTCAGGATCTAATAAAATAATAATGATAGCCAGCTACACTTCTGGATAATTTTTCATTACTTCCCTGAACAATGAATAATTGTCAAATTAGATGTTGCCCTCTGTTGTGTGTTCAGTAATTGTTGTCTGTCCCTCCTTTCAGCAGCAACAAGCGCACTGATAACAGCGCAAGCTTAAGTATCATCTGTCATGTTTGAAAAGGTGCAACAAAACTGGAGATTACTTCTGTGTTCCTGAAACTAACTGATAAACCAGGTAAGATTGTAAACCTCCTTTTGAAGAAAGTGATTGTTAATCAATTTTGAGGCACTTATAAACAAGGAGTGACAGCTTTCCAATCTTCTCACTGCTATTAATTATGGCCTATATGCTGTTCACTAGACCTCTCAGGATAATCTGAAACATTGCCAGAACTGATTTTTATTTTCTTAGTTAGCATGAGTAAAAGGTTACAGATGCTGAAATCAGTTAACATTCTACTTAACTGTGCCATTGATTATGCTCACCTGGAGTTGCAAATGCATCTTCCTCAGGGCTACTCATGGGGAACTAGTTTCAAGTATTGCAAACAGCTGTCTTTTAGACCACCATTTCTCAGGGAAAGATCAACAAATTCTTAATTCTTTTGGTTATTGTTTATGCAATTATTTCTGCAGTCTTTTCCATCTGTGCATATAAAAGTTCCCTGAGAACAATTTACCAATAGTCTAGTTTTTTCCAGTGAACAGAATTCAAGTCATTAGTTTATGGGGTTTTTTTTAATGGGATGATGGGAAATTCAAGTTCAAAGCGCTCATAATCTCTTAAATGTTGCACTTAAAATTAACGTGAGATGTGACTCTTAAACTGAGACTTATGACAGTTCTTCAGTACAGAATGATATTATGTTACTCTTGAATTGATTATTTAGGTAGTGGATACAGTGTACACAGAAATATATCCTGTACATTTTCACAGCTCACTCAGTACCTGCATACTTTTGCAGTCTTCAGTGTATTTATCATAACGTATATCTTCATTGAGCCTAGTACCTGCAGTGGCAGACACTGCACCATGTAATCCCTTCCTAAAACATTGGCTACCAAATTTGTAAAGATCAGACTGCTCCCATAAGATTCCTCGCCCTGTTACCTGCCAATCCTAATCTCAAAACTCAGTTCATTTGTGGTTTTTAGTTATATTGGAGCTCTGGTTCCGAAAGTCACTGTAGTCCTAATTTATAATCCAGATATACTTATGACCATTTCCACAATCATTCTCCCTCTTTGCTGAAACTTGCTAGTTCCTGCCAGATATGTGCACAGCTAGCAAAGTTTCTGTTATTTTTTTAATAGCTGAGGACCAGAATCACAGGAAACTCAGCACTCTGGAGGACTGGAACAGGTTGGATAAAGGCATATTTCTTTTTGTCTGAGACCTGGATTTGAAAAAGCTGAAGCAGTGAACTCTGGCCCATTCCCTGCATTTCCTGGTAATATGTCTGGTAACTCAAACAGCCATGGACCATTTGTGAACAGCTCAAATCTTTGGATGCCACTTATATACACAAGACTTGATCCAACACCCAGTACAGTTAATGGAAAGACTTTTGGTTGACTTCCATTCTCTCTGGACCAGGAATATTTCCCAGGTCTAGAACATACATGCTGTCTTTTGCTGCTTTTTCTCCACGTAGTAGCACATACATATTCCCTCTGCAAATATTTTCCAATTAATGGTCCAAAATAAAGACGCAAATGCTTTAGCACAAAGTTCCCTTCTTCACAGCAAACTTCCAAAGAGGCATAAACAGCAACTGTGAGTCACCACACCTAAAATGACAAACTAGTAAGCAATAAATATTCAGCAAATATAATACACCATCTATAACGTGCGGAAAAACAAACAAAAAAGCTTTGAAATAAGATTCCCACCCTAGAGATATGAGTTTGTACAAATGCTGATCTGTTCATGAAAAACTGCACCAATCAGAATTGCTAGGGAAAATAACAGGAGAATCATGAGAGACTTTACCCCAGAAGCCACAGGAACAGTATTTTTGTTTGTATATAAAAAAGAATTTATTTCCGTCAATTTGTCGTGGGAGTCACTGATTGTTTTCACTGACACAAATTATTGTTAGACTGCCAAAATTGTAAAATAATTGTGAGATGTTTCATTAAATGTAGCAATTGAACTGAGCTCCTGTAAAAATGGGAAAACTTGGCAGACTGCAAACATTGGGCTCTTTGCACAGCCTATCAGCAAAAGGAGATTTTCCCTGCAAGCTCTTAGGAAGGCATCTCAGTGTAGACAGAGGAGAGAACAGGAACTTCTGTGCCCCACTAATTACATTGTAGAGTTAGGCTGTGAGAAGCAGCAGTGGCCCTGCTGAGTTTGCATCCCATGTAACCATAGCAATCTCGTTGAGATGGCACGAGTGTCAGTATGTACATCCAGAGCCACCTCATCAGCACCAGGAAAAATTATGTTTTTAATATTAATAGAACAGCTTTCCCAGATGTAATCTCCAACAGGCACCTCAGGGTACCAGCACCAGAGCAGGTGAGCCTCCTGCACTGCAAGCCTAGCCATGTGGACACTTGTTAGCCCTGGGAGCAAGGCACGGGGCATACAGCCATTTGTACCACCTTGCCCCATCACTGCTCCACACAGAGGAAGACTCTCAGTGCCATGAGACCATAAGAATAGCCTAAGTCCTCCAGCCCAAAGTGGTGTCATGAAAACAGCCTATTTATTGTGTCCTTGTTCTTACGAGGATGCTGTTGGGTTTGAAGGTAGGGCAAAGTCTTTCAGCTCATGAATTTCAAAAAATGCTTGATCTGAAGTAGCATTACAAAGTGGATGATTGAAGTAATTGAAGTGTTCATCATAAATCTGAGCTCATCAGTAACTAAAATTTCTGAGCTCTTCTGAGATGCAAAAATAAGGGTAAGAAAATATAGGAATTAACCTGGTTTTCCATTTACAGTTAAACACTGAGCAATCTAGGCCATTGACCTCTCTGGGACCCACTGGGATGGAACAGAAATGGATCGGATCGGGATGGGGACTACAGGAACTTGGGCCTGCAGTGAGTGCAGGTGGGGGTGACTCCATCCCTTGCCTCCCACAGAACAGACACTTGGTTAGGGGACACCAGCATTTTAAAAAAGCCAAATGAATCTTTAGTTCTTCTTACAGGTTCTGCAGAGAAGTGGTCACAGCACCGAGCCTGACACTTCAAGCAGCATTTGGACAATGCTCTCAGGCACATGATGTGATTCTTGGGGTGTCCTCCGCAGGGTTAAGAGCTGGACTCAATGATCCTGATGGGTCCCTTCCAACTCAGAATATTCCGTGATTCTGTAATACTGGATTAGTGCCAAGGAGGACTAGGATAACACATCAGAAAAGTTAAGATGATAAATAAAAGATTAAAAAATGCCTATAGATATAAAAGATAATGTTTATTTTTCTTTCCAAAAGCGTGTCTTGATAACCTAATAAGCTGCAAGAACAGACTGTACTGGCATGGGCAGACAAAAAGCAGTGGGAAAACCCAGTAAGTCCCCTTTCAACCACAAAAACAAACTTGTCTCTAGGCATGACATCACAGCCCATAAAAGCCTTGAGTGCCAAGGTTTCATTCTGCTTTAAGAGTGTCATGAACATTAATTTTAGACTTGACTTGTTGAATAATCCCAGAGGGAAAACAAGTAATCAAGACTTTCCTCTATTCATCAAAGATCTGAAGTCAGTGTTTCCCACCAGCTGCCACAACAGATTTCAGCCTTTTTCCTGAAGAGCAGTGTAGTTAGAAAGAGCTATGAGGCATGGATAGTCCTCCTGGCAGGGTGCAAACTGCTGGTTTACCTTTTGAAAGATCAGATGCTTTTATTTGTTGTCAGTACATTGACTGTAGCAGAAGCAAGAGGGTCCACTTAAACATACAAAGACATATAATCCTTCTCTTCCTGAAGATGTTTGTGTTTGTGATAATGCCTGGCAATAAGCCAGACTGCCATTGAAAGGCCTGAATCTACTTCTCCATAAAGAAAAATTTAGAGATAATGTCAAAATAATATGTTATATCCAAACAATAATGTGCCACAGAGTGACAAACCATGGAAAGACAGTGATCTTCCCCAGATCACCAGCATCAAGAGGATACTCCTCTAACAACTCTTTTAACAGGCAAGAAGGTTCCCTCTTGGGTCAGTCACTGGTATTCCAATTAGTGCTGGGATCCATGCCCCAAAGCTTTCATTGAGTGGCAGTAACAGTTAATTTAAAAGCAGAGCATTTGAGTGAGAGAGAAGATTGGTCCTCCATTGCTTTTTTGGATCCTTATGAGGAAAGAGAACAAAATGGCACCAAAAGAGCTGATTTCATTATTGCTTCTCACTTTTAATCTAAAAAAAAAGGCCTTGTAAAAATCTCACGTCCCATGTTGACTACAATTATTTATTTTGCAACGTGCTGAGGAAAGATTAAGAGCAGGAGTTTGATGAGCACAGTCAGAAATCACCTATTTTATGACCTTCATCAGTTTCCCTTCATCAGTCCTAGGATGGCTCCTTTCCTAAAAGTTTTTCCATAGAATTAATGACTTTAATTTTCAATTTTTCACATGAACTAAAGCAGCTCTGAACTGCAGATTTTCAAACCATGGTAGATATTGGTTGCTGAGATAAAGCACATAGTCTTGCTGTATGTGGCATCAGTGCTATGACATGGTAGATGATCCGGGGTGGGAAATTATGCAGTCACTGGAACACCACTAGGTCATGGAGGACCCAGCAGAGTTCCTCATAAACCACCTCTGTACACAACAGAATCCCAGCCTCTATCAAAACTGCAGCCACTATTTAGTGCTTTGTCATTTGTTTATATAAAAATGTTGTCCTCCCTAAGGTTCACTTCTGAAAATAAGCCTCTGTTTTAAATGCTTTGACAGTGACTGCATAAATTTACACGACTGATTTCACAATCCTTGGAAAATTGCTTTGCTTATGATGAATACTAAACATTTCTTTGAGATAAGTTTGCAGTGGGAGCTGCGGGGGAAGGCTAGACTGGCAAGACCTCAAACTCTGAGGAAATCATAGAATGCTGCTAAAAACATCTTTGTGCTTTACCTCAAAAACTATTTTTACAGCATACGAAGTTGTGCCAGAAATTCAAATTACATCCATTTTATTATCCTTGCCCACGTTTTTTGAATGTGGGTAGAATCCACTCTGCATTACAGGAATTAAGAAAGAGCCAATTATTGAATCAAAGGGTTAGAGAACTCTTGAGCCTGGAAGGGACCTCTGAAAGTCATCTTGTCCAGTCTACCTAGAGTCAGTGGCTCAATACTATGTCCAGAGAGCTTTTGAATGTCTGTCTGAGGATGGAAACTCCACAGCCTCTCTGGACAATCTGTACCAGTGAAAGCCTCCTATGTTTCAGTTTTTGCCCACTGCCTCTGCTCCTGTCACTCGACACCACCAGAAAGAGCTTTCTGTCTTCTTTATTCTCCCCATCAGGTATTTATACACATCAACAAGATCCAGCCTGAACCTTCTCTTTCCACAATGAACAGTCCACCCCGGTTCTTCCATGCTGTGCTATTACATTTTCTTGAGTGTAAATGTTTAGCTGGTAAATCTGATCTGTTGCTCATTTACCCTCTGCCAAGTGCTCTTTGAAAAGTGTTTAGGTGATTTCCTGTTTAAGGCATATCACAACATGAGACTTTACTACATCAACTTTTTCCCAAGTTAAGAATAGCAGCATCAAAGTTTACCTTACTTTTCACTATCCATGAAGGCACAATTGGATAGGAAGAAACCTATGAAAATGTAAATGTTGTTAAAGTGCAAGAGAAAGCAGAGACATAAGTTGTTGTTGTTGTTGTTGTTGTTGTTGCTGGTGGTGGTTTTAATTTGTTTTTATCTAACTACCTACATTTCATTTAAATATATATGGTATTGAGTGGGTATACCACATTATCACTTATAAGAATTATAAAATTGACTTAATTTTTATTCATCGCTTGTTAAAATAATTAGGCTGTTCTATAAGCTAGCTCGTGCTTCTGTTCAATGGCAAATACTTTTAGCAGATGTGACCTTTGTGTCTTACCTATTAGGAATGATGGATGAATATTTTTAATATGAAAGAGACAATTCTTTTCTCTACTTTATTCTTTCTTGGAGCATTTTCTAGTTTCTACACTAATAATTGTCTGCGGGAAAACTGTTCTGCATTTTACTTTTGTACTATATAAGTAACATACTTAGCTAAGAGATCCAAATTCACCCACCCAAAGATGATATTTTCCCAGTCTTAGGCTTGGTGAAATTCAGCTAGGAGTAACATTCTATATCCCAGAACACAATCTAGGTATGGGATCTGCACCATGGAGCACTTGTCATGCAGCTTCGTTCTAAATGGCCTCGTTGGCTAACCAGGGAGAAGAAGATTTTAGCAAAAGATTTCATACCTTGCTTTTGACTGTCCACCTTTCTCTAGGCACCTACTGCTTCCCCATGGAAAGCTCTGGGTGACTTCAAAGTACAGTCTCATGGTCTAAAGTGAACAAGATTACTGTAGCCATGAATGGCAAGGTAAACTGCCAGAGTCCTTGATATGCATGTTCATAGAAGCCAGACACAGAAGGAATTCTTGAAAACTCAACCATTTCATTTAGCTTAAAGCTGCATAGAGGCACGTGTAAATCCTACCTGAAGATGGATAAAGTCACCTCCAATTCAGAAGCTATGTAAATATATTAGTGTGAAGCTGGACCTCAGCAAAAACTGCATCCTATCAGCAGATCTGTCTAGCTAGGGCTCAGCACCATGACAGCACAGTTAACCAGGCTCCTTTAAAAAGCTGCTTCACATCAGAGCCCAGATTATAACTACTCCCAGGGCCAAACAGAAGCTAAACTTTCCGGGAAAATAAACTAACTTAACTCAGGGTACTGGCCATAATTCATGAAATTCCATACTGACCCATTTCCTAAGAGTTTATTAAAGGCAAAACCCAATTGGTTTGGAAGGAACTAGTTCTTCCTCCAGTGGAATTTCCACCACACTGAATGTGGCTTTTCCCACAGTACAATGCACAATGCTACTAATGTTACAGGATAACCATAGTCCAATGTGATGTGCCAAAAGACTGAATATTAAGAAAGTGAGAAATGTTGGTTGTAGACTTTGGCTTCTAAGGCTGAATTGATTCATGCAGCTTTAGAAATATTATTGCAGCATTTTGTGTAGGTGATGAATCTGGGGAAAGACTAGCAAAAATACAATCAGATAAAAAGTATAAAGCTAGCTGAACTTTAAACTGGAACAAAGCATCATACAATACTGGTATTTAAGTAAGATCTTCTCAGCTGTCATAGCTGCAGCCATTCTTAAAACTGCAAAAGCAAAATCAGTTGCATATGAGAAATATATCACACCAAGACATGACAGTGAAGATATACCTTATGAATCTCAAAACACATTTTATCATCAATGATCATAATTTATCATTCCTTTAATTCTGTTTACACCAAATACAAAATGTGGGGGGGAAATAAAGTCATTCTACATGGGAAATATAAGCTATTCTGATCTTTTGGAGTTCTGAAAGCACAGTTACTTAACTTTCTTAATTGACCAGGTAGTGCAGTATCTAGGTGTTTGCAGGAGCATTCTTTCATACTGAAAAATATTTTTTTAAACTTGCAGTGTTGTAAGTCATCATAAAAGCAATGTGTTAAGTTCTGACCCACTTGTGTTTGTGAAGCATTTCAATACATGTGTAAAGTCTGATAAAACAGATGACTGGTGTGTGTTTTCTGAATACTTCTGGGTAATGCTTGTACCTTGATCTGAAATGAAACTGTTCTTGAACATGCCAATCCAGGGTTTTTTTCTCTCTAGCATCTCTGACTTCAGTTTGAACCCAAACACAATTTAGAAGTACTCAGAAGTATTTTTAAGAATGGATGGATAATATGGGTTACTTTGAGACATCATGAACTCTTCCTTTAGTGTAATATGAAAGATGGATCTATTAAAATGCACCATGTTGCTATGCAGATAATAGGAAAAACTGTTCTTGCAAAATCTAGTCATATATGGCTGTGATATTTCCCATGCACCTTTGAATAAGAGACATAGAATGACTCAGAAATGTGAAAAAAAAATTTTTATTATTTAAGACAGGAATTTTAAATTATAAGTTACAAGTCTGAGTAATGCAGTTAGATTGAAGCTGAGACATATCACAGAGACTGATTCAAAGTCACAACACTGAATGAATTCTTTCATGTAGGATTGTTGAAGAAAACCTTTATTTCAGAAAACCTGAAAACATATCTGCTAGGTAGATTGAGAAATATAACCTCAGGATACTATCTTAGAGGATGCACTGGCTTGGATTTTTCAGTCTACAGGCGTTTTCTGTCAGATATGTAGTACATAATATTACTTCTAATACAAGCAGTGCTTGGGTGAAAGATTATTATCCATGTTTTCTTTTAATGTCTTTCTATTCAGAACTCAATGTCAAAAAGAATTGCCTAAAATATCTATTTATAAATACCTATCTGTAGATCTTATACGTTCTGTATTTCTAGTTAATATTTCTATACCATGGTACATAAAGCAGGATATAGCAATTGTTATTCACATTTCTAAACATTCTCCTTTTCAAAAAAAAAAAAAAATCAGTCACATCCTGCTTCAAATTTTTCGAATATGCAGAAATTGTATCTGTGTAACTTCTGCCAGAAAGGGATGATGAGTACATTTATTTTAAAATGTAGGCCTATTACTTTCTGGTTTTATATTTCTGTAGATTATCAGCTACAACCTTCATCCTTTCTTTTCCCAGTAAATCTCAATAAATCATAGCAAATTGCATTGCCTTAAATACACGCATGAAGACTTGTGAGCAAAACTGAGGGTTTTCTTAAATTTTACATGTGTTTCAGTGTCTGCAGTCAAAGTACTATATGTGTAGTATTTCAGTTCTTAATTTATTCCACTTCTCTGTTTTCAGGTGAGGCTTCATTGTCATCTTTATTCAGTGACAACCCTCAGTCTCTTCCATCCCTCCAGCAAGACAATGTTGCGAGTCATGTTCCAGTGTCAACAGCTGTTATCCCTCATAGTACACCTCCAGTCATAGGAGGAACAGCCCTACAGTTCTCATAAAGCACATGTTCTGTACAATTTTAGCATCCAGACTGGTGGAGTCGTTCCAATGATGACCATTTAAGGATTTCCCAAACTAAATATTGTAAAATACTGTATGAGTGGAAAATACCATTTTCAGAGCCCAAAGGGCAGTGCTAAGCCTGATTGTCCCTTCCAAACATGCAAAGGGACCTCCTCACCCTCCTATCCTCAGGAAGCCTTTTGAACCCAGCCTGGAGCCACCAGCCCCTGCCACAGTGATGCCACAGCAGGGCCAGTCTCCAGCTGTTGAGGCAGTTAGTTGATGTCTTTCTGGACAAGACAGAGTTCTTGCCCTTTTCCTCTTGATGGGCAACATGAGACAAGTTTGATTACTCTAATAAGATGATTTTTCCAATTCTGGACATCACACCTGCATGCGGATCATCAAGTTTAAGTTCTCAGATTGCACCAACTGTATGAACTTCTAGAGCCTTCCTAGAAGGGAACATGGGATTTTCTATGATTTTACAAGAAACTCTGATACTTCTTTTGAGCTGACTAAAAACCTAAATTTTAGTTCAGAGGCTAAAAGATGAAGTGGTAAATAAAATGGGCTGAGTCTCATTGAGATTTTTCTGTCTGTTAGCATATCAACTAAAGGGATGAGCAACAGTATAACTTGCGTTCTACATGTGGGACAAAAGAAGGAGCAGTGAGAAAACAACCTCTCATAAAACATTCCTTAGGTCAAGAGTAAGGATGGTCCTTATGAAAATAAGTGAAAGCAGCTTGATTTCTGGGATTACTACAAGTAGATGAAGTTTAAATGAGGACACCTACAGTGCTCCTTACATCGTTCTCTATCCCACCTCAGCTGAGTGTTTTGGAATGTTTCAAAGCTTGTGTTTTAAAGGAATTAATTAAAGACAATGTCAGAAGAATATGGCCTTTAGGGAGTCTCCTTTTCTTGAAATTCCTTATTCTTGAAATTTCTTATTCTTGATAAAGCACTCAGTGCACTGATGACAGCTCAGTGGTTAGGCCCATACTGATTAATCTGTTGCATTGAGGAAACTCTTGGGAAACTCATTAGTGCTGTTTCCCTTCCCGTCTTTTTAATCACCTCTCTCATGCTCAGGTTAACCCTGTACACAGGTCTTGTGCAAGATGGTCTCTCTACCTGGCTTCCTTGACCTTCAGGTGGGAACTTACACTGAATCATTGCTGTTCTGAATCGTGAAAACTCATTAATTTCATGCCACTGTCTAAAGTAGAGCTTCTAATTTTTGCTATACATGTAAACATCTTTCCCTCTGAATTTCCGAAAGCTGCACCTATTTCGCAAGGAAATTTCTTGCCTCACTTTTGGGGAAGCAAGTGCTAGAGAAGGCACATAGAAGAAAATACATCTTTCAGACAGGTCCTTGAGAAATGGGACAGACATATGAAATGTTTTGTGCTGTTTTGACTTCTGTTGCTACTGAAAAGAGAGCTGCTAGGCAGATTGAGAAATATAACCTCAGGATACTACCTTAGAGGATGCACTGGCTTGGATTTTTCAGTCTACAGACATTTTCTGTCAGATATACTGTACTCAAGGGCATTGCCAAATAATAGTAGAGAGTATTCATGGTATTCTGAGGAACTGCCAAAGAAAACAAGTCTGCAGATTACCCTTTATTTGATGTTAGACTGACATTTCTCACATCAACAGAGTTTCTGGAACTTAAAATTTAAGGATAAACATCTAAGAATGGATTCTGGGCCAGGATTCTGGCTTTCTATGCAAACCTTGGGTGCAGTTTTATATCTTTGGTTATTTATCCATGATGCAACATAATGTTAAAATTCAAAGACATTGTAGTTAAAAGAGCATTGTTTTCACAGCCTTCCAGTTCACCAAAAAGTACTTTTCTTCCTTGGAATTACATAGAAAAAATAGATCTGGGTTGAAATCATCTGACTTCTGTCCTAGTTCAACAGGAGGAGCCAGTTATCACTGTGTGGGGGTGATCAAAGTTATGTATTCTACCCCCTCTA
>JAWWMP010000116.1:84095267-84135369 GCA_035047865.1 Dendrocincla tyrannina | reverse complement strand
CCATTTTCTAAATTTGAAGGAGAGGGATTATTACTTGGCTGATATAGATATCTTAGTTCTTCCTGGAACTAAGACACTTCCTAGTTGACAACTATGAAGAAATTAAGTTGACAACTAAGAAGTAAAAAAATCTATCCAGAAGACTTCCTGCTTGTTAATCTATTGCAACAGTAGTATAAAAGCAGGAAGAGGACTAATGTACAAAGAGATACAGGGAGACTGGAAAAGACCAATACTTCTACAAGTGTCAACAATAAGGAACGCTAAAACTTTGTGCCCCAAACCCTACTTCACAGTTTTGAATGAAAGACAGATAATAGCAAAATGCAAGTTACATGGAGTGCATGATCCAGGAATCCTGGAAATTTTCTTAATCTTTCATTCATATATTGGCAGAAAAACAAAAAGAAAACAAGTTCTTGGAATAACAGGAAGGCAAAGGGAGTGGAAGACAAAAGGCGGATCCCTGCTTGTCAGACTTTTCTTTGCCAGGCTAAACAAGCCCAACTCTTAGAATCACCAGCTGCTCCAGCCCCTGGACCACCTTGGTGCTCCTCAGCTGAACTTGCTCCAACATGTCTTTGACCTTCTTATTTCCTGGGAGCCAAGAACTAAACAGGCAGGAGGGCTGAATAGTCAGGAATAGTGCATAAGTTTCAGGAAGGAAAGAGGGAACACTATGTTGGACATGACACGTTGGCTTAGCTGATAAAGAGAAAACCACCCCTGTACAGTGTACAGTAGTTTTAGTTATCTCATTCTGTTCATTATCATGAACAGAACCCAAAGCTGCAAACATTAAATAAAGTGTTGCAATCTTCCAGTGGTGGTTGCTATGAGGCATAAACATAGGGGCACTAAAACAGATAGGTGTCTCACATTTGTCTCAGTTTGGCAGCTGTAAACCCAGTATTACTCAAAGTATTTATCAGCTTTATATACTTCTGTTTATCACAAACAGGAACAATTTTTTCATTTTTTTCTTTTTTGTTGTTAACAATACCAGAGTTCTGGTAACTTATAAATGATTTTATTTTGCTCAGAGACCAATAACTCTGGTGAAGTTCATGACAGTGGTCACTGGATAGGTTCCCTCTCTAATGGAAAAAGATACAGCTTTTATTGTCTTATTTCCTGTGCCTCTGAAGATTTTCTACTTTCATTACAGCCGAAGGAAGAAAATACATCACCTTCAGTATTTTTAACTCAAGAAGTTTACAGGGATAACATGCTCTGAAAATGAGAAACAAAGATATTTTATTTCTTCTTTATCCCATTTTCATTGATTTGTTCAATATTTAGTGTTATACAGACAATCTTGCAAATTACTTGGAAGACAATTCAAGGCTGGTTAAAGAGGTTACGTTATTAGAACCATATTGCATTCTGAAACTAAGAGATCAGTACATCTCTCAAAATGGCCACCCAGAAATTTCACATTCTCAAAATTTTAGGAACTCTTGAAAAATCCAGTCAATAGGTTGCATCATTCCCGAAAGTAATAAATATGAGTTGCACAAACAAAAGGTACGTTCAGTGGTAATGAATGAAACCTTCAAGACATCCCTGCCTACAGAGGAATGAAAGACAGTGGAAGTCAAACTGGGCACAAAACTATTCTGTAAGAACAGTTCAGAAACAAACAGTGGTTTTCAAGGATGAAGAAATTCACAGCCACAAAGCTGACACAGAAATGAAACTGAGGGCAGTGTTTGTGTGACAACTCCAAAGGGTCTTGCTGCATTTCCTCACCAAAAGGAAATATCTGATGTCTAAGGGGTTTTTAAGTCTCCAGGCTCACAGAACAGATTTGTTGAATCAAAGCAGGACTATGCATTCAACCTCACTATATTAGCAGAAAGACACAGCTGACTATACAAGAGAATTTCAGAATCACTCTTGAGGTGTAGTTTGTCACAATTATCCCAGAGAAGACACAAAAGAACAAAAACAATGAGATGGAAACATATTATGCATAACTCAATGAAAACGCAACTGAGTTTTTTTTTCCCAGATGCCAATAGTGTATTAGCACTAAAACCAGTGTTGGCCTCTATTCTTTTTAGCTGAATGTCATCTAAGAAATGTTCAGATGTGGAGAAGCATTCAGGAGAATTTCCTTTAATTCCCACCTCCTTTTCTAGGGCATAAAAGTGATGGCTACGCATCTTTTATCTATCTGGTCAAGACAAAAGCTTGATGTCTTCTGCAGGATACTGAAGGAAGTAAAGCCTTTATTAGAAGCTGTGTTTTCTTGATGGCTAGAAGCTGGTCTAATCTTTTTGGCTTTTAAAACCAGAAGTAAACTACCTTCATATCAATATGTTCAATGGGACATCTAAAATAAAACTATACTAAAAGTATTAATTCTTATTTAAAAATCTGACCTTAAAAAAAGTCCTGTTCTCACAGTGCAACATCTTTCCATAATGTTCTTACATTGGTAGCTTTGGTCTAAGCTGCAGTCAAAAAATGCCAACACATTATTTCACTTCGTAACAGCAGTGGACAACCTCAATGAATATGTGACTCCTTTAATATATTTTTCACAGAAGAGTTTCTTTTGGAAACTTGCTAATAAGAATCATTGACTTTCAGATCTATACAGATTGATCAAGTTATCACTAACATACTGATTATTTTTTTTTTCTAATACAAAGAGGGGCCCTCATGGGAACAAAGATCAACTGCTCATGTTGTTTTTTGAAACTCTTCATGTCTGGCCATTTATCTTCTTTTTTTATAAGCCTCTCTGGGCAGTCAGCTTTAGGGTATTCAAGGCACTACTGCAAAACCACAACAAAAGTAAAAATTAAGGACAGCTTTCTTACATGCTTTCTTTCACTGCATTTTTGCCTGCTGTTGCTCAAAGATCTCAGCACTGATGCATTACCACAATATTTAGCCTCCATAAATCAGGAACAGTGTCTGGGTATTTTTGCAGTTTTGTTATCCATGTTATCAGAAATGCAAATAACTTGCTCTTTGAGCAAATGTTTGTGGGACAAAGGCTGTCTTCATTAAGTTCTCCTCTTCCAAACACAGAATCGCAGAATGGGTAAGTTTGGAAGGGACCGCAATGGGTCGTGTGGTCCAGATTCCCTGCTTAAACAGGGTCATCTCAGAGCACATGGCACAGGATTGCATCCAGACTGTTCTTGAATATCTCCAGAGAGGGAGACCACAGTCTCTCTGGACAATCTGTTCCAGTGCACAGTCACCCCTACAATAAAGTGCTTCCTCATGTTCAGATAGAACTTCCTATGCATGAGTTTCTGCCTGTTGCTTCTTGTCCTATTGCTTGGCATCATAGAGAAGAGCCTGCATCCATCCTCTTGACACCCCTCCCCCTTAAGATACTTATATATATTGATGAGGTCCCCTCTCATTTGTCTCTTCTCAAGACTGAACAGGCCCAGCTCCCTAAGCCTACCAAATGCTCCAAACTAATTTTAAACAAGCAGCAGTCCTTTCCCACCTGCTTGTTTGTATCTGCAGTTTTTGCCAAAAGGGAAAGAAATGTGTATGCAATTAAAATTTAGCTTTCAAACAATTCCCTTCTTTAAAACTGCCAGACTACGTAAATGGCTCAGTTGTGTATGAGATAATCAGGAACTGAAATTTGTATTTGCATCGAATCTGTATTTCTTCAGGACTTCTTTGGCTCAGCTGTGCAATAGCTTTCCCAGAAGTGTCATCAGTAGCCCCACCACCCCCTGAGAGTCATTCCCCTGAGAATTCCTGGAAATAAGTTGTTCTTCCTTGTTGGCCTCAATCAGTAAATGCTCATTTATAAGCTGTCCAAACATCTCAAGTATTTTCTCCATATTTTGGATGGGCTAGTG
Organism: Dendrocincla tyrannina; assembly: GCA_035047865.1. Classification (NCBI taxonomy): domain Eukaryota; kingdom Metazoa; phylum Chordata; class Aves; order Passeriformes; family Dendrocolaptidae; genus Dendrocincla; species Dendrocincla tyrannina. The sequence continues at coordinate 84,131,524 of JAWWMP010000116.1, read as the reverse complement.
AAAGCCCATTTTACTTTGAAATGCACTGTCAGAAGTCTGACTCTGTCAAACATTGTGGCACAGGTAAAAGAAGTGTTAACCAAGTTTGGGGATTATGGGGATTTTTTAATGAAACATATCTCAAGCTCAGAGACAGTTGTGACTTGTATTTTGCAATTCTGTGCCTGCAGGAAGCACACAGCCTAGAGCTTGTACCCATCCTGCAGATCTGTGAGCAGAATTTTGTCATTAAAAATCTACTGACTACCAATAAGCTCAGGTTTCGTTGAACAATTAAATATTTAAGGCCACCAAGCAATATAATAGCAGCATCTCTATTAAGATTGATATCAATAAAGAACACAAAAAATACAAATACAAAATAATTTAAATTATATGCTTTAAATAAGGTAAAATTTTCTGTTTGGAGGACACAAAGGAATCTTTTAAATGAAGAAATGGGCAGCTAGTTAATCTTGTTCTAGAAACACACAATGCCAGAAAAAGGTAGATGGCAGATAATGCAAGATGTCATTAGTTTTAAATACAATTAAGAGAAACTTTTTAATTATGTCTCCAAATTTCTACGAGTATCTTTTTTTTTTCTCCTGCTAGAGTAACTCTTCCCTTTATTGCACATGAAGTTGCAAGACAGGTTTTTGACACTGAACTCCCCACAATTAGAAGAAAGCATAAAGAATCAATGGCTTTGATTCTCCTTTAAACATTCATCTGTTCAACCCAGAACTATTCTCTTACAGTCTAAAAGGCATGTCTATAATCAGGGTCACTCTTTGAAATGCTGCTTGTTTGTATTTCATTTCGCTGATAACCAGTCAGGCAGTCTATGGAGTTATACAATTTCCATTGCTGGACACTAAAATTTGCCATACGGCTTCCAATGCAGAGTAAAGTCAGTGACTAGGAAGCCAGCCTTCACGTCCAGCTTCACTTCTGTGACTGATATCTTGCATAATCTTAGGAAACAGAATTCCAGCTTTCCCAATGAAGTGAAAAAGCTTTGCTTCAGGTCCTATGGCAAAAGCCATTTCTACTCCTAAGGCAGACCTCGATTAAGATACCACAGATAGGAAGGATCACCACCAGTCCCCTCTCTCCTCCGCAGTTAGCAAGTAATTCTTCTGGCCCACTGCTGTTCTTTTCCAAACTGTGCTTTTCACCCTCTCTAGGTAAATCTACATCACAGCCACGACTGTGATCAAAGCTTTGCCGATACAGACGAGCTCCTATGCAGGAAGCAGCCAGCACACATAGGGTCCAAGCAGGACAGAGCTCGGAAAACACCAGACACACACTCCTCAAGCAAGATATTTGCTAATACTGGACTTAGCACTGCCACAGTGCTCACAGCACATGAGGAATTAAAGGCTGTATAGCTTTAGGTACTCTGTGCAGTTCAAGTGGTTCTTCAGGTGGAAGATCTCTCTCTCTCTGCAGCAGTCATCCATCAGAAATCCCAAAAAGGACAGTGACTGAAGCTCAGAGTCTTAGCTCATTTTCTTCACCAAATGCCTTGCAGACTGAATTTGATACAAGTCTTATTCATAGCTCAGACAGAGAAAGCCTCTCCTGCTTTCATCCACCCACCTCTACACACCACAGTCCAAATACCTATTTTAAGACTACTCCCATTCTAAGTGATTTTTGTTAGCTGGCATTTCCAAACGATTGAGTAAATAACACTAATAGAATACATGCATATCAGTGCCACAGTGCTTTTCAAAAAATGAATAGACACATAAATTTTCAGTAGTTTTATTGAAAAATGCCTCTTTCATTTCAGAAATAAATAATATAAGGCAGTGAAATTCACAATTTGCAGTTAAAATATCAAAGCAGCAATTCTATATCCATAGTCTTGCAAACAATTTCCAACTGCTTTTGATAACTAAGAAACACTGTATTCTGAAACAGAAATCCATACTAAATATACAACATAAACATGCAATTCCATCTCTGCAGGATTGACTGCAATTTGGCATAAATGTAACTGTGTCTACAAACAAGGAGATTTCAGGCATTATTAGACTGTATCCAGTTGATACAATGATTTCAGCTACTTAATGTTTGTGGTGTTTAGAGGAGATGTATAAGAGCAGTATATGCTCTGCAGATTGCAACTCAGAATAGAAGAAAACGACAATGATATTGGAAGGAGAGGGAAATTATTGTTTCTTTTTTAACTAGATAATGCAAACCTGTGATCTGACTGAACTGAAAATATGCATTTGAAAAAGAAGAAAAATGTAGAGCTAAAGCAGACAGTCCTTAGAAGATTTGCAGCAGCTCTGTGGTTATTTTTGGTTTGGTTTTTTGGTTTTCTTTTTTTTTTTTAATTTATTTGTTTTTATATTATTTTAATGAAAAGGCAGCACTGGGATAACTGAATGCACACATAAACCTGTATGCAGCCACTACAAGCAACAGTATTTTACAAGCATTTCCAGAGCAACATGAAGTCTCTAGGTACACATATTGCTATCACCACATAAGCGAGACACAAAACAGGGGAGCGTCTGATATGAAAAGACCAGAAAGCTATATTGCAAAAGAAATGATGCACTCTCCCTGTGTGTGTCTGCAAAAAAACCAAAAAACCACCAACCAAAAAAAAAAACAAAACAAGACACAGATCTTTTACGGTTTTGTTTTTGCTTTTCTTGACAGTGATCTTTTCCAGCGCATGTGCTCAGGGTATTCTGGTGAATGCATTTCAACTCCATAGTCCTCATACTCGTCCTCTCTCCTTTCTGACTCCATAGGTACTATAAAGGGTTCACCTTCAGGCTGATAGGGTCCACTTTCAGGCACGTATGGTTCTGGTTGAAAATAGTTGTCCGATTGAACATAATAGTTATCACATGTCTTTGAATCCACATATGCAATGAAACTTAGTTTGTATACATAATGTTAGTTCAATCCTATTTTCATATAATAAATATATAAATTAGTAGTTCAGTGGGGGTATTTTTCAGTTTTGCTAATGATTGTTTCTTGGCAATAAAATAATGAAAGGGTTAAAATTCATCTTGAAAGGCTTTGTATTTATAATACACAAAACATTGCAGAAAGAGTCTTAAATTATGCAAGGGACAAATTATGGTATAACTATTAAAAAAAATAAACCAACAAAACAAAACAAAAGCAAATCAAATAAAATTATTATTTTACAGCTACTTCAGTAAACCCAAGCACTGGATTTTATTTTAAACTGCATAATTAATAGGAGACATGGAGCAGGTAAAATGAAAAGATGGGTTTGGCATATAGTAATTTTCTCTGAGAATGGGAAAGTAAGTGTAGACATAACTATCACCAGCGGCAATATACAGTACATGTCATTTTCTCGTGCTGTTCCTCGTAACAAACCGAGTTACAGCTGGTGCTTCAGGAACACCAAAAACTACAGCAAAACAGAAGAAAAATAATTATAAAACTTTGGTATTTAGAACTGCAGTTACAGATCCAACAAGATTACACATAAAAAAAGGCACATGCCCCAATTCAGACATGTTGGTAACAAGCAACAGACAGGTAGGTTTCATAAGTTGTCAAAGATGTTATTCTGGCATACAGCAAGCAGCAGCAGGCTTTTATGCAGAAGTATCACGTAGAGTTGTTAACAGATTTTAGTGGATACGTCCCATACAAATCATTTACAAGCCACAATTAGTTTACTATTTACATAAGTTATTTCTCATATTCAAGGTTAAATCTGTCTCTCCTCTAATAGCATTACCTTTGCTGGTTAGTAGTTTTACAAGCTTCCTTTGCCACTGGGGCTTTTGATGGTCTAGGGTTTTTTTCAAAAAGAAAGACTGTCTATTTTAATATTGAAATGCAATAGGCTTAATGAATTGACATCACTGTCCTTTATCTCATTCACGAGTTGTGTTAGTAAAAGTATCTCCCCGTTCTATGAGGTCAACATGGTTCAAAAACCATATCCGTGGTGAAATATCCATACGGACTCATTTTCTAATAAGCACGTGCGCAAACATCTCAGAAACAGGATTTTCAGGTATTCAAACTGTAAGCAGCACTGGCGACTTAGAAAATGTGTTAGCCGAAACCTGAAACAGGTCAAAGATGATGTTAGTCTTTTAAAAGATCCATCTGATGTGCAAAAACATACTTTCATCCAATTAAATACATAACAGTTAAGTCATAAGCATATATTTATATATGTATACATAGCTGCTTACTAGAAAGGAGAACACTGCTGAATCACAGGTATAATTTTTTTTATTTTTCATTTAAATAAGAATTTTGTGAGAGATCTGCAGAACCACCTGGCTCTTTAACCAGCATCACTGAGTCTGCAAGTGTGTACATATATATATATATCTTTTCTTTCTTTTTTTTCTTTTCATGGATACATGCACAATACACTAACAGCAAACCATATCCAAGAGTAGTATCACATACACTAATTTTGAGATATGGCAAGGCATACATATTAATTTGTTAACAATACTGTGGTCCTGCAGGATCCCTATGTTAAAATATATTAGAATCTTTTAAGTCAGAAATTGGTGGCCACTGCAACCCTTCATTTTGATTCCAGAAGCAGCCTACTGTTTTGAGCTACATCACAGAGTAGAAGGCTTATATAACCCAGAGCTAATCAGAGACTCCATGGTGTTTAACTTGGTAGATATTGTAGGACAGTGGTGCTTTTCAGTTGTCTGCATTGTTATCACCAAATAGATTTCCTTTGTGGAAATTTTTTTTTTCAGGACTCAATTTAGTATAAATAATCCTGACATTGCTCAAAAAGAGACACATGGAAATTGCCAACCACAGCATTCCTTTTATTTTTCGAGAGAAACATGGAGAATTCAACCTTGTTCTGAAGACGATTGGAAGGGGTGGTGATAGACGGGGGAAAAAAGAAGAGAAGAAAATGGTCACTTAAATCCTATGAGCAACATTATCAACTAGTAGCCATCTATGTTTAAAAAAAAAAAAAAGCCTAAAATATTTACTCACTACTTCCTATTTAAAGCAAAGCATATATAAATAACATCAAGTCAACCTAAACCAAAGTCTAAATGGCTGCTCATACACCTGACCTTACAATGAGGCAGGCCTGCTCACTGCAACCATCTCCTCATAAAGTATGTTCACGCTAGCAGGACTGGCTCATGTAAAGCAGCTCAGCATGAACAGCCATGTCTGTGAAGGCTATTTAAGGTAAGGTTAAGGAGAAGTTGTTCATAACCTACCTGGGAATCCCTGGCCATTGTAAGGGATGCTAGCACACTGGGATGAATCACAATATCCTGGTGGCCCTGGGGGACCTCGAATACCCGCATTTCCGGGACGACCTGGTGGCCCTGGTGGTCCTCGTGATCCTGTGGAGCCCGGTGGACCAGTTCTAGATTCTCCTTGTGGACCTAATTTTAGAATGGAGAGGGGGAGGTTGTTTTCTCTAAGAGCCAGCTTGATAAAACAGCTAAAATTACTGCTATCTAGACTACATAGACTGGGCTATGTCTTTGGTGAGAAAGCAATTGCTCTTGATCGCTGTATGAGGGTCAACAGAAAGAAGAACAAAAGAAAACTAGAAATCTGACTCATCATTAGTTGCTTCCTTGTGTGTGGCTTATTTAAGGATTTATTCATAGAATCTGATTTAATAGGTTTGAGTCAAGTAAGAAACATCAATGAATTCTCTGGTTTATTTCCTCTTTGTGTAAGACACAGTGATCTCAAGGGAAACTACTAGATTAGACAAGCACACTGGATTTCAATTAAAATACAGGAGTACATTAATTCTGCTACCCCATAGCCCCAGGATAGATGAGGTAACGTTTTTTTTGGAACCAGTCTTATTATGGTTAGCAGAAAAGTACAGCTTCAAGTAACTGAGGCTACAATTTGCTGCAAGCATCTTATGGGTCCTGTAATGAAAAGTCATTTTAGCCTAGTAAACTACAAACAGGAAAAAATGATGCAGCTGATTTAGGACAAGGCATCAATGAACAAAATTTCATGATACAAAGACCAAAAACTTGTCAAAGTCAAATCATCTGCCTCTATCAGCTGGTAACTCTGCATGAGGGATTATTTTGTAGTTCAGTAACTAACGTGAAAAAATGGAATTAGACACTGCAAAAGTATCATTTGATAACACTTAGGAAAAATATCTGTCAAACATTTGGACAATGTATTTCCATGAAATACATTCTCACACAAGCAAGCATGCCAGATGAGCAAATTACAAGATAGATATCTATTAGCCACATCCAAAAATCTTTCTAAATTGCCACTTTTTTGTAGGGGTTTCCAGTAAATTCTAACACATGTCAAAAGCATGAAGTGGACAGAGTAAAGCATGTTCATTCACCATACATAGTCAGGTTCCCTATGAAGAAATGCTGCCCTTTTCTCCTACTTTTCTGTAATCTGATAAAATATAAAATATTTACCAGGTGGTCCCGGTAAACCTCGTGGTCCTTGAGATCCAGTCCCTCTTTCACCTTTCTCTCCAGGCATTCCTACAGAATAGTAAAAGGGCAATAAAAATGAAAGAAAGGAAACCACATCAACAAATATTTCTTCATGCTCTCTTGTTGGCAATAATATTTAGTTCCCATTATTTAATGTAACAAGACTGGTCAAACCTATGTTCTACAGATGTCTAAATGTGTATTTGGGAAAAAATTTGGATATAAATACACTAATCTAAAAATAAAGTAGGATGCTGAGGTAATTTAGAAGGAATAAACTTTCTCAAGCATAGAAAAGTATTTGAGATACTACAACCACCACAGAACCTTATTATTTTAAACTACAAACAAGAAGGTATTTTCAAGCTCGCATACTTCTGCTACAAAAGATGCTTTACACTTTCATAGGAACAGTTACAATAAGTTTAAGAAATTCAGAAATTCATTCTTTCTTGATTTATTCCTAGTCTTTATTTTTAAGAGTATACTAAAATATATGCTAGAAAACACAACTCTGAGTCTATGCTACAGTAGAGTAGTGAAATAAGCAAAGGCCACAACATGGTACAGTACAGAAGCTCCATGTGATTGCAGTGATCCAAAAGAGCCATAAAATAGGTTTATCCACATGATCAAATTCAGTTCAGAGTTGTTTCCCTCCCTCAGAGTATTCCAAAGAGCCAAGGATAATAGACCTAATTCTTTCAACTCCTACATTTTATTCTTGTTAATGACTCATTTTCTCTCTTAATGAGTGTTATATTTTGCAGAGTTCTGTTACTCCAAACAGCCTTTCAAGACACAGCTGTTTAGTGCCAGAAGAGTTCTGAGAACTTTCATTTTCCTGGGATATTCTGTGGAAGCATCAGACAGCTGCCAAAATGTTAGACCAATTTTTATTTCATGAAATCTAAGCAATGGAGAGACAGAGGAAAGCACTGATGTAATTAACCTTGCCCTCTAGAACACCAGTGTCCCTCAGGCAATCCAACTGACCTAACAGGCTGCTGCTAGGCATGGGGTTCCTACTCTGACATGGAAAAGGGAACAGACAGCTATTCTGGCAGCCTCTGCACTATGTGCACTGTAGAGCTGACTTGTACTTTATTTACCTCTTTCACCAGGTGGTCCTTGGACCCCAGGAGGTCCTGGGAATCCTGGTCTTCCTCCAGGTCCAGGCTCTCCTCTTGTCCCAGCAGCTCCCGGGGGACCTGGCGGACCTGGTGGCCCTGGCTGGTTACGGTTTGAGTAATAATCGTTTGGGATTTGATTCAGCATTTGATTGAACCGGCTCATTTGACCTTCGAAAGAAAAGAAAAATGTGAAATGAGTGAAAATCTTTTACCAGAGTGGGAAATGATAAAAAAATCATTTCTCTTCACTAAATCCTATTCTTGCTCCCATTAAATAAATTAGTGATGAATTAGAACAGATGAATTAGAAAGACTTAAGATGAATGTCTGATAAGGCTGGACATAAATTAGAGGGAGAAAAGGCAAAAGGGATTTTGAAAGCCAATGACATTAACCAAAATTTATCATAAAACTATTAAATCACAAAATAAGCATTTTTTAAAATACTCTTGCTCTCAGAGCTTTCTTTAGAGTTGGTTTTACTCTGAAGAACAGAAAGGACTTGTTCCACTTCTAAAACTGGAGTATCACATTTCTACATACTTTCAGAGCTCTGAAGCTGCCACAAACAGTATCAATTACTCCTGTGTAGAGCTAGCGGCACACAGTCTATGAAGTCACTTTCTTAAGCCTGTAGGATGTTTGTACCTATATAAGTCAGTGCTTACATTTGTAATAGATACAATATTCAGAATAATTTTTGGGCCCATTTGCCTCTGTCCTCCTTGGCAGGTCTACTGATAGCAAAAGCACTGCTTCAGAGGCAGAGAGAAAGCCTCCGTAGAGAACAATTCAATGGGCTACAGAGTTGCACTGTGTGGCAGTAGAGGACTGAAATTCAATTTGAAGTCCTTCTCCAAATAAATATTACTTTTACTTGCACAGCACTGTTGATTCTGTGCACAGTAGTTACCCAGCACTCATCTGCCTTTCCCTGCTGGCAAAGTGAGCATTGTTTTTCTCACTGATTCTCTCCTCTTGAAGATGGCATGTTTAAAGAGAAAATGTACACTGGTTTTACTGCAAAGATGAGGTAATTTTGAACCAGAATGACAAAAGGAACATCACTCTCCTGGTACAGAGTGTTAGACTTGCATGTGTATTTCCAAAGGTCAGAGATTAGTTCGGGATCAAGCCAGCCTTTGGATCTGGCAAAAATTTGCTGCTATGGTTTTTTTTCCACCAAATAATTGGCGTTGGACAGCTAGAAGATCAGTCAAGCTCTTGCTGTGCTCTCTGGCCAGTATCTGTCACCTCAAATTTAAACCATTGTTTTCTCTTTTTAAAAATCAAAGTGGTAAATTACTGTTATGAAAACAAAGCAAGCAACACAGTTTACCATTTATCAGTTGTTCACAAACTTGTCTTGCAACTGCTCGCATCATGTTCTGAGAAGCAATGTCACCCTAAGTAATCAAAGGCAAAGCAAGTGTTTTATTAGCGAGTGTTTGTGCTTTTGAAGACATAGTGCTTAATTTAAAAACTATGAGAAAAACTGACTTTTAAGCATACTTACTCTGTCACCTTTTTCTCCCTTCATTCCAGGTGCACCCTAAAATAAATAAGTAAAAATAAAGCAACTGAAGGATTATGTTATTCCATCCCAAGCATAGGTTTGAGACATACAATTCTAGAAAAAAATTTGACTGCTTCAAGAAGAAAGACCCAGTCCTCATTGAACTTTACATTTCAGAGATGCCAAAACAGGTGCCAGAAAAGACTGGAGAAACAATGATCTCTTGTCTATGATCAAACACACTGATAGATGTATAAGAAAAAGATCAGAGGGAAAAATTCAAACTACGGACAAAAAACAGAGGTATTCTGACATTGGGACCACATTATCGATTTGAAAGTTTGAATTTCTACCATCACATTTCTGTAAATGGTCAATGGTCTTGTATGAGTTATATACAACTGTTTAAGACAATCCATCATTAAAGAAGGTAAGATAGGAAGAGTAACACAAGTCCAGGAAGGGTAGCTGTCTCCTTAAATGCCTATGAAAAGCATTCTGTGCTAAAAGTTAGGCAGAGACGACACGTAAGATGGAAAGAGATGCATTAAGTGCTTATTCTATTTATAAGGACAGCTTCCCTCTTAATTCTGAACCATTTCTAGTCTTACAAAAGTCTCATAGAAGTCTTAGCTTGAGCTGCTTTATAATTATTCACATTTGTCAACTTTTTTCTTACTGCACTTCCCATGAGCCTTTGAATAGTTTAGTGTTTGTGGGTTTTTTGGTTTCCAAGAATACTATGTAAGAAGGAAATGAAACCAGAAGGACTGATTCTAATTTTTATATATGCATGTGCATATGAAAAACATCAGGAATAATGATGGGGCTAAGCATGAGTTCACACAGATTTTCAATCGTAGCCTAAATTACTATTTGAACGTAAGGCGTAGTTCAAAGGTGAAAGATCAGTTTGGTCATCTGCTGCTCTGCATGACACTTCACACGCTTACACATCCTAAGTACTACTGCTTTGTACACTGCAGTATTTCTTTAAGGAGCCTGTTTATCACCCTTAACAAAGCAAAGGCTAAGTGTGGGCCGCAGCTGTTTCTCATAACATTCCTACAGTACCCACAATTAATTTCAACAACACGAAACACCAAATCATTCCACTGAGGCCACAGTAGACACCATTCGAATGCAGTGGTCCTGTTTCACAGACTTCTATCAAGGTTTTGGGCAAAAAAATGCCCATGGGGTATGCTGGATTTTGAACTTAGCATGCTCTCTGAGCTTCTCTGCAGCAGAGTTGCATACACCTACCCCATGACATGCCTCAGAAAATGTGAGACAATTCATCCATCAGGGAGTTAAGCAGTTGTCATACGGTACATTTGCATCATGAATAACAGATTGTTCATGCAAAATTAATTGTACAGACTCAAATGAATGATTTAAAATGGTGACGCCATAAATGTACCACTGGAATAAATTATGCCACTAATGAGACAGTTATGAATAAGTACAAAATATACTCATCAAGCTGATGAATATTCTTTCCCTTCTGTCCTGCACTCTTTCATCTGTATCTTTCTTACTCTGTGAGGTCCACAGGGAAACATCTGTCTTTTAGTTTTAGCCTATTACAGCCGCACACTGAAACAGCCTACGGACTTGTAAATGCCCCAACAACATAAATAGAAGGTAGCAACTAACAGCATCAAGAAAATATGACATTTCTGTCTGTCATTCTCTAATAATTAACATTGTGGTAAATGATGATGTGCTGAAGCTCTAAAAGAGATGTTATTTGACTCCCACATCAACAGACATTAACATCTCATTCATAAACTATTACATGTAGCTGAAATATCTGTTGAACAGAACTGAAGATTTTTTACTTGCACTAGTCTATAACATGAAAATCTGGGGAAAAAAATTATTTCATGCTTCTCTTTCTCTTTGAAACTTGCCAATTTTTTCAATTTTCCAAAAGCATATTCCTTTGAAATTATATGCTGCACACATATTTATAATAACTGTTCATTGGGTTCTCATTCTTTCTAAGGCTTTTGCAGTAAAACCTTGTGCTATTTTGACCAGAAGCAAATCATTCAGTACATTGTTTATTCACTAGGTATGTGCAAGCATTAGAAATCAGATTTCTGGTCTACTACTCTGGCAGTATTCTAATAATTACTTAAAATTCCATGTTTCAATTAGTTCATTTGCTAGAATATTTGCACACCAGAATTATACAAAGAGAAAAAATTATGCAAACTTAAAACGTTCAAATCCTATACACCGTTTTAGGAAATATTTTTGCTGACTAGTGAAGAAAAGTTCTTCAGGCTGTCTTCAATCACAAGCCATCTTTGTAAGACAGGAAGGTGCTCTGTTAAGAAAAGTACAACATTGCTCAAAAGTATTGCCAATAAAGGTCCCCCGACTAGGAAAATGCTAATGCCATTCCTTAACTCTAAGTGATAGACATTTTTAAAATTCATTGAGAAAAAAAGAGCCTCGTTCTTCAGTTTGTGACCCTGCACACGCACACTGATTCAGCCTTATGACTGAAAGTCTATAGGCTATTTTGAACTAATTTTAAAATTTGAAGATTAGAAGCTGACTGGCTATGTTGACAATAAAGTGCATTTTCCACCTGGAAATTTTAGAAACACGGTTTCCAAAAGGAATTACAACTGCAATTACTGAGTTGCTATTTACATCTTTCTCCCACTTGGTTATATGCCTCTTAAATTTCAGTTTACTTTCTTTTAATAGACAAAAAAGTGCAGTTTAGCCAACCACTTGACAGTGTTTTGAGAAGGAGCAGCTGCTACTGGCATTCTGTTTTGTTGATATGCTGCAACTAAGGAGTCACTTGAGGTCAGTGCAAGGAAAAGCTGGTTTATGCTGTATGTGGGATTTTTTGTGAGCTGTGGGATGAAGGCTGGGCCTGCAGCATAGTTCTATGGCAGAGGGAGGACAAAACAAAGGAAGTTTTGCTATTTTTACTTTAAAAGACAATGTGATCGATTGTTTTCCGCAAAAGAATGTTTGCTCCCCTCAAGAACCACTAGTTGATTGGTAGTAGTGTCTTTTTGAGACTTCATCTAGGACGTCTGCATAGATGGATGCAAGATCAGTGAATACATGGTAGCAGACAATGCAAAATCCTCAAGTCTGCATGTAACTCACAACAAAATTTGGACTGGACTAACCTCAAAAGGTTTACACAGTTTATTTGTATCTGGAGGCATCAGTTTAATATCATCTTATATATAAAAAATAAAAGCCTTGCACTATTTCCTGGAGACCTTCCAGATCAATAAAGTCAGAGCCTGTTGTCACAGAGTCTGTTTTATAAAGTCAAGCAAGACAACTCCACCTCAACAGAACTTAGTCTGCCTACCCACCTGTTACTGGTTTTACTCACACAGCTCTAAAACAAGTACTGGACCTTTTCCTCTCTTATAGTCCAAGATCTTCTATTTCCCATTACATTTATTCACAGAAAAGATATCCATTTCTTCTTGAACCAATAATCTCTTCCAGATTAAAGAGTCTTTCTTGCCTTTGATGGTTGTTACCTTATTCTATGTATATGAACTCTTACCAAATTCTCACTCTCTGACCAGAGGACAGATATTTTAGTTTCCTCTAAGACAGTCTGCGCTAAATTCTCAATAAATTACTAACTCATTTGTGTTCTTACTGTTCCTTTTTTAGTTATTTTGTTACTACACTGGGGAAAAAAACCAAAAACAAACAAAAAACCAAAACCAAAAAAAACAAACAACAAAACCGAAAAAAAAAAAACCCTAAATTTCTCTTGAAAGTACTTACAAGCAAGTTAAAAAGTCAAATTTTCTATTTCCATGAAAATTCAGTTAACACTTTCAGAATCAACTTGTTCTAGTGTAAGTACACAATGAGGTAGAGAAATGTTTACAGTGTGGTCTGCCTCGGCTTAGCATGTTAGTAGCACTGAATACACCAGGAAGGAGCTCCAGTTGACTTCATTCCCTGGGAGCATCTTCTTCTTTGCAGGTGTGTATCTTTTACCTGGAATGTAATGCTCCTTGGTTTGTAGGAGTCTTTTTCCTGATTTGCATTGCACAGTACCAACAATGCAGATAGTTCGGGTAGAACTAAAAATTACAGGATCTGGTAAAAAATTATTTACTTCTTGTATTTAGCAGCAGCAATGTGAAACCTCATTATCTTTCTCCTCAGGCAGAACTATGATTCATGACACTGCAAGTTGCATTTGGCTGTCAGGCTGAATCTTTGGCAATTGTAATACTGCACACAAAGGAAGGCCCGGAAATTCTGTCCACCAGGAATCTGATAAAACATCTGTGCAAGGTGCAAGCCAGAATTCCTGCTGGGATCTGTTCTAGAAACATTAGAAATGGCAAATATTATGCAGTGTCCCACTACAAGAAAGTGCAATAATTGGGGAAAAGAATGTATTTCTAACTGAAAGGAACTCGTAAGATTAGAGTGTAGGAGAACTTAGACATGGTGCTTGGGCAGGAGCTGACTGCTTTACTTTGCAAGGGCCCTGAAACTGGGCTAGTAGCCAGATTTCCTTCTAAGCACATTATTTACCTGCAGAAGATTTTTGCTGCTGAACTGGGTCAGCTACCCAGAAGGAGAAATCAGATACACCTAGCAATTTGAAGCTCCTTTGTGAACAGAGCACAGCACTTTGTGCTCTGGCTATGTCTATCAAGCACCTGACCTAGCAGGAATATGAAATTAGTAATGTATATCTAAAGGCAGGGAAGCTTCAGTTCTTTCTCAAGACACTCAGAGTTCCCTCCTACAAGTAGAAATGGAATTTATAGTCTGGCAAACACAGATTGGATTCAACGTGTGTATGAAAAAATGACCCAGCTTCCAGGTGCCCCTGGGAGCTTCCACTTCACAGCCATCAAGCTTCCCAATTTACTACATAGTCTTCCAAATTATCCAGTTTTATATACACAGTTACACTGAAGCAGGATGACTGCCATACAGCAAGCACAAGTAATGAATGACTTCATTTCACTTGCTGTACCCACTCTTGACCCAAGCATAACTTCTCAGAGATCCTATAAATTAGTCAAATTAAATTTCTCCTGAAACAGTGGGAGCCAGCACCTCCTGCTCCATCTCCCAATTCAGGAAGCACTTTAAAAGTCAGAGTAGAAGCCACAGAAACGACCCTCAAATAATTTTGAAATAATATTGTAAAGAAGCACAAAACATTTGCAAAACAGAACTGATTATCTAATACTATCAGAGGTTGTCCACCTTCAGCAGTTTATCACATTTTTACTACACACACACATATATACAAATGTAAAGATTTTCCAGTCATTTTGCTGACCTAGTTCTTCATGCTTATGCAGTGTAGGAATATATGTCTTGGCACATAATATCTTATGATTTTTTTAGTGGAAACAAGAGACCACAATTTCCAACCCCAACTATTAAACTCAGCAAAATGGCATACTGTAAAAATAAAATTATTTTAAAAAAAAAAGACATGGTTTTAGGTCAGTCCTATCGTACTAACCACTATCATAAGTGCAAGACAACTATTTAAAGCAAGCAGAAGTCTCATATTCATCAACAGACTGTAATTTTAAATTTGATACTCTAAGTGTATCATTATCTTACTGGTGTCCCACGATCTCCTGGTTTCCCTGGTTTTCCACTTGGGCCAGCAACTCCTGGAACTCCTGGGGCACCCTGCAGCAGAAGACATGAAAAGTGAACTGTGGAAATCCACAACCTAAGTGCTAAGAAATGTGTTACTGTATTGAGTCCAAAGCAATACTGAAAATCGTTCCTATCCAGGCTTTTTTCTGTTAGGTATATATTAGGCTTGAAAACCTTCTTATGGAACAAATAGTTCGTTTCTTCATGGAAATGTGTCCTTTTACATAACACCACAGTATTACAGGCATTTCTGAACCTAAAGACACAGAGAGTCTCTATATGCTATCGCTCTTAATGACAGCCTCCTAAAGAAGTACAAAATGGTTTGGCCTTCTTATTTCTCTGATAAAAGTCCATCCAAATACTCACAAAAGGGCACAAGAAAGATAACTGTGGGGGAGTGAAGGCTGCCCAAATAATACCCTGTCCTTATATGAGATGTAAATGTGTGCTCTGTGTGTATATGTCTACTGGAAATACATCTTCCAACTTGCTTCGAGTTGGACACGGTGAGCTGCAGCAACTTGCCTATCTCAGGCTGTCTGATCCAGCATGTTTTTCCCTAACAGCCAGTCTCTTGTCTAGCATGGTCCCACAAAAGACAGTAAAGCAGCTTTTTAAGAAAAAACTAATCATCAAATACTCTTTTCAAAAAAAACCCTGTGTGAACAGCTTTTGTTTCCACCAGTCCTCAAGTACTAAGCTGATTGCTTTCAGAAGACCTAGTTATGCATTCAAAGACCATGGCTAAAGAATCAGATAAACGTGCTCTTCCCTTACTTATACTGGCAAAAATCAGTTTTGAAACCACTGTTACGAAGGTTTGTGAACATATGCTTTACACAGCTGTCTGCTCACCTTGCACTGAAAGTTTCCCAGACCCACTGAGGATATTAAACAAAGGATCCATTTCATACTTGACAGAAATTGAAAATGTCAATATGGCTCTCTGTTGGCTCACGTCTCTTAATTCAGAGTATATTGAAGACAAAATTATATTTACCGCTGGTCCTGGTGGGCCTCTGGGACCTGTGGGACCATCTTTTCCTGTGAAACCCTATTCAAAAACAAAAGCATGATTAGAGATTAATTTAAGATGGTAGCCTGATGAAAATGGCCATTAAGATTGTGTAATTGCAATACTCCTGATTACTACTCACATGTGTTTTAAAACCAATCCACAACATCATTTATAAAATAGTTATCACAACTAATGATGGAGAAGGCTCTGAAACAATGAGCTACAGACATTTTAGGAGATGTTCAGCTGCTGTTGATTAACTGAAAATAAAATCAATCCTTCTCAAAATTTTTAAGAAAAGGAATAATCATTCTATCCCAGAGAAACAAGATCTTCCTTTTCACTGTTCTCTCACTCATGGATTAGTTGGAAAATCAGAGGTTTCTGCTTAAATGAAGAACTATCTCCCTCTCAGACATTTCCCCTGCAAGAAGAGATGCTGAGAAATCCCATTTCAGTAATCTAACATAGAATTCACAAATTAATATTGATGGTCCATGACGCACTGATCCAACATAATGCTCTTTGGCAACTGGCTATTGCATAGTCATTTATTTTTACTTCCAGCTATCAACTCCCACTAAAGGATAATTATAAATGCATATGTCAGCTATTAACTTTGACTGTAAAGGCCTGTAAGAGCCTTTAGCTAACTTTGAGCCAATTTTCACCAGAAAGACTGTAAATTGCTTCAGTTATCTCAAAGGTGATATTCCATGGTGACAACAAAAGAGATTTACTTAGCTCCAATGAGAAGAAAGGAATTGCAACAACTCCACAACAAAATACCTGTGTGCGTGCCCCTCATTAATGAAGAAATTTCAGAATCCTCCATCCAAAGAAAAGTTCTTAGCTCCACATAGGCAAGGTTTAGGAGCAAGTCTGACGTTCACAATAAGATTGGCACAGGTTCCTTACCAATATGACATCTCTCAGATGGTGAGATAAGCAGAGTCAAAACAATCCCCTGCAGCAGCAACAGTGTGGGGAAGACAGCAGAGCTGAGTTCCTCAGCTCTATGGGTGCAGGCATCTGAGAACCCAGCCAGAGGAGGAAGCAGTGCAACTTTTACAGAACCTATTGGCTACCCTATGCCTGTCTGGGAAGGTTTTCCCCACTGAGGTGTTTCCAACCCTTCTACTTTTGTCTGTCCAGATGGGATACTGATAAAAGGACTCTTTTGAAAAAGCATTTGAAAATAGAAAGATATATAAAGAAGCGCAGGGGCTGGAGGGAACACATTACTTGGTCTTTTCAGAACATAAACTGAGGAAACATTACCCTTTCTCCTGGAGGTCCCACTGGGCCAGGTGGACCAGGTAAGCCTGGGGTTCCCTAGAGGGAAAAGGAATGAGAAACTGTATCCATGACAGAACAAACCACTGCAATGCTAACCATCCCATATACCCCCAGTACATATATCCTTCCCCCTTTTCTGTCTAATCTCATTGTACACTAACATGTAGCATTGCTTTCTACAGGGCATTACTACTCCCTAAAAGTATGCTACTCAGGGTTATAAGGACTAGTAAAACAGAGAAGGAATACAAGGTCCTTGGCCTATGACTGAGCTTACCCAGTATATGAAACTAAACCCACAACAACATTTAAGCATCCCCCATCTAGTGTTTATATCCCCTGTAAAATTAAGAACAATACAGTAACCAAGGAATATTCATTATGTCACTACACGTGCAGATCAATGACCTTAGATTGTCTAAATTTCGCGGATTATCTAAAAATACCCTAATTTCTTATCGTCAAAACCTAATCCTAGTTTACAACATAGAAATCTGCAGGTAACTGAAAAATAATATTGCTTTCTTCTTTCAGAACACATACAATTAATGCCCTGAGAACACTTGAATTCCAAAAGTGGAAAGTAATCAGGCAACATTGCTGAAGAGGGGTTCCGCAAAAGTTCTGCAGCCTTTATTTCACGAAGACATTTAACTGCAAGTGGTCAGAAGTTGAGAGACCTTCCTGAAGAGTTATCAGTGTACTCTTCCTAATCCAAGGGTCTGTCATTGTACATTCACAACTGTCCAGATGGACATTTGGCTTGACTCAGTGCAGCTGTTCTTTCACTCTTGCTGTTTTGAATGGTTTACTATTTCCTATATTTCAAGTTCCTAAGTGTAAAATAATTATGTTTCCAAAACTATTGCTTAAAATGGTATGACAAGAGCCCATGACTTCTGGTGATGTCTGCTGTCCCAGCAGCCAACCTGCATCAGGACTAGTGTAAAATGACATTATCTTGTCTAAGCATCAACTTACAGATCGCCCTGGTAGTCCAGGCTGGCCAGCATCACCTTTCATTCCTTGACGACCCTGTAATTTGCATAAATGATTGGAAGACATTCTAAATTACAGCATACATCAGTAAAATCATTAATTTGTGTAAATGGACAGAAAGTATTTCCCACAACATACCTAAATTAAGGAATCTATAAGCCAACTACATATTATGGAATAAATCGAGATACATATAGCTCTTAACTGAAGCAATACTGATCATCTCACAAACATTTGCAAATGCAGGATGACTGGTTGACATTCAAGGTTGACTGGTTGACAAAACAAGGCAAGCAGACATTTCAAGGGGGCACATATACTGATAAGAAAGTGACATGGACTTCTGAGTAAGACAGACTGATATCAATGTCTTCACAAGCAGGAAAGCTGTGAGGGGTTACGTGCTTTCTTCCAACCTCCCTTATCTTTCTCAGCTAGTGAATGGAACTGTCTAAATTCATGAAAGGTGAAAGCTCAGCCTTTCAAAAGTATCACTATTTGTCTCTAACCCATGGTCTAAAAGGCACTATACACTTTCAGAACGGAAGGTATAGGAGCTTATAAAGGAACAATGTATTGATTTTCACAGTTAGCTTGCATTCCATATATACTATTAATAATCAAACAATCTGTAAACATGGCCTGCCAATGTGAATTGCAATTGGTATGAAAAATAGGACTCAAAAGTGGTGTTCTAACTTCTTGCTAGCTAATGAGAAATTCCATGAATGTTGGTGTTTTCATTCTTCAGACTTTTTCAACTGAATGTGATAAATAAAATCATTATTTGTATTCCAGGTGTAAAAGGAATGTGCTTGCCCTTTCTTGCTCTTTAGCACCTCTAGATCATCTTGATGAAGTTTCTCCTCCTGGTATATAATAAAAAAACTGAAATGTATCTACACAGGTTAAAAAAAATCTTTCTACTTTCTCCTTACAAAGATGTTCCTAATGTCTGTCTTAAAATACATTTTAATTTCCAATTCCCAAATCACATTACAGATGGAGCAGGTAACCTATTTTCAAATGTAAAATGAGACGGGATGCAATCAGACACCAATTCTACCTTGTTTTCCATAAACTTTATATACTGACCAAAGACCTCATAAAAAATGTTCCTGGATATATTAAAATTCAAGCTAATCCTAAATAGAAAACATCAGAATTACATTCCTGCTTTTGTGCTGATCTTTATTCAAATATGGCAAAAGCAGTCAACACAATAACAATGTAGACAAAGGGTTATGTATGCTATTCACTACAAAAAAAAAAACAAAATATGGTGAAACCTCTTCAGTGTTCATAAGAGTTACTCTGGCTTGGAAGGCATGTACATGAAGTCAGAAGTAGCATCATGCTACAATATGCATGCTGTTGTCAAGAAAACCCCCTAGGAATGAAGGGTTATTCTGTAAGACTAGATCTAGGCACTCATTTCCTCTCTGAACTTCCAGCTACTGATTTAGGCCAGAAAATAAAAGTTGGACACATAAGTCTGTGAGAAAGTCTTCAAAGTAATATTGCATGCTTAATTTTCCTGCACCGCAGTTTGGTAGTTCTGCATCCTAAACTGGAATGCCTAGCAAGAAAAGCCATTAAGACTGAAAACAGAGTAGCACAACATATATTACAGCCCTTAGACTCTGTCTCTTCATTGGCATCCCATAAACACATTTGGGAACATTCAGTAACACTCCGGACAGAATTTGCTGTTATGTTAAGAGACTTATTTCAGAAGTAGGTTTGTTTCATAATACTACTGCATTGCAGGGGCAAATGAATGTTCAGACAAAAGTCTCACCCTCTTCCCAAGACCACCATCCCCATGGACAGCTCTGGCTCCACACACATTCCCACCTGCACTCGAAATGGCCACTCACCGGTTCGCCTGGGATTGACAGCCCATTGGGGCCCTGCGGACCTGGGGGACCTTGAGGGCCAGGAGGACCTGTCTCGCCACGAGGACCAGGAGGCCCCTTAAGGCAGGAAATGGAAACAAAATAGTAAATGTCAATCCCTTCTGAGATCTGTAACTGCAAAATCCTATGTTTTAGACAGGTAAGTCAGAAGCTTGGAGCCACCTTTAGCACTTCAGAACAATTTTAGAAACATATTCAAGTGGCATACCCTTTCATATGCTATTCTCTGATTCATGTTGGCAGACTCAGGCTATTACATGCCCTCTGGCAGTGTGAATTAGAAGCACAGCCATACCCTTTGTACAGAGGAGAGAACACTAATGCTGCAGTGTGTATTATCACCCTGACGCATGTAATCCCAGTATCCTGATGTACAGTCAACGCCTTTGAGGCTACACAGACAGTGTTATATAGTCTTAAATAGGTAGGCTGTACATAAATAACAGAAAGGCACATTTCCAAGTAAATTTTTAATTTCCATTCCTAGGTCAGCATAAAACTAAGCATATAAATTTTCATACAGGTAAGTATGTAGTAATAGAATGGATTTCAGGAAAGATACTTACAGATGATCCAGTCAAACCCCTTTCACCTCTGGGACCTTTAGCACCTGGGCCGCCCTAAATTGAGTATTTGGAAAGAAAATATCTTTCATACACAGAAAGCAAAGGTACGTAAAACTGGTGTGCACTATGAATCCTCTTTAACAAGCTCTTATGTGAAACCCCAAAGTTTTGAAGTGTACAGATCACACTGCTAAAAAGAGTACTGGAATAAAAGACACATGAGGAACTTGGGTAAACCACATTAGCGTCAACCTTGCCAATTCAGCTCATGAAAAAGTATTCTGTTATTTGCCTCTGCAGACATAAACTTATTCAATTTGTATTCATCAAAATCTCTGTATACCTCTCGAGTAGACTACCAGACAACTTAACTTCAGATTCCTCATGTAGCAGCTTGATACCTTCAGAGCAGAAGGACTACTCAGTTGAGTATAACTCCCTTATATTCAAAGCAATTGATAGGAGCACATCCATTCCACAGATTACTATCTCTCCACACAAAAAATAAAGAGAGTATCTAATTTATTTCCCTGACAGAGCAAAGAATCTTTCCTTGGAGTGATATCCTGACTCTATTTTGGAAAAATATTTGCACAGCCCATTAAAAATATCTTGTACATGACGTGCGAGACTGCTGAGACTGGGCTAGAGTCTTTCATCCTATCAAACAATGAGGAACTATTTGCAGTGATCACACTGAAAATATGGGAAAAGATTATATAAACAAGCAGAAGTGGTAGGAGCTGCCTGTGTTCTAAATTAAGATGAAAAGGAGACAGAGTACTGTGATGTTATGGACATGTCGATAGAAACTATGTCTCTGACTCACCTTTTTTTCACAAAACCACAGATCAAACCAAAATGATTTCCATACATTTAAAAATCAGAAACCTATCTATTGCAAATAGTTACAGCTGGTAACTTACAGCTGGTCCAGGAGGTCCAGGAGGTCCCACACTGTCTTGAGTACATGTACAAGCATTTGGAAGAGCTGGGCACTTTGCTTCATCTCTCTGAAAATTCAATCACAGCAGTTATTGTCATTTTAAAGAAAAGTACTCACTGGCATCATGCTTTTCTAAAACAACCGCAGAAAGATTCCTATTATCCTGTTTTCGAGCAAAAATAAAACTCACATCTCAACAGTAGATTCCAAATGTTTCTACAGGACCTTTTATATTTTTGGCAAATTTTCTCTGTGAGCTATACAAGGCACTAACAGCAAAGGCAAAAGCAAAATCAAATTCATATGCAATTTGTGTTGTTCTAATGTTTATAAGCAGTTAGACAGTGAACTTGCACTGACAAAGAATATACTAATTATTTTTGAATGCCAATCCAAGAAGGGATTAAAATATATATATACATATATAGCTATCCCATTCATAATACTTAGAATCTGCAATAGCACAGAAATAGAAAATAAAACTGATATTTTTTGCACCATTCCTAAGGGACTCCGTTCTAGCATTACAACCTTTCTCTCCTCAAACACAAAACCTTGAAATGCAGTTGTTGTTCACTGGCTGCTCTGACAACTGTGATTTAGAGGTGTTGTCAGTACAAGGTATAATACCAGACTAATATTGATATTGCTAAGTTTCCTATTAATAACATTTTTCTGAATAGCCTCTAGTTCATTTATACTTACCATAGAAGGAAGATCACAGCACCTGTCTCTGCTAGTCCAAACTGGACTGCATACAATGTCAAAATTCTGGATTTCTAACTGTAAAAGAATGGAATACTCTTGAAAGATCCTAGAGATGTTAATTGTGAAATCTAGTGACATTATCATTAAAAATTACTCTTCAATTTATTTCTAATGAGGTCAACATAATTCATACTCTTCCTTCTTCTTTTGACACTGACAGAAAAATTAATTAAAAATAATAAATTAAACCCAAGCCTGTATAAGCCCACAAGAACTTCAAACACTGATGCTTGCTCTTGTTCTGGGGCAAAAGATAACCAAATAATGTGATTCAAGAAATATTTCATAATACTTAATGAATAATACCAATGAATTTCTACATTGGCTGAGTGCCTGTACAGTTCAACATGAAATCTGGCTGAAAAACTTTTGGACCAGCTCTTAGGACTGCAGTCCTTGGGTCATATATTAATGCAGATTCATAAACAGAACTTTTCACTGACTGAAAAGTTTTGCAGAAAGGCTGAAATGGGGATCTTAGGTAGATGTAGGGTTTCCTCTCTTTTTTTTCACCCCAGGAGCTACGATTCTGTAGTTTGATAGATACAACCAAACAGTTGACGGTGAGCACCAAGAACTTTCATTAGCTGTTAAGGTTTGCACACGTGGATCAGGTTGCAGACTTAAATCTTCTGATATAAAGCCCAGGTAACAGTATTGATTGCATTTTAATGTAGTCAATCCATCAGGATGTGACCTTCATAGCAGCAGTCACTTTTTCATTACAGGTTTATAGGTCTTAAAGTCACTGCGGATTTCTCTGATCACTCAGTAGAACACTCACCACAGGACATAGCAGAATTAAAATCTGTTCACTAGCAAATGCCTTTTAGGAAAAAAAAAATTTCTTCTTTTAAAAGTGTTCAATGATAGAGAATCCACAGCAAATGCATTAATTGACTAATTGTTCTATTGAGAGAAAAACATCCCCTCTCTTGTTTGAATTTACCTGACTGCAACTTTCAGCTATTATATTTTGTTCTTGGAATTCTGTTGGAAAGAGAAGCTATCAAGACCAAACTTCTCAGTTAAGTATATTAGATCTCACAGGACAAACACCAGAAACTTTGGGTGCAACGCCGGTTTCTTAGCAATCCTTAATCTCTAATCTCTTTCCTCAGAAAACTTCAAGGGCTTGCATTAATGAATGGATTCATAGTTATTGCTTACTGTTGCTGATCTTCGGTCGCCTTTTAGAAGCTTCCCAAGTATTTCATAGCCATCAGTTGTGATGTTCCCAGCCTCCTTAATTGGTTTTTCCAGTATTTCACTGCAGTCAATGTAAATCTTAACATTTGATGAAGTTACAACAATATGGACCTGAAAAACGTTAAACGTAATACTTAGAAAAACCACATAGACATTAAGAGTATTTCACTGATTAGGTAGCTCTGTTTTAAATTTTATTCCTAGTAATCCTGCTTTAATTTCAACTGGTGTAAAAAAATCAAACTCAAGGAAAGTCTATGACATTAGTAACCTCTTTAGAATGTATTGAAGGTCAGTAAGATGAATACACAAGCACAGTTAAGATATACTATTTAATGTGATTGTTGAACTATAATAAGCTATTTAAAAAGCTTGCCTGAAAATTGCTTTAAGATGCCATAAAAGTAAAAAATTAAAGAATTTTTGAGAAGAAGTGAATACAAGCATTTCTTGTCCTCTTCTGATGTCTGGGACCACACAAGAGGTTTATGAATCTGTGGCTGCCCACGGGCTAACAGACCCTGCCTGTAGCTCAGAGAGTAGATTGTTTCAGATCCAAAGATCCAGGTTCAGTTTCCACAGATGACTCAACCAGAAGCATTACAGTGACCAGAGAAGCCTGCCCAGAACAAGACAAAATAATGGAAGATGCAAGAGAGAAATTTCCATGGGAGAAATATGGCTACAAAAACATATGCCAAAATAAGGAGGAACAGGGAAGATGAGGAAGAGATTAATTATTGGAAATAGGGGAAATTCAGGAGGGAGAAAGTAATTACTGTAATAAAGAAAATATGTTTACCAGGAGAAGAGAATGAAGTGCTTTGGGGAAACACAGTAAACTTTACAGAGAGGAACAAGCAAAATCTAAGCAAATATTATCTTTCAAAAAATCTATAGTATGCATGGCAAATATTATGTAAGCGGATTTTCTACATTTCTGTGATAACAGAAAATAATCACGAGGCTCAAACAAACAAGAAACAAACAAGAGGCTGTCATTTTTGCAAATCTAATATGAAGTTGATGGAAGAGCATTTTAAGGCAACAGAATGTTTTCAGGGACTTTATATACCTTCCCTACTGCATATATTTTATATACACCATTATAACATCTACATAATTATTAAAATATCAATGCCTTAAGATCAGCAGTAAAGAGTCCCTGATGTACACATTTATGTTTTAAAGCTTCTGTTATTCCAGTACATAACCCTTCAAAAGCATTGCTATTTGACAACAGCTTTAAAAACTGGCATAAATTTAAAGAGAGATTCCCTTAAATGTCCTGAGTCAACAAGTGTCTGAACAATCTCCTGAGATTTTGTTCTTCTTTTTCCCTATTAAATTTTCCCATGCACAGTTGTCTCCAAGGCATCAGCATATCTTACCTAAAACTCTTTTAAAATTATGTGCTTATGCTTTATAGCTCAGTGCTATGTATACAAGTGGGGTTCTTTAATTAATATTCCAACAATGCTCATTGAGCAAATAATAATAATAAAAAAAAGATAACTGTGTCCAAAGTACAATTTGGTATTACATGCCAGACTTTCCATAAAATAAAATAAGTGCCACATCAAAGCTTTAAATTCATTCTAATTTAAACATCATATACCTAGTCATTTGATTGTATGACCAAATTTTACAGGTTAATGAACGTATCACCCAGTTTAAATTCATCACAGATGTAATTTACTAATTCTGAAAGGTACCTAACACTCAAGTCCTTCTACTGGAATTTGTCACATTTTAAATAAAATTGAAGACATTGCATAGCAAACGGATATTACTGTGTTTTCATTTACACAAAAAACTTAGGAAAGGTGAATCTACATCAGAATGCTGAATGAGACCATCAACTTGAAACGGTTCAAATGGTAACAACTGCTGAGCATTGCCTATCCAT
This sequence comes from Dendrocincla tyrannina, assembly GCA_035047865.1. NCBI lineage: Eukaryota > Metazoa > Chordata > Aves > Passeriformes > Dendrocolaptidae > Dendrocincla > Dendrocincla tyrannina. The sequence goes on along the minus strand of JAWWMP010000116.1, from coordinate 84,106,126 downwards.
CCAAAGAAGAAGAGATCCCAGCAATCAAAAATAGGCAGAGGTCTCCCAAGTCATTAACTCGGTCAGCTAATCACTGATTTAATGCCAGATTTGAATTCCAGCCTGAATCTCATGGCCCAAGCATAAATCTAATAAAACGAGGCATCTAGTGTTTACAGCAAATAAAACATCTCTTTATTCATGCCTGCTACGTTTTTTTTCAACAGTTTCTAGCACACCAACATATAGAATCAGTTCTGACCACTTCATTTATGAGGTTTTAGGACAGAAAACCTATTTTAATCTTTCTCTCTGGAACCTTATAAGACAAAGTTTGTTGGTGTTCTGATCTACTGCTGAGTGAATCACATCAAAAAGAAAAGCAAACTAATTTCCATATGTATATCAGCAGAAAGACATACACATTATCAAATTTTCGGTGGCTAACTACTGCAAAAAGGCAAATTGAAAGGAAGTCTAGTGTGGCAAGAATAAGAAAGTAGAAGTGTCTGTCTGTCCAAAACATCAGTTATAAACTTAATGACTGTCTCAGGCAGTCAGATTTTTTCCTATGGGACCTGCCAGATTGAACAGCTTTCACCATAGCTATGCAACACAGAGTGTTCAAGCATGCCAAAGTAAATTTCCCTGCAGTTAGGTGTAAACTGTATTTCACTGAATGAGCCACTAAGTCATCAGATGAAAACCACAAAAATGTTTGATATTTTGGAAAACATCTTCTTGCATTGTAAAGATTTGCCATTTCTTTGGAACTGGATGGTAGGAGAAATTGCAGAAGTATCTTTAGGAATGTGTTAATCTTTCCTTCCTTCATCCATCTGAAAGTACTGCTATTATTAGGATCTGATCAATGTGGCTGATACATAAGGCTTTCCCAGCAGATGAGCTAGGGAAGCCCATGATGCCATCCTTAACAACCTGACTCAGACGGCAATCTCAATATTCATCCTGGAGAGAATCCAGAGAAGTCAGCTTACCTATAAGACCAAAAAAAATTCCAAATGCAGCTCTTTAAATCAAGGCTCCTGCAGCTACTTTAAATATTATCAAAATCCAAACTTTTGATTCCTTTCTGGGGAAAAAAGAAGGGGAATGACACATTGCACTAAACAACTGAGACATTTTTGCTTAAGGAATGGTCCCACAAGAAAAAATTCACAGTTCCAGAGCTTTAAGATAATTTGCAAATTTTTCCTACTCCTGTACCTTGTTTGGCACCTTAGGACCACTTTCTGTTCATATGTATTAGCATATTTAATTATTAAAATAATGCAAAATTCTGGATTTTTATTTTTCCTATAACTGTTTTTCACCAGCAAGTGTAATAAACAATTTTAGATAACTTCTAGTATTTCCAGCATCTTGCAGGGTCTTCAGGTTATTCCCTATTTGCCTTGATAAATGAGCAAAGCTTCACTGTAAGTGCTGTCAGACAATTCTGCTCAGGTCTATCACACATAGAGCAAGCAAAAATGTGATTCTAAATGTCAATGAAATTAGCAGCAGACACTTAAAACAGACTGCTGGCAGCAGAACACATAGAGAGCTCCACACCACTGACCTGAAGAAGGGAAGTATCAACTCTCACACTTATATGTAAAATGAGGCATGCTACATCCTGCTCTGTGTCTAAACAGCACTTCCTGCTGATCAACTTTTACACCAAGACAACATATATCCTAGACTTTACTGACAGTTTTTCTCACTCCAGTAGATTCATACATTTCCTTAAAATTCAGTTGTCCTACTACAACAAACAAACAAAACAAAAGGCAAGGGGCCAAATGTCAAGGACAAAATAAAGGCTGCTTAATGTAGGTGTGATCCAAAGCTATTTGTAACAATCAGTTACACAATTAGTGACATAAACAATCCTTCATATATGCAAAAATAATTAGGCATTAAATAGATTCCAAAGCAAGAATAATCGGATACAACATAGAACCAGTCTGGGAAATTATCCTCTGTCAAATTCTGAGGAAATCAATAGCTTTTATAGCACTGTACAATTTTCGTAATCATCTGTGTTTTAAACAGATGAAGTCACAAATCATTCTAATGCTGGCACCAGCTATCTTCCCCGGCTTTCAGTCTAGGAGGACTCAGTTGAAAATGTGGCCTCCAGTATCTGGAACTTGACAGAGGCAACCCCTTATCAGTATCCTCTAAGGAATGCTGGAAGTGACTAGTATGCAGGAGACAGTATCATAAAGAAAACAAGTGCTATACTCCAGCCATATTTAGTCATCAGATGAAAACTAAACTAAACAGAAGGGAGATAAATGAAAACATGAGAATGTGCATTTCAGCTGACCAAAAAGGTTGCAATTGCAACTCACCAAACATACATAAATTCACATAGCAAGCAAATACTTTTAATTACTTTTAGATGTACATGTAGTCTGACATCCAAACACTTGGGTGACTAGAGGTAAGGAAGCCTGGCAGAATCACATTTTCATAATTCCATGCACAAAATTAGAAAATCAAGCACAGAACTGTCACAATTGAAGGCAGATGCAGTAACATGCAAGGATTTCATTAGCCATTTTGACAATTCAAAAAACGTACATTTCATTCGAAATCACAAATGGATCTTTTATGCATTCTCTTTCATTATCATTGCTTTCTCAGTTACCATGACAACAGAGCATTTTAGGCCCAGTGAATTTAAGCCAAAAACATATCAATACACATTCATACATACAAAATACATGTATTATGTTTGTTAAACATAAGAGCCTTAGTCAATATGCTATTCACCTCCCAACATCAGTTCCTACTCACTTTCTCTGCGTCTTCTCTGAATGGTTTCAAATCATTACACCCTCACCCAATCTTTTGTCACCACAACTTCCTTTCCTTTTTTTTTTTCCAGTTTATCTTTTATTCTCCCTCTTTCATGTGCCAGGAACCAGGCTACAATTATTTGTTCAGATATAGTCCTCCATTTACACAATCGTGACAAATTCTTGACAAATCTCCCACATTAGTTCAAAGGAGAGTTATAACTTCAGAGATCTTGTTTTACAGGATCTGTAAGTCCCTATGTCAACTTAAAGTACTATCCAAAGACCATGTGACTTCTGCTTAATTGTCTCCTATTTCAAAGAACAACACTTCAGAAAGAAACATTTGTAATTTCAATCCTTTACCTTATGGAAGCTTCCATAAAAGATTTTCTTTACTTCATCATTATCAAAAGTTACAGTTTGAACCTCTCCCCTTGCATCCTTGTTAAAGAATGACAGTACTTTGATGGCAGCTGCAATGAATGAAAATAACACATTTCATTTCATATGTACTCTTGAAACTACTGTCCTAAGATACACTTACAGATAAGATCTAGTTTACCCCTCAGTTGGGTAAACATGGATGATAGGTGGTCTTAATGACTCATAAGTACACAGATGTACTTTCCTTTCATTTTAGAGTTAATACCAAAGTTGAAATGTAGCTTAGATTAATTATTTTTAGTTGACTAACAGATGAACAAAGTTTAAAAAAAGCCATCTTATAATCCTTTTACTATGTAGAAATGCTTTGGGATTGGAAATACTGGAAGAATGCATGCAAAATAACATAACATATAACTTCTCTATGCACTAAGTATAATTATCCTTACGATCAAGCACCACTCCAACTTGTGGTTTGTAATCTCTGTCGGTAATCTGCCAAATTGCAAAAGGCTCATTGGGGGATTCAGGCAGAAGACGGAATAACAGAATGATAGTGTATGCCTGTGGCAATCCCTCGGGGTGAATCTCCCTGTTAAGAAAATATGAAGACATTTTTTCACTGGAAACACATGAGGAAAATAAGAAGTTTGCAATTTGCTCTTTTTCAGAATAAAAACACAAGAGTAGCAGGGAAACCACAGTGTTTAATGGAACAGAACATTTTAATGACTCTCTGAAACAGAAAAGACCCCTGTGATAAAAACATGTGGTGTGATCTCTTAAGATGAACTCACAGCCTGTCTTCAGGCACCACAATTATAGAGAAAGTCAAAATAGGACCAAGAACTTTTGAGTATGTATTCTTGTGGCAAGATTCTGTATGAACTACACTTTTTAAATTCCTTGATGATAAGTACAGAAACAAAGACTGTAGCTTTATTAATTTTTTTATATCTGGCCTGTGATAGTCAGGCAACAGCACTTAACTAATGCTGCCTTTCAGGCATAGATACAGTAAAGGAGATACTCAATGTCCTCTCTGCAATTGGTGATACATTTGGGCACCAGCTTATTCTTTTGTAGCTCAGGTTTCAAATTGTGATGTTTGGACTGTTAGACATTAAAAAAACAGAGAGACAAAAGTAAATAAAAACATGCTTGAAATGGCCTGTGGTATTTTCTGAAAGGGAAAGGAGGGAATGTAGTAAGGGAACTGCAAGAAAGTAGGTGGCTACTGCTTCTCTTTAACCATTATAATGGAATTCAGATGGGGATTTGGCCACATGAACATAAATATAAAAGCCTTAAAGGAAAGAGGACCTGCTTTGTATATTAGGCAAAGCTTATGTACCCATACAATTATGGACACTGCAATAAAAAATGCATCACTAAGTCAACACCATCACACAGCACAGTGCAAGAATGCAAGTATTAATGTAGATATAATAACACAAGTTATAACTCAGATAACAAGTTATTTCAGATATGGAAACAACCATGCCACTAGGATCAGTATGCTTTTATTGCTTTGCTGGTTCAGTCTAAAGTGAGGTTTATTTTCTGGATTCTCATGGAAAATAAGCGCCCAGGATACTCTGGCAAGTTCTCTACCTCTTATAGCAGACATTAGACTATGTATTGAAATATTCTAAAAAAAAATTAAATAAATAGGAAGCCTGTCTTTTTATTGTCTTTTCATCAGCTGATCCTGCTAAATGCAAGGTCTACCTTAACTGAAATCTGGGATTATCTGTACTTCCCTAGATTGTAAAAATCCAGGCTGTCAAAGAACTGTCACCCCTATAGCTATTAAAGCACGTCAATGAGCTCAAAAGTCCTCAAGTCTTCCACTTTTAACGTTGTGATCTGACAGTGCGGGCAAAAGAAATCATTTCTTCATAAACCTCAGCTCCTGAACATGAGATCTGATCTTTACCCAATCTGGAAGGATTACAGAAAGTTTCAAAGGCTTCTATGAAAACAAGACTAAATTTCCTTAAATTTAATAGGAACAATGGGTTATCTTTAGGCATCTCCTCTGAACCAGAATAACCCTTTTTGAATCTTACTTAAATAGACAGGAGGAAAACAAATGTAAAAAAAAAAAAAAAAATAGAGAGAGAGAGGTGCTCTTCCCCTCTTAGTAAAACTAACTGCTCAGTCTTTTCGTTCTTTGTGAAAAAAATGTTGGCAAGAATGACCATATATTACCCATCCATAACCAAGCTCTAAGACCACAGGCCCTTGAAAACTCCACTCCATTTGCCAAATAAGGCAAGTCAAGCAGAGGAGAAACTACCCAAAGTTGCTGGGATCAATGTGATGCCTCCTGTGGTAGCAACAATGCTTCTGAAAAAGTGGTGCTAATCGCACCATATTGAACCCATTTCTCTCTGGCAGCTTGTTATACTAAGGAGGCTGTTGGTCAACTGCCTAAGTATAAACTGTGGATTATATGCAACTTGAATGGTTAAGAAGCATAACCTCAAAGAACAATAAACAACTGGATTAATAGTGAACTGCAACTGCAACGAAATGAATAGAATAGCATATAATGGGAACAATGATAGATATTCTTTGGAGTATATTTCTTGGTGTTGAGCAAAAAGAACATCAAATTAATGTATTTTCCATAAGACACGGTCATCTATAAACTCTGTTAATCCTTCCTCATGTGCTTACCCTAAATATGAGTCTTTCAGGTTTACTTACCGTATTGGCTGGCTGACAAAGGCATTTTTGTGGAGTCTGTATGCTACATAGCTTGGGAAAGAGCCTGATTCCAGTGATACGCCTTGTACAGAAGCAAAATGCTTCTCTGTTAGATTATATGATTCCAGCATCTTGAAACCTTTAAGTCCAGAGAGAAAATAAAAAACAGAAATACTGTAGAGCTGTAAAAAACCACAAATGAACCTATGCCAAAATATTAGACAGTTGCTTACCAGGTGAAGTGTATCCATCCAAGTAAATAAGAGGACAAGCTGAAAGACATGAAACAACACATAATTCAATCCTACAAAACCTAACAGGATATGAAATATATATATATATATATACTTCTGAAAGTTTTGTTACCAAGAAATCTGTTCTATTGTTAATTAAGAGCCAACTTTTGTTACATTTGTCATACTGTGTCCAGTGCTGTGGTAGATGTACTGTCAAAATCCTTACTTGTCACTTTTATTAGGGTATTTCTACTGTGACAAATTGTATGGAATAACAAATGAACCCACAAGTATTTTAAGAGTATAATTCATAAGAAGAAAGAAGGACAATGACACAGTCTTTCCATGAATATTTAAGGCATGAGTCGAGCCGCATAATAGCTGTCAGATTCACAAGGAAAAACTGCATATTTATGTAATTCCTGAGGAGCCAGAAGATGAAGCAGTTAGAGAGCACACTGTTGCACATGACAGGCCTGAGAATTTCTTATTTTTGCCATAGAAGGATTTCACTCAAGTAAACAACTGAACTCTATTTAGATGATTCTAAAACAGCATCAGACACTATAGCTGTACCTCTTTAGCAACCTTATTCCAGAGTTAAGTAAGAGACCAGACTGCAGTTCACATTAGTCGTCATTCTACTTCTTAAACAGTAGAAGTTGTCACTGACTGTTACTCTCTGTCATATCAATACTTTTGAAATGCAAGTTTACATAAAATACAATACCTACTTCAAAATTTAAAAAAAGTAACTTGTTCCCTTAAACTATGTCCAGTTATTACGAAATCTAACTTTCGTATATGAACATTTCTTTTGGTGTACCTTAAATGAGACAGGAACTTGGATTTGCATGGTGAGGTTTTGCTAATGGAGGAGTAACAGGGGTGATTTCTGTGAGAAGCTGCCAGACACTCCCCCTATGCCAACAGAGCCAGTTCCATCTGACTCCAAGATGGATCTGCCACTGGCCAAGGCTGAGCACATCAGCAGTGGTGGTAGCAGCTTGGGGATAACAGATTTAACAAGGGGCAGGAGCTGGAGTGGGGGGTTGTGTGTGTAGGAATGGCACAACAACCTGAAACCAGAGAGAGGAGTGAGAATATGTGAGAGGAACAACTCTGTCAGGCACTGGAGCAGAGATTCCTTGGTGTTCCTGGTCTTCCCTGTGGTAAAGACCATGGTGAGGCAGGTTGTCCTCCTGCAGCCCATGTAAGTCTACAGGAGCAGATATCTACCTGCAGCCTGTGGAGGAGCCCCTGCTGGAGCAGGTTCCTGGAAGGACTGTGGCCCTGTGGAGAGAGGAGCCCACCCAGAAGCAGGTTTGGTGGTAGGACTTGTGACCCCTGTTCATGAAGAACTGCAACCCATGGGAAAGAGCCATGTTGACATGTTCTTGGAGGACTGCCTCCCATAGGAGAGACCCTACACTGAAGCAGAGGAAGAGTGTGAGAAGTTTTCCCTCTAGGGAGGAAGGAGCAACAGAGAAATGTGATCAACGGACCACAGCTCCCATTCTCTGTCTGCCTGTGCTGCTGGAGCTGAGGAGATAGAGAAAACTGGCAATAAAGATAACCCCAGGAAGAAGGGAGGGATGGAGGGAAGGTATTTTTATACTTGATTTTATTTCTCATTATCCTTCCAATATATTCATTGTCAATAAATCAATTATTTCCCCAAGCAGAGTCCGTTTTGCCTGTGACAGTAACTGGGGAGTGATCGCTTTCTGCCCTGATCTCAACTTCTCATATAGTTTCTCCCCCCTGTCCAGATGAGGAGGGGAGTGATAGAGCAGCTTTTGTGGGCAACTGGTGTCCAGCCAAGGTCAACCCACAACTCAACTGTAGCAGTATACAAGCAAAATTAATAGAAAATAAAATAAAAGAAAAACAAATGTCTTCTACTCACTTGAGGTAGCTGTCTCGCACACAAAGGTGACCAGGTTATCTTGAATCTTTTCAAAGGCATCAAAGTCATCAACAATAAATACATGACGCTCACTGGGCTTGCTGGCAATCTTGGCCAGTTCATTGTAATCTACATCAGCCACACCAACCACAAAGACACTGAAGCCTGTAAAAATAACACTTGTTACTTGAAATGTAGTAAACATACATTACCGTTTTTCAGGTCAGTATTTCACAAACCATGTCTTATTTCTCAGGATCTACCTATGAGTATATATTCTCAATATCCTTTCACCCTGTCAAAGCTCTGAAGGGTTTAGACTGGGCTTTTGCATCTTTCTTTCAAAACTTCCTCCTCCTTCACTGATTTTTGTTGGGCATTATCTAATCCCATGCAGCCTTGGCTATGTAGTTTCCTCACTCTTTAATACAACATGTACAATTTCCTCAACTCTACATTATCTTAGACCTGCCCTGTGGCCAAAATCCCTGTAGAGACTATTAGTTACCCAATTGTCTGTCTGTTGCCACCTGCTGCAGTTCATGTTCCTCAGTTCTTTTTTCACTTTCATAGGGTAGTATTCACCTCACCAATGTTTTCATTTTCTAAGTTGACAGCAAGTCTAAGCTCATTGTCTAGACTTTCTCTATTATCACCAGACAGACATGGGCAGTATGCAATTCATCTCACTTCCCTAAAATGCTGAATTCAAGATAGGAAAAGTCATTGTCTGTAGAGTTCTACCTGTTGTTCCCTTCACTAACCATAAAAGGACACTATATGATGACTTTAGACTAGACAGTTAGTTGTTAGATCTCTTAAGTCAAATGAGGAGAACCTAGACCCTAGAATTCAATCATATCATCAGGTGTAAATTTCACTGATGAGAAACTGCAGACATTGGAAATGCTGGTTGAAGGCTGAAAGCAGAATTCATGTTTATTCCAAATGATAAAGCTATTTTTATTTCTATTTTAATTTTTTCAAAAAGAAGTAATTATTCCTCTGTAGCCAATTCCGGTGAGGCTTTGGCTGAAACACTCTGTCCAGCTTTGAGCATAACATTTAAGATATGTAGAAACCAAAGCAAGCAGAGAGGAGAGTAAAAGTGATAAGAGATTTGGAAAACTTGACCAAAAGGAGGTTGAAGAAAATGGGTTTGTTTAGGCTAGAGAAGAGAAGCCAGAAAAAGGAAATGACAACAGGTTTCAAATACGAAGACCTGTTACAGTGGACACCGATCAACTGCTTTCCTGGTTAACTGGGTAAATGAAGACAATAATTCCACTAGCCTGAAGAAAGACTTAGGTGAATTGCAAGGCAAAGCTCTCCTACTACTAGTGTAGTTAAGCACTGAAGCAGATTGTCCAGGGAGACTGTAGAAACCATCTAGAGAGAGAAGATGATCACTGGTGATTTACATGCATGTGATTCCCATAAGGAAGCACATCTTGCTCAGGGATCCGGACTCTAGGTGGTTCATGCACTGACATGAAAAATTCTGGGTGTAACGGCAGGAATAGATCATCACCCTCACATAAGCAACATTCAGAAAATCTGAAGAGGAAGTGCAAAGCTTCACAGCTCAAAAGGGGATAAAGGAGTCCATTCAGACCCAGCTTTATCAAAAGCAGTTACTTTAACTGGAGATCTACTGGTTTATAACAGATAAAACATAAATCTCAAAAAAAACCATTAAATCATAAGCACTAGAATAGAGTACACTTCTCAAAGATCCCCAGGGTCCAAGAGAAAGAAGTAACTGAAAGCCACATCTTTGACATGAGGAATTACTTGAAAGTTTTGGGAACCACATCCTTTCCCAGAGAGAAAGCTTGAGAAAGAAAAAGTAAGTCTGGTCCACAGAGTGCAAATTCTAGAAATAGTTTTGAGTTTTTCCCAAATACTCAGCATACATTCCTGAGTCCATAAAAGATGAGTAAATGATTACCACTTAATTGAAGCAACATGGAAATGAAACAACCAGGTAGTGTGAATTGCTTACCAGAGTGCTGAATGACCGTCGCTGCTTTCCTCACCTCATCCTGAGACCGACCATCTGTGACAACAACAAGTACCTTGGGAACACCTCGCCTCATGCCACTCTCCCAAGTCAAAACCTTTTCTTTGATAAATGTTAGGGCTTTGCCTGCAAAGTGTACAGTAAACAAGGAATCATCCATATTATCCACAAGAGAAGAAATCTTACTTTACTTTGTAAGAGGAACAGCCACACAGATAAAACAGAAAAACCTGATTCTTCACCCATGCAATATTAAGATAATGAGGCAGCTTCTGAAAATATTTTATCTTAAGGAAATATAATTACAGCCCAGAATTACCTGTCCTTGTGTTTCCTCCTCTGTATTGAATATTTTGAAGAGCTCCCAGGGCCTGGGCTTTGTCATCAAATGTATTCAGTTTAAATTCAGATTTTGCCTCATCACTGTACTGCACAAACGAAACCTGAAATGGAACATATCACAGTGTTCAGTCTCATACCTCTGCATTCACACCAACTCTCTACATTGAAATATTTACTGTGGTGTATTAATAAGCATTAAATAATCAAAAAATCTTTTTCAAATACGTATGATTATACACACACACACACATATTTTTATACAGATAGCACAACAATGGGCACACAACCCTTTTTGCTTTTCTCTTCCTTCCTTCCTTCCTCCCTCCCTTTCTTCCTTCCTTCCTTCCTTTCCTTCCTTCCTTCCTTTCCTTCCTTCCTTTCCTTCCTTCCTTTCTCTCTCTCTCTTTTTCTCTCTTTCTTTCACTCCCTTTCCTTCCTTTATTTCTTTTCTTTCTTTC
>JAWWMP010000116.1:84081255-84094189 GCA_035047865.1 Dendrocincla tyrannina | reverse complement strand
TAACTGCAATGAGGTCTCCCCTCAGTCTCCTCTTCTCCAGGCTGAACAGACCAAGTGCCCTCAGCCGCTCCTCATACGGCTTCCCCTCGAGTCCCTTCACCTCCTTTGGATGCTCTCCAATAGCTTAATATAGTTATTCTATTGCAGAGACCAAAACTTCTGTATTTCAGAATATTAACCTTTCAAAATAGACTGGCTTTCCTTTGCACTTACAAAATGAACAATATATTAAATAAATAATAGACATGCACATCCATATACATGTGCTGTACAGCAATCTAATACCAAAAAAGTTACAGCATTCTGAAAGAAAGCAAAAATCAGATGTAACTGCAGTAATTCAGTTTCATCATCAGTTTCCCTCCAAAATGTACCCAGCTGAAATAACAAACCTACCTGGATTCCAGCGGGATTAATCAAGTCAAATGCTCCTACTGTATTGAAAACAAATTTCACTACTTTGTTGAAGTTATCATCACCAATACTCCAGGAAGCATCAGTCAAGAATACTATGTCTGCTTTGGCACCTCTGCATACTGAAAGACCAAGAAAAGGAATCCTTAAAGCACATGAATATCAGGAAATAAATAGTCATGAAATAAGGATAATTGTTTAAAAAATTGAAAATTCAAGAATGACAAATATTCAACAAATGTCTACTACCATGCAATAAACCTGGCAGATAGCTAATGCTCAACACAAAAACATTTATTAAAATACTTTAATGAAAAGTTCAAGAAATGAGGAGGAATTCAAGAATAAAATATAAATGTTTTAAATGCATCTTTTTTCCTGAGCAGCTACCATAAAACGCAAATTGTCTGCTGAGAGCAGATAATCTCACAGACTTGCTGCAGAGCTATAGAGTATCACTAATTTTTTCCCCAAATGTTTGAACCCTGCTGTTTTAAACAGGGAAATGTTGAAGTCTAGTAAAGCTCTAGAACAAAGGGCTGGAATCAGGAAAGGTTTCAAACTTCACTTCCTTAAAATACTGTGCTAGTTTTAAATCTATTTAAAGTTATGAAAAATTAATCTAAACTACGAAGTAATGCAGCAACTATATAAAAACTATGGAATAATTCTAGATGTAAACATACCATCCCGAGCTGGAGGGATTGTGGGAGGTGGCGGAGGTGTAGGTGGTGGAGTTGGTGCCTCTGTAGGTTTGAGGACTGAAATGAAACAATATTTTTTTTATTCCATATAAATTATTCAAGGAAAAACTCTAGATTTTATATTATATTATACCATATATCATATTATATTACATTATATTATATTATTAAAGAGAAATATTCTTATCTATTCTCACTAAGGTAAAAAGATTACAATTGGCAGGGAAACTTTCTTGTATTACAAGAATAATGAGATTATAGCAATTGTTAAAACAAAGGTATATGAATTCATTAGAACAGGAACACTTTCACATGAGCTCAGTAAATCTGCACTGGTAATGTATCCATTTTTCATCCAAGTTCTAGGAAATACTTGGTTTATAGAAGAGCATAGGAATTTCTCTTTCCCTCATAAACTCCGTTTGACGTAACACTGAGAGGAAGAGGAAAGAAGACCACTTAAAAGAGGTACTGAAAGCCATTTAGGAGCAGGACAAGTTCTACAGCTGAAACAAGACAAGTTTTACAGCCAAAATTCAAGGTTCACAGTATCTATTAAGTACCTGTATGCTCCCTCATAGAGACTGGAGGTCCCTCAAGGTTAGGGGTCTGAACAAAGACAGTAGCATTGTATTCTGTGTCTGGTGAAAGGCCAGTAAAACAGTGGCTCGTTTCTGTTCCACGTACTGTGATTTCCTGTCCCCTGGAACCTGTCAAAAAAAGGCCAGGGGAAAGAAAGTTAGAACTCACTACTTCCCTTTTAACATGTGTACAAATCAGTGTAGAAATTAGAGATCTCTTGAGGGGAGGTTGGAGCCACTGGGACAGTAGTCTTACTCTTGTTCCACAAAAGCCTTTCTAGACCAAGACTGAGTGGTGACTATGACTCCTGGAGCATACTGGAGAGTAAGATTGCAGTCTACATGTGAAAACAGGTAACTAGTAGATTCCCACTAATGAAAGTTCACTTGACAATAAGCAGCACTGCCTCTTTGCAGCTTTTTCACCGCTGGAGAAAAACAGGTTATGTTCAGAGATTTAAAACCCAACCAAATATATCATGGCTTATGGTGGGTAATTGCCACAAAGGCTAGTAAGTGGTGCTCTCATTGACATAACAAAATTATGTTTTTTCCAGAAAATGCAGGAAATAAAATGCACTTACCATCAGCTGGGTTTAGCTTCAGCCTGTAGGAAGTTGCTGACCGATGAGGTGACCATCGGATACAGAAAGTATCCCAACCTACTTTGTAACTTGTTAGGTCAGTGACATTCAAATATACTGTGAAAAGAGAAAGACAGAAATTGTTCTCTGGAAAATAGTATGTAATAGACAAAGAACACCAAAATTATATTGGCAGGGCTGATCCAGAACTTGATTTTTAAAAACACTCAGAGAAAGAACAGTTCTGGTTAAATCTCCTTATGTTACACCCTAGATATCCCTGTCTAGCTATTTACAAAGGTCCAAAATCTGATACCCTTTCTGTATTGGGAAAAAGCATATTTTATGAGTTTTCACAGGAAGTAAGTTGATTTCTTTATGAAATAAGAAACTACTAAAAATCAAAATCTGGTTCATATATATGGCAGTATGAAAAGAATGTACTAATTCAACAAAACTCAGGATTCTTGTTTCATCTTAACTGAAGAAACTTTTAGAAGATTCTGAGGCCATCATTAAAATCATCTCTTTTTGAAATGCTGAAGTTTCAATCACTGGACATTCCTGTGAGGTAAAAGCAGAGTAGCAAAAAGACTAGACCCACTTAGCATGGTTAGATTCTGTAGTACCCTGGAGACTGTTAAAGATTGACTCCAACTATAGCTTAATAAAATTTTAGGAAGTAGGCTAGAAAATTTTATATCATCAAATCATTACTTAAAAATATATCTTCATTACTGTTACCAAGCTTAGTGTTTTTAAGATCTACATCACAGATGGATGGTAAGGAGTATCCATGAGAGTATACTCAGGCTTTCTAAAACCAGACTTAAAAATCTTCTCTTAATCAATGTTATCTCAAATCATCTTATGTATCTAGCATGACTACAACAAAGGTATTGAAACTTACATGTAGTGCCTTGATCTGTCAAAGGTATACTCATTCCAGAGTCATAGTGGGCATAAACATTCACATCATAAGTAGTACTGGGAGACAGATTATGCAAGGTGTAGGAAGTCACTTCTCCCACAAAAACCTCCCTGGGCTCATTTGAACCTTGGATTGAAAGGAAGCATTAAGTACAGAGTGAGAGGGAGAATCATGGTTACATTAGCTACAAAACAATTCCCTGTCTCTTACATGTCAGTAAATGTTAATCTCTTTTTTTCTAAAACAAAGCATACTGATTTCTTATATTTTAGCATGTTAGAATGTTGCAAACAGAACATACACATAGCTTAACAAACTATTATGCAATGTTTGTGTTAAACTTCTACAAAGGTGTATATATTTTTTGATTGTTACATAAAACAAAGGTTCTAAAGGCCATTAGCACCTAAATACCTGTCCAGTACTCATCTCACATACACCAATTCGTACCTTTAGGTAGACAAGAGGTATTAAAGACATCAAAATTAAGTCAGGTCACTGTATTAAATGTTAACTATACAATTCAATCTCTGTAGTTGAATGTATGAAACTATGTTTAATAGTTTAGTTTTTTTACAAAATATTGATACTAAGACAAGATTTCACGAAAATCAGCAAACAAATGAAATCAACAGATCCTTTAGCACAAACATTTCATGATACATATGATTCCTACTCCGATCTGCCATTAGCTACTCACTGTTCTGAAATTGGTATACTCAGAATGAACAGGTTTTCTTACCCACAGGTTTGTACACAATTTTATAGCCAAGAACAGGGGATGGTGAAGGATCCCAGGAAACTCTGAATCGTGTATACCATTCATCAGTTATATACATATTTTGAGGAGGAAGCAGACCAACTAAAAAGAAAGAAAACCACTCTAATTAGACTAGTGACTGTTTTCCAACCTCTAGAAGTGCACACTTGTTGCTCTACAAGGTAACAGTCACATCAAAAACCTAATTAACATAAAGAAACCTTAATAATGTTGGAGTAGGCAAGGAGTATGTCTTAAATTTAAAAAAGAATACACAATATGAAAACTAATTACCAGTTCTGCCATTTCCAGTCAGTTGTCCACCATCTCCATCTTCATACACAGCAACAACAGTAATTTTATATGGCGTATCTGATTGTAGTGGTTGCAGTATCACATTATTTCTTATCCCAGGAACTGTTGTCTAGAATACAAAAGAAAGAGAGGTAAACACACTCACAGTCTTGTAACTGATCAGCAATGATAGTAACTAGAATCCAAAATTTGTTTTGACATTTGGTGCACTTCACATCCACTGTAGAAAAAGTAATTCAGGATATCTTAATGGTTATAGCCTATAAACAATTGCTAGTATTTGTTATTTCAAATTATAAAACACAGTGGTCAGCACAAAAACGTAAATCAAACTGACTCTTCAGTCCCAACCCTCACATCAGATTGAGATGCTGCAGTTCTTCACCAAGATTTCAGTGCTGTTCCCTCATAGAAAATAAGAAGTCATGCTGACATGTTTGGTGATAGAAAATGAGAGGGAAAAGCTCATAAAATGGGGGTGAAAGTCAAAGTCATTTCCACTAATCAGTTTCATCTCTACCTTTTCATTACCTTCATCTTCGGACATAATTTTCTTGGCAGGAAAATTTTAGTCTGAGAAGGAAGGTCTAAATATTTTTATATATAAAGATGTCTCTATTTGTGCATCCCTCGATATTTTCAACTTTCTGGTTCAACCATGCATTACTGTGCCCTTTTAATGAAAATGTAGGTATAATCTCAAAGGTGATATTGCTTCATAAAGCTGCCATAAAGCACTGAAACTATGGAAAGCAACTTGAGGAATCTGTCTCAAATGTGTGTCCCAGTCAGCATTTTCTCTTAACACTTGATCAAAATTTTCAGTTGTTTGAGATTTGGTGTTTTTATGAATTGTCCAATGTTTTCAGTAAAGAAGATATATGTTGCTAAATATGTGTGTCCTCATTAACAGACCCAGTAGGGAATTTTCAAACAGTGAAATTTCAGCATGCACTATACAATAAATACAAGCAATAACAGCATTTAAATAGCATTCTATACATGTTACATTTTGGCTGGTGGCAGTCAGCAGGTATTCTGCCACTGATTTCTACAAGATTTGAGTTTAGCTGTGCTATAAATACTCTGAGAAATTTATAAGCTTCAGACTAATTTGTGCTATCATAAAGCTGCAGGAAATGAAACACAAACACACAATTCGTACCTAACTTATAGCAGCAAGTTTAGATACTGAATCAAAGTTACTACTGTTTTCTTATTAGACTCTGCCAACTCCCTTCAATTTATAAAATGCAGACTTATGCTTATTCTGTATCTTAGCACAAGGTTCTGCTCAGAGTTTTCTGATTATTGTGTGATTCACATATTTAATATTATTTTGCACATAAATTTGGTCATTAAACCACATGTGTACTGCCACCTTATGAAAAAAAAAAGCCTGCTTCATACAACCCATGGCTTCTCAGCATTGACAACAAAGACCAAAGAACCCATGGAGCCTACAAAATGCACTACATGTCGAACATGTGTCTTTGTTTTTCTGTAGCCTAAAGAATCAACGGAGAACATCTCAGTGCTTACTAATGAATTAAAGAACTTACATATTCATCGATAGGGTCTCCCACAGTGGGTGAATAAATGATTCTGTACTGCTGCACTGGCCCATCGGCATGATCCCATTGTACAGAAAGGCTGTTTGTAGTCTCATCAAACACTCTCACATTCCTTGGACCACTGCGAGGCACTAAAGAATGAAAATGCAGAAAGTTGAATGGGGCATGATGTTTCTAGTCCAGTGTCGCCCTCAATCAATTCAAGTGCTCCAGCAAAAACCCAAACATCTGGGCAGGCTAACATACAATTACCATGTCAGACACAGAACATGAAACACTTTTCCATTGACAACTAATTTACCAATCTTAGTGTGCTACTTTTTTCCCCAAAAGACAAGTTGTTATCTTTTTTTTAAGAACAGCCTTTAAACTCCTAAACATTTGAATTAAGCTTATTTCATAAGTGAAAATTATATTAGGGATTATTCATGCACCGCAACTGACAGACAGCATAGCAAAAGTTCCCTCCCAAGGACGCCTGTAATTGCTTCAGCCATAACTCATGCATTAATCTCAGAGTTGCACTAAATGGCTTACATTATTTGTGACTGTAAGCAATTTTATAAATTCTTCACACACCCATTTTGCCATGTATTTCACAACACAAGTACTGACTGCTTCTTACATGTTCTTCCCTGTGCTTGGCTTGGATTTCCCTCTCCATCTGCATACAGAGCTATAACATTTACTGAGTAAGCAGTGTCAGGAGTTAAGCGCTCCAGAATCACATCACGAGTGCTGCCTGGTACCACAATCTAAAATAGAAACAAAAGGCACTTGTATAAATAAAGCTCAGTTTATTAGAAATAATTTCTAAAATTATTTTTAGAAAATAATTTGAATGAAAAATACAGAAAAATCAGGAACATGGCGATCTGCACACATTCAAGGAAAGTAATACAAGTCTAAAATAACTAAATAACGTTACAAAAAATTCAATAGCAGATGAAAAAAAGAAAAGACAAACATAAGGAGCTCTCATTCTGCAAATAGAATAGTTATCTTTACATTTTACATGGAAATAGTTCAGGAAAAAAAAAAGGAAACATGAAAGAAGAGAAACTAAAAAAGTAAATTTAAAGGACATTAAAAATACTCAAATTTCCTTACATAAAAACATATTCATCTATACACGTACAATATAGGTGCACATTTTCTATGAGTACACTCACAGTCAAAGGTTCTAAAACTGCATTTATTGCAACACACCCAAGAAGTCTTACTACACATCTGGAGGGCAAATTTTTACCCATATCCAGACTTCACTTCCAGTGTTTAAGACCTACTTAAACACTAATGATTTGGGGTAAGCAGGTGGTAAAATGACATAAGCTTGGTATCTGGTTTCATAATTAAACATTTTCTAATAAATTAGAAATGTTATTTCCTTCTCTCTTAAAAAAGAAAAGGTTTAATTTAACTCATCTTTACCTACAATATGATAAAGGATACCCAATATGCAGTTTTAAATATGAGAGTCATATTTCTTTCATTTCACCAAATTAAGCCTTCCTTTGCAGTGGACTAAACTCCTATAGACACTGTGTTTTCAGCAGAGATATTCTTGGGCAGCCAGTGGGCTTGAGTTTATTATTTTTTTTACAGTCATTGAAGGAAGCAATATTCTCCACACACTTTAGACAAATAGTATAAAAACTAAGTTACTTACAGATTCTGATGGCCTTGGGCCAGCCAGTGGAGCGTAATTAATTCTATATTGCTGTACTGGACCTGGAGCAGGCTCCCAGCGGACATTCATGCTGTTTGGTGTGGGATTGTAAACGTGAATGTTTCTTGGTGTTCCTCTCTCCACTAGATCAAGGATAATTTAAATCATGTTTTACAAAGTTGCTTATGTGAGTCCTATTTCTACCTGAATTTACAACAGAGCTCAAAGGAAGACAAAATTTACACCAGCCCAAGATAAACACATTACTTTTTTTAGCCTCAAATCGACAAATCTAAAAATCCCAGTGACTAGTGTTTCCAAATCTCAGTGCCAGGCAGCTAAGTACATGTTTATACTGCAAATTGGAAGTATGATCATAACACTTTGATATCCTCTTAGTGATCAAACATGTATGAAAAGCAACCACAAACTACAAATTTTAGTTCATGTTGACATGAGGAGCTCAAACTTCCTGAAAGATTTTAAGTACATGGTACGGACATTAGGATGGATTAACACCAATATTTGCCCTTTGTTCACCAGTATTGCTACTGGCACTACAATTAAAATTTTACTATTCTGTGAGGAAAACAGTAAATTCACTTCACAATTTAGGAGCTGAGCTTGCCTGAGATAAGTGGACTGGAAGCCTCCATATGAATGATCAAAGAAAACACAGTAAGTTACAGAGCTGCAACCATAATCAAGCAGCTAAGCAGTTTTTCACATTTGTGTTTTAGCTTTGGGGAAAATAAACTTCCACTTTTGATGTAAAAACAAAAAAACTCACACAAAAAAATCCCAATATTTTCTTGAAAAGGACTATTTACTTACAAGTTCTTCCTGTGACAGAGACACGTCCACCATCCCCCTCT
Source organism: Dendrocincla tyrannina (assembly GCA_035047865.1). NCBI lineage: Eukaryota > Metazoa > Chordata > Aves > Passeriformes > Dendrocolaptidae > Dendrocincla > Dendrocincla tyrannina. The sequence goes on along the minus strand of JAWWMP010000116.1, from coordinate 84,085,782 downwards.
GGGAAAACTGGAACCACAGTTACAGTGTAAGGTGTGTTGGGTTCAAGGGTCCTCAGGATGACATAGTTTGTGTTTCCTGGTACTGTGGTCTACAAATATAAAGAGAAAGCTATAGGTATGACACAGAAATATGTTAAAAAAGTCTCAGATTTTTTGTTTCTCACTTACTTCTCTACCGCATCTCACTTCCCAACTGGATGCAATAAAAACTTTACAAAAGGTGAAGCTCAAAGTAACAGGGTTCATGGTGTCTACTGGAATTGTCTTTTAAGAAGGTTCAGTCTCAGACTTAAGAAAATTAAGTTCTATGCTCTCCTATATAATCCCTTACAGCTATCTTCACTTTGGGGGCCAGATTCTGTCCTGCTAATAATAGTGGCAGAATCTGGAGTGATCTTTTTAATGACCACTATTTAGCAGCTCAGAGGCATTAAGAGGTCACTTTCTAAATTAAAAAAAAATAAATAAAATAAAGATTACGTAGCACCACAACATGCAAATGACAAGAAGTAATGAGCAACTCATGTTAGAAAATAAAAACTCCACAGCATTTAAGAATATTTGTTGTCAGTAGCACTCTAGATGCTGCTGAAACAGTACCACTCATTTCATGGGCACAAAAGAAACGCAATTGGGAAATAACAATATTTCACAGTTTGCAGCAAGAGTTCCAATTTTCATTACTTTTTAAGCTCTTCAGCAAGTAAGCAATTTCAGGAGATTAGAATGTGGATCTTTCTGCTTTCACAAATATCATTGGAGCTGACTGCCCACAGTCAGGTGACTTCTTAGCAGTAAAAATAGGTAGAAATAAGGTCTGCTAACTTTAGCACCTTTTGTACACAATGAAGTCAGCTTTACATTTATGCACGCTGCCCTAAGAATAAACAAACAAGAAATTGTGCGTGACATTAAATGTCTGTGCTAAGAAGTAATTACTGATGGCCTACTACATAAAATCAATCATCTGATATATACAGAACTAATTGAATTTCATGAATGTGCTGTGCATTCCCTCCATGGTAGCCACGAACAGAAAGAAAGTCAGTGCATAGCTTCACTAGCAGCATTCTCTGACCAGCACCATTGAGCTGTAATTTATCTGAGACAGTGAGATCCATATCAGGAATTTACCATTTCTTCTGCACCTCCAGCTGTAGGTCCATAAAACACTTTATACTGGCGAGGACTTCCTTCTGCATGATCCCATCGAACATTCAGAGTACTGGTGGTTGGGTCATAAACTAGCAAGTTCTTCACAGTAGTCAGAGGTTCTGAAACAGATCAATGAGCTGTTGGAAATGTGGAACCATATTCTCTCACCTGTGCTGTCAGATCATGACTATGCAATGCTTCATTAGGAAATTTAAAAACTAACAGGTTTAGTAGTTCATGTTAAATGTTATTTGTCAGAACACATCAGCCCCATCTAACAGTATAAGCAATGCTAAATGTAGTAAAAAAATTATTTCTGGACACTATTTTAGAATTACACAATGAGGTCATTGGAACTTTTTTCATCATTCCTCTCCAAACATATTCACAGCGTCTGACTTTCCAGTGCAAGCTCATTATTGAATTATGTACAATTAGATTAACAAATTCATAATTAAACAATTAATTAATTAAACAGTGAAATGGGTTTTATGCCTGGAGTGTCTTTGATAGCAAATCACTCAGTGATTTCTATAGCAGGATCAAAACAGTGCATCTGCATAAAATGGTAGAGTCTCAAAGTGAACACTGTAAAGGTCAGCCTCCGAACTGGAAGGGCTTAACAGCACACACATGAGAGTTACATGCCTTCAGATGCTTTAAGGTGTTTATGAAATTGCAGCAAAAAACGATTAAAAAATTAAAATTATGAAAAAGTTCCATAGCAACATTAGGGTTTCTCTCAGCCTTAAAAGCCAGGCATCCATCAATTTCTCTGCAGCCAATAGACTGGTAGGTCCTCTTACTTTAGATATTTGAAACACCAAAGGACAAATACAGATGGGACTAATTTCACCACAAGAAATTTTTCTCTGCTAATTTGAAAAGCAGTTCATCAATATTTTTTGCACTTAATAAGAAGATCTGAAGAAGTTACTTACTGGTTCTGCCTCGTCCTGTCATTCGTCCCCCTTCACCATCTGCATACATCGATGACACAGTAATAGCATACGGTGTGTCAGGCTGCAGCTTCTGTATCACCACACTGTTCTGACGCCCTCCAACCATAGTCTTCAGCAAAACAAAAGAAAAACATTAAAATCCCTTTTATACTGCCTCTTCTGTGCTTACTGCTGTAGTTCAGAATGTAAGCATTTGATGCACAGTGGAAAACACTGTGATGTAACATATGTTGAAATGCTCTTGTGACTGACACTAAGTAGACCCTGACAGCGATAATATTTAATACAAATTCTTCTTAGCAAGTTTAGACACAAAGCTGCTATTCTTTAAATCTCCAAACTTGCATATAACCACAATTATATATCAACTGCCAATTCTTTACCAGCACAAACTATATCATAACCTATTATACCCTATAGCAATCAAATAGTCTTTTATTCATTTTGATAGACTTTCACTTCGGCTCTTTATGTTCCACTCTAAGTTAAAATGCAAGTATGGAATAAATTCCAACACTCTGTAGATCTCTAATGTACATTAGATACAATATCAACATTGTTTCTCCTTGATTTCAAAAATTTTACAGCATGACACTTCAGCTTCTAAACATCTTTTCTCATCCCAATTTTTATTTTACATATAGTCCTGTGATCACAATCCCCATGGAGTAAAAGATTTAAGGTGCACTGAGAATAATACTTTGATCTTAAACATTTGAGAATCACATGCTTTTTGGCTTTTAATAATGTGTAATTACACTTGTTCAAGAGCATCCTTTGTACTTTTAAGATTATTTGCACATTTTCAAAGTCTATTGAGCTAATGTGTTTGTCATAAGAAACTTTAAAAGCATCTCATGTTGAAGCACTGAAAATGAGCAAGCATTTATACATTTTCACTTTCAGAGAAGTAGACTATTTTAACTTAGAAGCAAACTTTTTTTTTGTACTGAAGTGTACAAAGGTCTTCTCAAAGAATACTTTTATCATCCCATGATAAAATGGCTGCATCTCCATTTTATATCTGTTTGTCTGTCAAAATCTGATCCTAAATGATCATTATGGTCTCTGCAGTTTGGTGTGCAGTTTTTGCAGAGCCGTCTTCAAATCACCTGTGCTGCTTCTCGGTGCTGAGGATATTAAATCTCAGACAGGGCAATAAAAACCTTGCAGAAACTCTATTTTAAATATTTTGGTAGGGTCAGCTCTACTGCCTACCCAGCAACTACATTTTAATAAATATCCCAGTAAAAAAGAAAAGCAGACAAGGATGTATGATTATATGACAGAGTTATTTGCAGACAGACATTAAATGCCATGAGCAGACTATGAGTGTTCTGTGGGCTCTCCGTAAAAAGAGGTGTTTTCTCCAACTGCCACTGCTGGATTCTATCCAGCTGTGACTCATTAAGTCTATTAACTATGGTCTTTGCACAAATTTCAACAGAATGCTCATAATTCTCTTTTTTACTCCAGTACCAGCAATTAATTACAGATATTAATGAATCTTCCTGCTGTTCCTTATTCTTGTAGTGATTTCTCCCTAAACTTGCATTCAGCTGCTCAATTCATTCAATAGTTCAGTTACATCGACTCAAATGCATGTTCTTCAGAAGAGAATTAAAATGCGTGTGTAAGTATCCAACTGATTCTAAAGTAAATATTCCTAGATACACTTCTGAACATGTGTGATCTCCAATTACAGGGGCAAGCTAAATGAATGCGGTTCTCATCTGAGACTGTTCCTCTGAGTCATCTGACAGTAAGCACAACAGCCTCCCACTGCAGAAGAGGGCATTTTTAAGTAGCACACATTTCTGATAAACAGGCTGACTGAATTACCATTCCCAGGCTGGGTTGTGCAGGCTGCCAGGAGTCAATATTGCTCTTGCTGACGACACAGGGAAAGCTGGCTGACCATACAGTACTGGCTCTCCATATCATTACAGCCGCTCAATCAGATTAAAAGAGTCTAAAATCCCTTAAACATTTCCCTAGCACAAGTTTTGCATGGATTTTTTTTTTTTTTTTTTTTGCAACTGCTACTTCTTGGTAGTTTTTCTGACCCTAAAGTGGTGAGAGACAGTCTCAACTCTTCAACTGAACAGCATGTTCCATGGCAAAATCCTCTGAGAGCACATGAACCACATCACAAAAACAATGGAAAACTCTGGACTATGAAAGTAGTCATGGTAGTTCATATTACTGATGGTTGTGATAACTATATCTGTGACTTGCAGTCTTACACGCTGATTGACTTATTCCTCAACACATTTTAACTTTATTATAATTATATCTATAGATGAATGCTTGGATTTGATGACCTTAAAGTTCTTTTCCAATTTAAACGATTCCATGATTCTGTGATTTTTGAGAAAACAGAATGCATCCAAATTGCTGCTTTATAAAG
>JAWWMP010000116.1:83871622-84081155 GCA_035047865.1 Dendrocincla tyrannina | reverse complement strand
TTATAAAGAGCATTGTAACTTGGATTTGAAAGGGGAGAAAGAAAACGGTGGGAGTATATACTGTTTCACTATAAATACAGATTTTCACCTAAAAAGTGATTAATATATACAACGTTCTGCCTTGAAAAGAAATTATTCCATTGAATTACTTTGCAGAAGGTTGCATTTAAGGCTGAACAACTATAACACTACAAAATTAGTTACCTGCTGTTCCGGACCATCCCCACTGATAGGCTGGTAAATGATCCTGTATCTCTGCACTCGACCACTGGCAGGATCCCATTTCACAGTCAAACTGTGTGAAGTTGCATTGTACACCTGAAGGTTTCGTGGGCCACTCTTTGGGGCTGAAAGTACAATAAAGAAAAGAATAAATATGTAATTCACCAAAAAGCAGCGATATACACTTCATTCTTACTTTTAGGGCTGCATGAATGCCTGATCAAGAGCTGAATGTATTAAGTACAAGAGAACATAAACTGTAATGTTTGTAAAATAATAAACATGTGGTAATCTAGTGTTTAGTATTCTTCCAAATACACAATAATATTTATTAAATGATCTCAGCTTTTTAATGTCAACATTTGTCACAGTTTAGGAAAATATAGCTATGGGTTTTGACTTAATGACACAATACCTGGAAATTGAGATTCTTACCTTGTGTGGTGATAGGTACCAAGGGTACTAGAAAAAAAGTAGAAAGAATTTTCAGAATTCTTGCATGTGTATATCTTCTGTTTTAATAAGTCTGAATAACATGCAGAATCCCTTTATCTACTTACATGTTCGTTCACTGCCAATGAGCTCATCACTTTCTGATTCATCAGGATAGATGGCAGTAACTGAGATATCATATAATGTGTCTGGATTCAAATTTTCAAAGACCAAACTATTGTCATCCCCATTTAAGATAGTCTTGTGGAGAAATTAAAAAAAAAAAAAAAAGGAAAAATAAATAACCAAAACCAAAACAACCAAAACAAACAGAAAGTGGGATATAACTGAGTTAGTTTTTACTCAGTAACATCACCGCAAGTGGCTGTAAGTACATATTCAACACCTTCTCACTGAATTTCCATTGTGCACAATAGGAGGGCTTGCAAGTTACAGGTCATTTATCAATTACATTTATGATTTTAAAAATATACCTTCTGAGAGACTGCCCAAGGAAGCTTATGGTGGTTGTCTATTCTTACCTCCTGCTTTTCTGGTCTTCCATAGGGTCCCCAGGTTATTCTATATAGAGAGACATCTGGAGCTCCATGATCCCAAGTACCCCTGAAACTATTTGTGGTTATGTCTGTGATTCTGAGATTGACTGGTGCTGGCACAGGCTCTATTATGAGAAAAGGAAAAGTATTCCACAAAATGTAACTACAAAATAAATACAGTTAAACAAAGGAATTCCTCAAAGAATTTAGAAGATTAAGTAGGAGAATCACCTCTCGGTTACCATGCTACTAATGACTACAATCAAATGCTGTATTATATGTGAGCCCACATACACTAAGCAAATCATCCTTCATAAGGTCACATCACTAGGTTATTACCTCATAAAACAGATTTGGCTCCACACATGCCTACTCACAACAACTGAAGTCCTAACTCTTACGTTTTGGAATAAGGAGTGATTATGAACTCACATAGGCACAGGTCAAGATCCTGCATGAGTTTTTTCCAAGTCTTACAATTCTTAATAAGCCAAATAATTCATGACTGAATTACATCACTTATTTAAAAATAATTCACAGAAAGTGAATGCATGGGTTTTTTGCTTCTTTTTTCACATCAGATTGAGGGACAGTGATAAAGTAACATTGCTCATTTCTGTGTAGCTCTTCTGGTTAACTACCTTCTTAAATCATAAGCCCAGATCAGGATGAGAGTTTCCTGGATACTAGCTTTCTCCTTTCAGTCTGTCACCTCTCTTGTATGGAAATCAGCTCTTAGTTTGTGCAACTTCATTTCCTTGTCTCTATTTGTTGAGGTTACTCAAATACTGCCTTTATGATTCCCTAGAAGTAGAGAGAGGTTTAGCATTCCACAATGCAAAATCCCTCTTGGATTAGAAGCACAACCATGTCTCTCTAATCCTGTAGCATATGGCCCAGCTTCCTACCCACTTTCCTAGATTCCTGTATAGACTTGCTAAACCTTTCCTCTGTTTTACTATTTTCTTACCCATTCTACACTACGCTTCTCCTTCAGCCTCTGAACAGAAATATTTGCTTCAGTTGCTGTGACACCTCTCTGTAGACAGCAGTCTCAGTGTTTTGTGCAGTAAGACACGAAATCTAAGTTTCCTGAGGTTTATTATACTGCAAATAATGCTACAAATGCAAATAAAATATTTCTCAGATTGAATGACCTAAATCTCCACCTAAACCCAGTATCATATTGCCACACATAAATTTAATACAACAAAAAGCAAAAAAAACCCACAGGAATGATTATTAGGAATACTTACGAGTGACAGCTTCTGCTTTTGTTGGTAGGGATTCTCCTTCATCATATACAGCAACAACATGTACGTGGTACAGTGTTTGGGAGGAAAGGTCAGAGAGAGTAGTGCTGGTTTTGAGTCTGTCAATTTCCACCTAAGAATAAAAATAGTGACTTAAGAATTGCAAATTGCTCTCTTTTTGACTCTGCATTTGATTTAATGGCAAAAATTCCTGTACTGAAAAAAAACAAAAAGTGTTCTCCACTGTTTTGCCATTTACCCCTAAATTTACACCCAAATATTGAATGCTATCTACTAATTCCCTTGTGAAGGATATTATACCAGATACATGTAGTACTTTTGGGTCATTCACAGCTTCATTCTTTTGGAAACAAGGATGCAGACTGAACCTTTAGAAAATTCTCACTTCCTTATAAAAACACATTTAATCCTGATCCATGTCAAGGAGTGCAATTAAGGAAAGTTTGTACCTAACTAAAAGACATCTCTAACAATGCTTGCACATGTTCTGATAGTCGGCAAAGGGGCTAATATACCTTTATTCCATAATTTTGTCCTCATGAGCTGTTCTTAGATCTTGGCAAGATGACACTTAAGCAGACAGAATAAATGACTATTTATGAAAGCACAGGAAAATTCTTCAGTCAGTTTGAGGATTTTTCCTCTCCGGAGGAGGAGGAAGAAGGGAGCACACAAAGAAATTTATCTCATGCTTATTCCATTTCCGAAAAATCAATGCCCCTTCCTGACCTCAATCACCATGAACTGATGTTCCTTACACTTGGTGGTGGGTTATAATACTACTTTCACTATTATGTTAGTAACTTAAGTCCTCAAAATAAAACTCCTTCTTAGTACTTTCAAGAATTTACCTCCTTGACATCAGCATCATCAGCTATTTTGTATCTTAAGATGTATTTTTGAACTTTCCCTGGGGCAGGATCCCAAAGGATATTCATGCTGCTGTGAGTAACATCCTGAATTGTTAAGCCTCTGGGTCCAGGCAAAGGCACTGTAAAAATAACGACAATAGTAAGTGAAAATGCTATTCATGGCAGAGGAATAGGTCTCTCACAGATGCAAGTAAATTCTTCTCATGTCTTTCTCTGAAATTGAGGCATGCACTTTCTTAGGAGTTCATTGCCCTGGCCATCAGATGAGACAGTTCAGGAGCTTGTTGTCCCAGCAATGAGCAAAATAGCTATAAACTATGGGAGTTTCACCTTTGCAAATTATGAGCACAATACTTTTAGAAACATCAGTACTTAAGATCTTAACTTTTGGGGACAATAGCCACTTTTCATGCACAGTTAAGGGTTTAGCATTGTTTAAGGACATACAAATAACCATACTGCATACATCTAGCACAGCAACATGCATCTATCATTAGGAAATATTTAAGGAAAGGTATAAAAAAGGAAGCTATATTTATATCAATTTTTTTCTTGACATGGCATGATTCTTTATTATTTTTTACATTTAAGAGAATGTCTGAATTTGGGAACAAGGTTTCTAAGTTAATGCAAGCAAAATTGAGACCTTTTAAAAACACTATGACCACAAGATTGTCAAGACAATTTCCTTCATTGTTCAAGGAAAAAATTCTTTTGTCCCTCTTTTAATAGTGAGATCCTTTACACTGAAATTGCCTTGAGATCTTTGGGAAATTATGAGTGTTAGAAAATGCATAAAACATGGTTAAGATGGTCTTCTAAACAAAACGGTATATAAAAACTGTCGCATGAAATAAAATTAAAATTCAATGTTGCTGAAGCAATAACAAAGTAAAAATCAAGATGTCCATACATGTCACTTCCTGGGTGGTGAGTGGGTCACTGGTGATATCACCAAACAATACGTAAGCTGTTAAAGTGTACTCAGTGTTGGGGATGAGATCTACCAGCTGCACCTCATTCACTGATGGTCCAACACGCATCTGCACATGAAAAGTAACACACCATGTTTAAAAACTGAAGAAAGCAATGGCAGAAAAGCAAGCAATGATTTAACTTCAAGGGAATTTTGTTTGTGAGATTCACAGTATATTTACAGCTTCCTGACTGATGTCATTGTATATAATATCCTAGTAAGTTCACTGCACTTCAGAAGTACATGCCAGTCTTTTGGCTATTATCATAGTCTAACAGTTGTTCTTAATTTATTTTTGGTTGAGTACAGGAAGTGAAGACAAACTCATTTACCTCTTTCTCTGTGACTGGGACTGTGGCATTCACAGGTTCATATGTTAAAGAATAACCAGTAGCTCCACTGAGAGGTTCCCATCTCACTCGCATGTAGGTTGATCCAATATCATAAACATTCAAATTTCTAACTGAAGAGATTGGCACTGTCAAATAAAAAATATGCATTTATTTATTTATTTATTTACTTCACCTTCGTATTTTATATCACAGCACCACTGAGAATATTGAACATGGATATTAGCTTGCATTATGGGTAGAAGAAAGGTGATCTGCAAGCACTGGTATTTTAAGTGGTTCTTAGCATAAGAATGAGGTAATTTTGAATGTGGCTACAGATTTGCTATATACACAGCTAGACCTTTTACAGGTCTGCACTTAAATGCTTTAATATCCTAAAATGCAACATGAATGCACACGAATGCTCTACTACAAAACAACATGTCTGTTTTGGGATCTGTACAAAAAGGATTTTTCATCCTTTCCTTTAGTTTTGTGCATTTCTCTAATTATTAAATAAACACTGAAAACTACAACAGACTTCACAAAAATTATGCACGTATTTTTACAGTGTATGGCAAGCCTAACACAAACCAAAGTGAAATGAACGGCAAACATTCAATATTACTAAAAAGGCAACCAATGTTGCATTCAGCATAAATATACCTCAAATCAGTCATAGAGACAACTCATAGTAGAAACATGGCTAAGTTATATCCCATAGAAGTGGTATAATTCTGTTGAATTGGCTTTTTGCTAATTAGAAATCATTTCTATAGTATTCTGTCTGATAGTAGCAGGAATTAATTACCTAGCATAAAAATAAAGGAGTACACATTTGTACATGATCAGATTTCAGGAATTTATAAACTCTCTCTTGTAATCCATGTCTGTTGTTCTAGTTTATACAGTCATGCTTTATGAGCCTGGAAAGAAGCTGGGACAAACATTTTCTACCACACTGCAGTTTCATTTTGCTGAAGTTTTCCAGATAAGATCTAAACAACTAGTGTAGCACAACACAGTTTAGTAATTCAAATTAAAAATTTTGTTTCTACTAAAAAGAAAGCCCATAGTGCTAGAAGTTCTACTGAATGGTTCCCCACATGCCAAGCTGGCTGTTAGCATGTTATTCAAGATCCATTTCTAACTTACAAGTTGTTTCCCTGCCGATCAGAGGTTCACTGCTTTCATCTTCTACCACAGAAAACACATTAACAACATATTCTGTTTCAGGTTGCAGATCTTTCAGAACTGTTGTTGTTTCCATCCTACTTACGTAAAACTACATAAAGAGAAGCAATGTTAACCACTGTACAACAAATACAATTGTAATCGTATATCTAAGAAAAACAATCATTCCTTGTGAAACTCTTCAGAAATCAATAGTAAGGAGCTAAATAAAGCATGACCTTAATCTCTATCCATTTTGTCTGACAGTATAGCATTATTTTTGCACAGTATAAACTGTAGGGAATTCTCAGAAAGACACTTTTTTCAAATAGAGCTGCATATATTTAGCATCGCTTACTGTGCATTTTGCTTCCACACACGGTTTACACTTCTATATTACTAAACAGCATTAAAAAACATGCCAGTGATATATGTTGCCACTCTTGAGAAAAAGTTTCAAAGACCCAGGATAATCGAGATGGTTACAGCACATGGCATTAGCAACACCTTGCAGAACAGAAATGCCAGGAAGCAATCAAGCTGTAAAGTCAGTGTGCACTGGAACAACGGCTCCAACTTTAATCAGCAGCCAAATCCTGAGGTCATGATTTACTAAGAGTAAACTCTCCATGAATCAAGAGTCCCCATGAGCCTCCTGAATTAACATTTAAAAGCCAAATTCGGAGATGAGAAGTTCAGAGTTAGATACACAAAGGCGCCTAATTTCATTCTCCTAAATACTTCATTCTTCTAAATACTCTTCTGTCTGATTGAAGAGAGTGATGAGCAATTCAGACTGCCTAGAATCAACGGTTGCCAGTCACTGACTCTCCCTGTAGACAAGTAATAACCATGAGATAAGTTTGATACTGTGCATTAAAACATTTGGAGTATGTGCTTTGGCAAATATTCCAAGTACCACCATACAGTGTTAATCTAAACGCAATCTGTATCAGCCACTCTCTTTTTTTTCTATTAACAAGAAAATGTGTCATATTATGGTCCGAATACTTCTGGTACAGACATATTTAAACCAATATATGACAGTGGAATAGAAGCAGGAAGGAATAACTAAAAATTGCAGTCAACTGTTTTTAATGAGTACATTTTACTCCTTGATTAATGATATTAAAACAATCTTGGGAGCCTTTTTTTTTTTATTATTTACTGTTATATCATACATAGCACAAACTTCAGCATGATATTACCATGATGTGGAATTCCAATGTTATTATGGACAATGTAAAGATGAACACAGAATACTAACCTGTTTAGGTCTACCTCCAGAGGTAGGGTAATATTCAACTCTGTATCTATCAACACTCTCAGGAGGTGGACTCCATCTCAGTCTGAAAGAACGAGGTGTCACTTCCGAAATGACTAGGTTAGAGGGAGGTGGCAAATCACCTACAAGTGGAACCAAATTAAAAAAGTATTCATTTATCTTATATCATCAGTGAGGAAAACAAACCCACTTGAAGTACTTACTTATGTTTCTGTTTCCTCAGGAATTCTTAAAACAACTTCATGAAGAGAGAGCTCACCATCACACTCTCAAGACCAAACAAGCTCCCTGTAATGCCTATTCCACCTTCAACACCAGTGTTTCACTGGAGAACCATCAGCTAACAGTACTGTTTTACTATGCTCAGCTTTGCTTTTGGGCTGTCAGACACTAATATTTGAAAAGACAGGGTTGCTGAAATTTTCCTTATTGGAGGAGTATCATCAAAGAACCTGTCACAATGGGCAAAAAGCTGACACACTAAGAAACATACTTCATGATTCTTGGGGGAAAAAAAGAAGGTACATCCAGCCATGTCATGCTGTGTTAGGCATAACACAGTCATTGTTGAAAGGAAAGGAAGAACCCCTGCAGGGTAGCCCAGGTGGTCTGCACAACTTCCCCACATCAGCAGCTGAAAAAACAGGCAAGGGCTACACAGTGTTCCCGATAAGTAATAAAAAGGAATTAGCAGTGCAAGCACGTAAATGGAAAAAGGACAAAATAGACTGAAAATGTGATGTACCTGGACCTTTCACACTGTTACACAGATTCGTAGTTACATCATCAACAATGTTAGCCAGGAAGGAGAAATCTGCAACGTTGTAAGCATGGATGTCATCTGGATCTGTTGCAATCTGCTTCAATTCATTTTCATCTGCATTTTTAATACCTTACAGAGAAGACATGAAAGCAAAGCTCGTTAGAAATTATGGCCATGAAGCACAACACCCTGAACTTCAGCCCCTAAACATTCTTTGAATACCCTTTCAGGTACTTATGTATGTGACCACTTCTTTGTGCATTCAGCAATGGGCAGGAGGAGGTTGCTTCAGGACATGTCTTCATATAATACTTACCAATTGCATACAGTTCCACTCCCTCATCTCTGAGTTTTCTTGAAGGGGTGACTACATCATCTTGTGATTTGCCATCAGTGATAAGAACACCGATTTTGCGAGCCCTGGGCCTTAAGCCGGCATTTTGTTTGAAGTTGTTTTTTAAGATGAAATCCAAGGCCATTCCTAGCACGATACAGAGAAAACAACCATCACTATAACCTATTTCCATACAGTAGTCATGTTAAGAGATATTTAATCCTACTGATTTCACTCTGGCAACAAAATTCCACAATTTACTTCCATGTAGAAGCATTTGGAATCTAGTTGCAGCCCATCATCTAGACTGGTCAGCAACTGATACTATTTCAGCCTTCTCAAAGTCTCTTATCTCTTACCTTTTATGCATCACCCTCCTATCTGATCTCCTCTAGGAGATCCTTCTAGGTCCTGGTTGTCTTCATTCCAACTCGAACACAGAACTGACCTTTCATCTTCTCATGTGCTCAACAGCAACACAAGCTCTTCATCACCCAAGCTCTCTTCAATCACATTTCTCCAGACTTCCTCTGAGTTTATAAACCTATGCTACGCCTGTTCTCTTCCAAACATACTACACTGAACAGTAAATCCCTTCCATCACGGACACATTTGAGTTCACTGAATGTTATTGAGGTCAGCTACTAGAATAATTCTTATTAGAGCTTAAGGAAAATCCTGGCAGTGTGACATACCTGTTAGAGTATTGCCTCCTTTGTATGGTAAGTTGGCTACAGCCTCTAATAAAGACTGTTTGGTTCGGTAAGCATTGAGATTCCATTCTGTCCTGGGATCACCACTATATTGTGCCAGACCTGGAAAAAAAGCCATCATTTCCTCAGTCATTATGAGTCTACATTGCAGTTATGCTTCATTTTCCCTCCAACATATGAGAACTTACCAATCTGTACTTTGTCAGGACCAATATCGAAAACTTCAACAATACGGGCAATGAAGTTCCTGATGGTCTTAAAATTTGGCCGCCCAATACTCCAGGAGCCGTCCACCAGCAGCACGATATCAGCTTCTGCTCTGGTTCTACATTCTAAACCTGCCATGTCAACCAGAAAAATATAGCCTTGGCATGACAGCTTTCTTTCTCCATCCTTTTAGATGACATATGTCATGAGTTAGCTTCCAAAATAGCTCTAGTTTTATTCACTGGCACTCCGTCAAGTATGACCTGTTTGTGAACATTATTCACACTAGTCACTGGTTCCATGGCAAAAGCTGTCTAAATTTCTTCATGTATGTTTCCTTTTATAAATAAGGCTTTGCAAATGTCAAGGCCAGTGTTCTCTATTGTCATGTCATTATCTGTTTTGGTCTTTAAAGATAGTTGATAACTTGGTTTCAGAAGTTTTGTACAAGACTTCTAAATGAACCACTGACATAGCAGTGAGCATTATCAGATTATACAAATTTACAGTATTTTAGTCTGTCATGTACAGCAAAACTGCTGCTTAATTTTCAACTATGTAACAGTAGCATTAATAGCATATATTACAACCACTTTCAAATAAATAGCATTTCTCAATTTTCAGGGGAAAAAGACATAGTAATAGAGGTGGTATAGAAGTTTGCATGTACAGGAAAGAAAGAGCACAATTCACAGAAGACACACAAACATAACACAGGTAAGAGATACAGAGGGAACAACAACAAACATTCATATAAAGCTGCAATGTTCTGAAAAGGTAGGAAGTTATTCCAGATATCTTCAGTTTACAAATTACAGAATAAAATATGCATAATATTGTTTTCATCACAAGGAAAATCACAAAATATTTATACAAAACAGAAAGACACAATAATTTTATCCACAGCCATTTGCAAAAAAAAAAAAAAAAAATTCTTTCTTTCTCTTTTCCTGGAGATTGTGTTACCAGCTGCATATTTTCTGGCTTCCTGCCATCAGAGCTTCTGGTCTTTATATGGAAGAAATCCCATTGAGAAAAATCAGCCACACTCATCATAGTTGAAAGATATTGTGATTTCATATATGTTCCACAGAATTGATCCAACACTGCAGACTCATGAATATAACTATTCCATGTACCTGGGGGTTAAAAGCATGATCCTCTTCTGCATAGAAAATATAGATCTAGTCTTTAATCAGGACAATAAAATCAGTTGGGAGTAGGGTTTAAGTAAAACCATGTTAGTACAAAAAATTGCATGCATAACTTTTATATGGAAGTTAAAGTTAGCTTATGTACAACAGCTATTTGGACTTAGATTTCTTCCAACTACTATAGTTCCCCATATGGAAAACTCTTGCAAATGCACCACATTTAGAGTGATTTCCCCCCCTATTAATATATAATTTACTATTACATTTACAGTCTAAGATATAAATTTATCTTTCACATTAACCGTGACTCAAATCCATGCACTAGTAAAACTAATTAGCTTAAAGAATATAACACTGAAGTCAGAAATGAGACCTGCTATAATGAAAAACAATAAACCAGTGTTAGAACAATTTTTTTCTGCCAGACTTATTAAAGCTTTACTCTAATGTCACTGATGGCCTGTAGCTTCTCTCAGTTTCATCCTCTAGTATTAGACAGTAGGACAGCAATTAATTAAGAAGTTTCTAAAAATGTTGTCAATAAAGTTATACAAGATGAATATTTTTTACAGAGTCCAGTGTGGAAACAAAGCAGCAAAGAGGTTAAGCAAGAATATAGTCAGCAGTCAGAAACCTTTGTTTCTTTATTTAACTCTGAAAGAACTTTGCAGTTAGGATCTTTCTCTTCACCAAATTCTCTCTGATGTTTATGCAAGCTTTCAATGGCAGAGAAGAAAAGTCTACCTATTTGTGTATACTTGGTTATTAATAAGCAAAGATCTGCTTTTTTATGCTTTTCATAGAGGACTGAGCCCTGAAACTTTCTTCATCCAGTATTATTAGCAGGCAGAGGCCCATTAACCACACCAAAGAAAGCTGCTATCATAATAATCACAGCAACTTTGAAAGAAAGGTTTAGCTACACAGGGGAAAACTCCGAGATACTGAAGAGACTCTGCAATTGTCTTTCTGAACTAATTCTTCTCCTTCTACAGTAAAAACCAGAAGACTAAATAATATTGAATATGAATTTAAATAATACACAATAATACTGGGACACTCCCAACTATCAGATCTTTGTTCATATATCATCTTAGTCTCAAAAGTCACCATATAAGGACAAGCAAAGAACTAACGATCTGCTTAAAATTCCTTGTTCTACTCCTGTGAACACCCCTGTAGATGAGCCATGATCTCTGTTCAAGAATTTGACCTTGTGTGATTCAACACAGATGTGGATGGCTTGAAAATGCAAGGCAGATGGCTTTGAATTAATCAGCAAAACACGGGTTGTCTGCATTATCATCTTTGTAAGATCATCTAAAGGGTGCAGAGGACTAGAGTTTTGTGAACTGGAATATGCTTAGTGGTCATTTCAGACCACCAGGTTTATGTCATTAGGGTAGGGAGTATACTGAATCCTGTAAACAAATAGATATGTGCATTAGAAAAACAGTAAGGAAATTAAGTACACTCTCAATCTTTTTTTATCCAAGATTCAAGACTGCCTTTTCTTCAATGCAGTCATGTTTACCTCTAGATAAAAATGGCTCCGAAGTAGTATCTGAAAGAGTGGTCATCTCTTGTCCAATCAGGGGGTTGCTCTCTCCTCCTTCAAACATCCCAAAAACATTTACCTTATATGTAGTCCCCGCCCTGCAATAGTTAAACAAGTGCACTGTAACTAAAGTCATTTGTCTAGTTAAATGCTAAACACTTCACTTATTAAATTCTCATAGAAAAAAATCCATCGTGGAAAAGCAGGTGCTAAAACATGGCCCAAACACTAGCTCTTCCACAAGACAGTGAAGTTTTGACAATTTAAAAGCAGATTCTGCACTCTAGACTTACATTTATAGCCTTCCTCATGCAAGTTATTTAATTCTGGGAAGAATAAAGAGAAACTGTCCAGGCAGCCAGAGATCAGGTTAGGAAAGCTGAAGCCCTGACAGAATTAAATCTGGTCAGGGACATCATGGTAAACAAGTTTCTACAGTACATCAGTGATAAAAGGAAGACTAGGGAAAACATGGGCCCTCTCCAGAAGAAAACAGGAGGCATGTTTACCCAGGATATGGAGAAGACTGAGATACTGAATTACTTTTCTGACTCAGTCTTCTCTGGAATGTGCTCCAGCCACACCTCCCAGACCACAGAAGGCAAAATCAAGGACAAGGAGAAGGAAGAACCACCCACTGCAGCAGAAGACCAGGTTTGAGACCATCGAAGAAACATGAAGGTGCACAGATCTATGGGATCTGACAAGATGCATCCATGGATCCTGAGGGAACTGAAAGATGAAGTTGCTAAGGCCCCAGCCATCATATTTGAGAAGTCATGGCAGTTTAGTGAAGTGCCCACTGACTGAAAAGAGGAGATGTAATCCCCAATTTAAAAATGGAAATAAGGAAGATGTAGGGAACTACAGACTATAGAGGTCACTCTCACCTCGGTGCCTAGTAAGATCAAGGAGCAAATCTTCCTGGAAACTACGCTAAGGCACATGGAAAATAAGGAGGTTGACTAGTGACAGCCAAGACAGCTTCATAAGGGCAAATGATGCCTGGCAAATTTGGTGGCCTTCCATAATAAGCTTTGGTAGATAAGGGAAGAGCAACTGACATTATCTAGCTGCACTTCTGCAAAGCATTCAACACTGCTCTGCATGACATCCTTGTCTCTAAACTGGACAGATGTGAATTTAACTACTAGGCTTGTTGGATAAGGAATTGGCTATGTGGTCACACTCACAGAGTTGTGATCAAGGGCTCTGTGTCCAAGCAGAGATCAATGAGGAGTGGCATTCCTCAAGAGTCAGTACTGGGAATGGTGCTGTTTAACATCTTTGTTGGTGGCAGGGATGGTGAAACCAAGTGCACTGTGTGGTGTGGCCAACATGCCGGAGGGAAGTGATCTCATCCAGAAAGACCTTGACAGGCTTGAGAGGTGGACCTGTGTAAACCTCATGAAATTCAACAAGGCCAAGTGAAAGGCCCTGCACCTGGGAAATCCCAAGCAAAAAGAGAGACTGAGTGATGAGTGAATTGAGAGCAGCCCTGAGGAAAGGAATTTGGAGGTACTGCTGGATGAAAAACTGAGGATGACCCAGCAATGTGCTCTTGAAGCTCCAAAAGCCAAATGTATCCTGAGCTGTATCACAAGAAGCATGACCAGCAGGTCAAGGGAGGTGATTTTCACCCTCTATTCTGCTTATGTGAGACCCCATCAGAAGCACTGTGCAAAGCTCTGGAGCCACCGACATAAGGACACAGACTTGTTCTAATGAGTCCAGAAGGCCACAAAGATGTCAGAGGGATGGACCATCTATCCTGTGAATACAGGCTGAGTTGGGGTTGTTCAGCCTGGAGAAGAGAAGGGTCCAGAGAGACCCTTGGTAGCCTTCCAGTACCTAAAGGGGGCCTACAAGAAAGTTGGAGAGGGACATTTAAGCAGGGCAGATACTGATAAGGCAACAGGTAATGTCTTTAAATTGAAGGAGAGTACATTTAGGTTAGATATTAGGAAGAAATTCTTCACTGTGAGGGTGGCAAAGTATTGGAACAGGTTGCCCAGAGAAGCTGTGGGTGTCCCATTCCTGGACATATTTAAGGCCAGGTTGGATGGGGCTTTGAGCCACCTGATCTAGTGGAAGGTGTCCCTGCCCACAGCAACAAGGTCTAGGAACTAGATGATTTTTAATCTTTCGACCCAAACCATTCTATTACTATATGGTTCTTTGGCTTTTAATGATCCTGTTTTTAATATATTTTGTGTACTTGCATAACTAGATTTTGACATGGTCTGAAGCCTACTTTACAAATCCAGGCCTCTGAAAAAAATTAATCAAGAACTAAACTCAGCTTTTTTTGAGAAACATGAGGCAAGGAACTTTTGAGAGGAGACTTTAGAAATCCCAAATATCCTCCAGTTTCCCATTATCTTCCTTATAGGTGAAATGTAGAGCACAGCACCTGCCCATATCTTTGCCTCCTTCAGTTCCTGTGAGAACACCACAAACTATTTAAATGGATAATCTCAAAAAGAGACCTGCCAGGTACCCTTCAGAGACTGCATAACAAAATCTTCATAGCTTATTGACAAAATTACTTTCTTAGGTACAGTAGGCTGTGCCAGGCATTTCAATAACAAATCCTGATTAAACAAAACCCTAAGCTAAAGTTATTTAAAACAATAACAAACAACCAAAACGAAAACATAAGTTATTATGCATACCTAAGCTCCTCCAATACCACTGTGCTGTCATACGGCCCCACTATTAATTCTCCAAGACTCCCATCATCTTCAGTAGGGTGGAAAGTTACTTTGTACCCCTTCACTCGCCCCGGGGCTGGCTCCCACGTTACTCGGAAACTTGACATAGTTGAATCAGAAGTTCTCAGATTTCGAGGTGGCTTAAAGGGAGAGGCTGCAAGGATGGGAAACAAAAGGGTTTAGACCACATCTGCACATGGAAAAAGAATCAACTAGTCTGCTCTTATGTAAAAATACATATGTAAATCCAGTATTAGTGATAGTCCTAAATTCTCCATGCCTTTCTTTTGACATAAAGACAGGTATTAAAAGGTGAGTGGTGAGATTCTTGTGACTTAATTTTAGCTATCTAACCAACAGGTATGCAGGGTAAGTTTATTATCGAGGTTCCTTCTGCAGTCAACCAACTGAGTAAACAGCCTGGCAGCTCAAGCAACTTCACCACCACAGGTGTGGCAGTATGTCAAAAAGTAATTCTTCAGAGGAGTGACAGCCAAACAGCTTGAGGTTTTTAGGTCAAGAGCAACTTCCACTGAAGACTAACAGTGGCCCACTGCAGGTCAGTACTCACAGAGTGGTTAACAAGCCTGCATCACTTCTGCATCACTTTTGCTTTTGTGCAACTCTAAAGTGCAGCATGGAGAATACTGCAGCAGTGTAATCTCAAAGTTGAAAAAATTGGAATTAGAATAAACAGAAAGTCACCACTATACCTCTGGAGTGAAAGATGGAGGGAAGAAAAGAAGGAGTTTGCCTTACCCCTGTGCCTATGCAACTGTCTAACTAGAGCAGAACAATCATTAATGTCCTCAGATTGTGAATTCTGCTGAGAAACAGTAGATACACTCCCACCCACACAGAAAAATACAGCCTTCTTGTCTTGTCTCCCACAGTGCTGCATGAATTATAATGACAGTTTCAACTAACAAGATCACTCAGGCCTCACTTGCTTCCAAAGAGTGTTTACCACCACAGCTATTTAGACGAAAAGCACAGAGGCATATCTGTATCAAGACGAAGAGCTCAAAAATCAAAAGCAGCTGGATGACCTAACCTTTATCTCAGTATAACTTTCAACATTGAAAAACCAGGTATTGGTCAAGAGCTGACCAACTTCTCATTACTCCTTTATATCAACCACAGTTTAGGTTAAAAAGAGTTCTTCCTTCAGTAACTGAGGTGCTGGTATCTCCACTGTTGAGAGACTTTTTTCTAACTTCCTGTCATTATTCAATATAACATATATTCAGAGAACGGCATGAACTGTTTACAGAATACCTCAGTGAGTGGCACTAATCCAAAAGAGGCAGAAACATCTTGGAAAAAAATATCTTTTGGTATTGTCTTTCTATCTATGAAAGCAGAAAACTGCCTCTAAATCTGGTTGATCTGGATATCAAGAAAACATTTCCTTAGTAAAGGCAAGACTAGCATCAGATACATACTAAGGGTAGAGCAGAAAATTAGTTTTGTTTTTACCACAAAAATGTCCTCACTGTGACATAGTAAATGTTTTAGAGTTTTAGTTTCTGAGGGAGAAAACAGCTTGTCCAAAAGACCGTGAAGTCAGGCTTCCATGGATGATTCTTCAAAATCATCTACTCCTCCGTTTTATTATCTGAAGTCTTGCCCAGAAATATGGTGACCAAAGAGGACAAACCTAAATAACAGGAGGCTGGGTAGCTCTTTAATCAATACCCACAACCAAAAGGCAAATTATGAAACAGCTGACAATACTTGATTAAGTAGTCTGTTTACTGTCTTCCTCACAAAACACCTTGTTTTGACTTCTGATTGACTATGTTTCAAAATAAGTCTATTTTCAAACAGATTTTGCAACATACTTGCACCTTCAATATCAACAGCAAAAAGTTGTGCTCAGGCTATGCCATAGTGAAATTCCCAACAAATCAAACTCTCTTCTCAACCTCTAACATTTTCTCCAATTTGCCAGTCAATTCATCATCTTGAAAGACTCCATCATACTTTTCTATGTACCATGACTATTAATTGTAAGCACAAAACTTTCATTATGAAATCCTGTACAACCTTGTGATACATACCTGTTGTTCCTTCTGCTTTTCTTGATTTTCCTTGTCCAAAATCATAAATTGGAACAACGCTTAGGTCATATGTAGTTCGTGGCTTAAGTCGCTTTAACACTATGCTTGTAGCAGGAGCATTTACTCTTCCAAACATCTGTCTTCCTCCACTGCGTGGTCGGTAATACACACGGTAAGACAAGACTTTCCCAGGTGAAGGCTGCCATGAAACTCTCATTGTATTTTCTGTCTCGTTGTCTACTGTCACAGTCCTGGCATTTGGTGACACTTTTCAGTGTAAAAATACGGATAAATGTTTACTTTATAACATATAGATATATCCAAATGCATGCCTACAAAATTAATTCTAGCGTATTAAAAGATAAAATTGTCCTCTTCAAAATGTCAGTATTTCATTGTGGGAAAGACATCTCACAAGCCATTGTAAATTATTTTTTAATTGTAATGGACTAAACAAATAGAAGTGTGCCTTTCACTATGGAGAGAAAAAGAGGGAAGTATAAATCACATGATGACACAACATAGTTGGGAATTTTATTTAGTCACACTTTTCAGCAATCCATTAAATAATGGATTCAGCGCTCTCAAATGAAGGTGAAAAATTATAAAATCATTGTTTTTTCAGTAACACAATGCCCTATAGAGTTCACATTTTCAGAGTTTTGAGTTTACAGGTCTGATAAGGTGCTGGTAAATAACGAAACTGCTTGGTGTTGGACCCCATACAAACTATCCTGCAAATAGTGATGAGTGACTTTCTAAATGCTTGGAAAATCACTCATCGCTATTTGCAATATAGTATATGTGCTGAAATAAGCCCATGGACTAATAAAGCATATTCTCTACAAATTGCAGCATTCAGCTTCTAAGAGATATTTTCCAGACTCTACAAATGGTATAAATAATCTGCAGTGAACTGAAAGGTATGCAATGCTGGCTGTCAGCCGAAATAAGCCATCTAGGTTTTGGCAAAACTGAACCTTCTTGGCATGCTACAATAGGTCAGTATTTCATCACATGGTAAGGTAGGCTCCTAGGAACTGACAATTTCTAATCACTGTTTGTACCAGAAAGATGCAATATTAGTCTCAGGTCAGGGGTTGTTGATAGGCCTCATAGCAAGTTCCCTCAGTCAGCACACAGAGAGACGCAAAAAATTATATGGCTCAGCTGCCTACTTAATCTGGAAAAGGCAGGACAATGCTGCTGTACTTGAACAAAGAAGAAAGCCATGGGACAGCTGACTCTGGGCAGTCAGCTCTCAGAAACAGCAGCAATCACTACTCTTGCAAAACCTTAAGAACAACTAAACTGGGTCAAGGACAAAGGTTAGCGTAGTTCAGCAGCCTGTCTCCAACAGTAGTCAAAACAGATGCTTAGGAAAAAGTACAAGAACGTATAAACACACATGATGCTTCCCCAGAGCTCTCCCTCAGGCTTTGTCTTCACATGGCCTCTTTAGGCAAACAACAGAAACGTCAAGGTTGATCCAGGGCGTCCCTTCATTCATTCTGACTCTTTTACTTGCCAATTCTGGCTCTAAAGCAAATAGCCATTCCTGGCCTCTCAGTGTTTTTTCACCTTGCCTCCACTACAGCAGAGGCTTGAGCCTGCTTTGACAAATCCTACAAAATGTTTGGCAAATAAGAAAAAAAAAGGAGTCCCAGAAAGGTAAATAACAAGCACCAAAATCACCCAGTGAGCCTCAATTTGAGGACTGTGGAGACTGGAAAGGGCAATAGCTTGGAAAGAAAGTTCATTCATTCTGTGGGAATTCACCCCACCTTTCCTCCTTATTCTATCCATAACATTTTCTCCATCTGATTTACAGCAGTCACACCAAGCCTATGAAAGGCTGACTTCAGAGTAATTTGCAGACAAAAATCTTAAGTTGGAAGCAATTCTTGCTGAATCCAAACCTACATGACATTTTTATAGGTTTTTATAAAGGAAGATATCTTTTATAGGAAGATATTTTTGTAGGGTTTTAATGGTCCTACAAAATGCCAGAATTGACTGGACAGAGGTGGTATTTTGGTTTGGGGAAACTTCTTGGGGGAGGGCAGGAGGAGGGAGAAAAATAAGGTCCATTTTTTTAAAAAAAATGTAATTTCATCATTAACAGAGTGTTACAAATGGTGATAATGTTGTACTACACTCACCATCAGTAAAAGCTTCTCCTTCTACTGGGTCTCCTTCTCCACTGCTGTAGGCTGCATATACTGAAATCCTGTATTTAGTCTCTGGCTCCAAGCCTTCTATCACAGCATCCACTGTGTTTCCAGGGACTCTCTTCTCTCCCATTGTATCATCATCATAAAGTGATTTCCATATTATCCTATAATGGTTAACTGTTCCTGGAGCTGGTGTCCATGATAACCCAACTGTAGTGTCAGTTATGTCCGTGGTAACCAAATTACGCGGTGAACCACGTTCTGCAAGAAAGAAAACAGCAAATTTTCTCTTAATTACAAATAGCAAAGTCAAAAGAGCATAAGAGGAAAAACTAACTTTTTCCATCAATATTAGGTTCAACATCATACATTTGTAGTTCTCAGAGGAAATTCAGGAATGTTTGGACAAGATGCTTCAGCTACCTTAGACTGAGAATGATCCTATCCCTTACCATGCAAGATACTTTGCAGTAATGCCCTAGAAATATGGAAAATAAAAATGGCAATATTCAAAGACTTGGAATGAAGCCAGTACTTAAATGTGGTGCAGCTCACTTCGGTAAGTTTTAACTCTCAAATAAATAATTTTGTTTCTTTCATTCATTCATCTTCATCCTTACGTGTGTAACTTTTTTCTGGGCTTTAAATAAAGGAGACTTTTACCTGAGTCAAATGGTCCTTTCTCTGACAACTTTCTTATTTAATAGTACTATTATCTTTCAGATTACCACTTACCAGATCTATCATCTATTTAATGTTTACAACAAATTTGCACTGTGTTTACTTAAGGCCACACTTAGAGCAGAAAACACTCTCCACCTTTCCACCGAGAAGAACTGTACCTCTTTCCTCCCTGTAGTTTGTTTCAGCCAGTTGGGAACAAAGGAAGCAGATCATTAGTCTGTGAAATCCAGTTGTCTGCTGGATGTGCAAGTCTCACCTAACACATCAGAGTAATTCCACGGCTTGAAAATGAAGCTCACTGGTTTAAAGTGGTGCAATGAAAGGAGTGCCTCTGTTCAACATTTCACATACATTTATAGCATATGTACAATTTTCCTATTGCAGTGGCTTGCTTTCGATGGCAGGAAAGGAGCGCTGACTGGTGGGTTTAATGCAATGGCCTCATTATAGCAAAATCTGCGAAAAGGATCTATGAAATCAGATCTACATACACACAGAAGAGTTTAATTCTCTGGTGTGTATTTGCTGTGGTATTTCTCAGTACAGGACAATCCTGAGAGAATGCTTAGCAAGAGAACTCAAACACTAGAGGTGGCCTCATGGCATCACAGTTGTCACACTGATAAAAATATATCCTTATACTATACCATAGCAGCCACAGGACTAGAATAAAAATTCTTTGAACACACAGAAATTCAGTACCTATCCAATTTCCACTGCTTAGGCTCATTGCAAGAACAGACCTCACTACATTCAGATGATTGAAGCAGTTTCAGGCTGAGCAACAAGTTGCTCAAAGTCATACTGTGTTTTCACTTTCCATATTCATTTGTCTTTTAGTTCCACCACATATCTGCAACATTTCCAAACGCAATCCCACTGGAGTAAACAGAATTACTTGCAGAAAGCTTCATTTTGGAAACACCTCAGTGGCAGCACAACTTCATTAAAATTGAGCCAACAATTCCCATTTGTCTTAATGATTGATGGAAATTATTGTCAACTTATCTGAATATGGTAAATATTCATCAGCTAAGCAGATTACAGAATTAGAGGGTAGAACAGCAATCATGAAGATGACTCTCAAATAGAGCTAACACAGAATGTAAGCAAACTCTCTGTGTTGTGGGGGTTTCTGATTTTAATTCACAGTCTTAGGGACATCCCATCATGTTTTTCTGGAGACAATTTTTCTTCCATCCTAACTCTGCATCAGTTCTTACAGTTTTACTCTTCAAACCTATTTTTAGCATCACAATATCAATCACCACAGTTTATGGCATCTTCTTCTCAAAAAAAGGTTAAGATACAGACATTTTGGTAAAGTTGACTTATCATTTCACAACAGCAGTTGCATATAGTGAAAAAAGTTATAGTGAAAAGGCCTGATCCACCACATGCTTTATGAAGTCTCACCAAATTCAGTGACTGCATTAAATGAAAGCCAGGACAGAATCTAAACTCCAAAGAACAATTTTCCTGGAAGCCTGAAAAAAAGATTTGCCTTCAAAAGTAAATTACACCAATTTTTCTGTCTGCTCTTAAGCTCCTACTCCCAAATCTTGGCTTTTTCATACAATAAAAAAAAAATATTAAGGCAATCCAAATGGAAAAAATATGGAAAACCTAACTTGATATAATGCACAGATGTCTCACAATAAAAACCTTTCTTTCCATATTTTAATGTAATATAAATATACAAGTCACTTTATTTTGGCTACTTTAAAACATGGCTCTGCCACAACATGATTTCAGTATTAAAGCATCTGCTACCACAGCACAATTTTTTGCAAGTCTACTCTTGGACACTACAGTTAATGATATATGTTGGAAATACTGCAAAAATAACTGCTTATTTAGAACCCTTATTGATTAAGTCATTATTGAGGTCATTAAATAACAGAGGAAAATAATTTGTTTGGAATGGACTATAATGAACAGCAGTTACTGTAATATGTTGGTTCTGAAAGAAATATTCTTTGGAACTAAATGTCTTTTTTATAAGGCAAGGTAAGAGAGGGAAAAGGATCTGGGATTCCTACCAAACCACCAAAGCTAAATGGAAAAATTTTACTTCAAATAGTTGGAAACTGCTGACAAGACAACTTACCTACTAAGGGAAATTAGACTTTTTATATGTTACACTGCAACTGAGAACACTTCTTTAACATAACACACCAACTCGATTTGCACCTTATGTGTGAGGTGGAAGTTCACTCACGGATTTTTTCTGCTTCACTGGATCTCCCCCAAGTGGGTTTTTTGTTTTGGTTTGGTTTTTTATTAGTGAAACAGCTGTGTTTAAGATATAGTCCAACTTATGTCTTAAATTATTAGGATTCCATGCAACATTATCCAAACTGCTACACTCAGAGTCAAGAAACATATTTATGCTCCACAATAACATGGGTATAACATAGTCACTAGCAAACATACAATTAGACCTATGAAATATTTTTCCCCTGGATTAAAACAAAATATCTGGGTAACTTCCTTACATTTCTTGCGCACACAAAAATCTACCACTGTAACATCTGAACAGTAATTTTGTGCCTTGGTCCATGTGTTCAGAAATGCTTGTTTTATACCTGCTTCTTGCCTGCTTGTTTAAGCAGGACAGATAAGGAGCGTGGAAAGACAAGGCACACCATAAGACAGAAAAGTGCTGGCTGGCTGGCAAGTGGCTGTCAAAAGACTTCTGCTTTTTCTTGACTTCAAGTGGGAGTTAATGTATACTCATCACTTCATACAGCCCTTGAGACATCAGCAAGTAAAGAAGGAGCTGCTTTTTGAAAATTATTCCCCAACAGGGATGAGGTCCTGTGATGCTCTGGAGCACTAAGCCAGCTGGTGTAAGCACAGCTGTAAGCCATGCTGAGTACACACACAGTAAAACAAAGCATTTGCATGGACAGGTCAAAACCCTGCCCAGGAAAACAAGCCAGTAACCAGCCTCAGGCTATCAGATTACTGTGGCAGATTTTAGCTCAGAGCACTTGTCACTGCCTACAGTCCCCTGTATACCTCTACCACCACTCAGTGTACTCTCAGAAATTCACTTGGTAACTTTCAGTCAGGTGCTTTTGCACTCAGCTCTGGACTTCTGCAATGTCCAGTTTCCATATTAAGTTTTTTCCACTGTGGTGTGCCAGAGATACAATATGATATTAAAGCAGTTTCCCTCTGTCCACTTGGCTTACTTCCCATTGCTCTCCAGCAATCAGCGTTGTTATTGAACACAAGACTGAATCAGCGAAAATTAAAATGTTGACATTCATAAAAATCAAATGGCCTTATTCAAATGGCCTTTCCCCTCAGAAACATTTACAAAACTCCAGCTGATCTCAGTGGTATTTATACATGCAGTTTGGGCCCAAAGTTTAAACAACTTTCTGTACATGTTTTCTAAAACTGGGTTTCAAAATCGATCTGCAGTGGTAAATTTTATGCAGAGCCATTTTTCATTTAAGTCAAACATAGGATTTATCTAAGCCAGCATCCTAAAAGGTCATAATCAATCACTTGGGTTGGCTGATACCCTTCCCTCCAAGACTTAAAGTAGTTGGAATACCAGACCTCAGGCACTGTAGAGAGGGGATGTGGGCATAATGCAGGGAATAGTCAAGGACTTGTTAGAGAGATGGATGCTCACATGACCCCATTAGAGCAGGTTTCTTGATCTTCTGCAGAAAGGTAAGAAGATGCCAACGAGGACTCGAAACAGAGGGACTTTGGCCAGAACACTCCCTAGTCCCTGACCCAGGATAACATCAACAGGTGTTCATATTCAGGCTCTTTAATATTTTATCTGTCTTTTCCAAAAGTTTACCAGTTAACACTGCTCTCAACTACCTAGAAATATTATTATTCACTCAGCCTTTCCCTGTGCTATTTTTTTCTGTTATATATTTCTTTCCCTAGATAAAACTAAGATAATTTTCCACAGATTATCAAAAGTCAATTTCAAATGTCACACTCAAACATCTTGGAATGTATAATTTTAAAAATGCATGAAACAGCATTAAATCTCTGCGGACACTGAGTCCTTGTTTCTGTCAGGACGGAAGCAGCACTACACAGTCTGAACATTACGTAAAGTCTCTGTGATATGCTAAAAACCTCATTGTAAGAAAATGTCACTTGAATTTGTATTATTCTGCCTGTGGGAGGTCATTCATTTCTAGAGCATTCTTATGTTTCTATAGTAACAGCAAAAATAAGTCATATTTTTACCAAAGAACTACTATCCATTTTCTGACCAAAAAAATAGAGCTCCCCTCCAAAATCTTCAAACTTAAGCTATAAGAAATGTATATAAGAGAAAATAACTTACAACTGAAAAGTGGCTCAGCCATGACAACTTTTTTCCATATAGTGCTTTAGTGCAGCCCAGTGCTCACAGCACGAATAGCTACTCGTCAAACAGGGTGGCAGCATTGGGCCCTACATCACTGAAACATAAAGATTCTCTTTCTAAAGGGGGAGAGGCTACAACATAATTACCTCTCAAATTTATCTCCTTCATATAATACACTGGTCCTCTTTTCTAAATTTCTCGGAAACTCATATTTAAAAGTCTAATGACTTCCCTGCTTATAATCAGTTGCTCAAATATTCTTAAAGCTGTTCTGAAAAATATATAGCCACCAGCAAAAGGACACTCATAAAACAGATCTTCAGCTTTCAGACTTTTCAGACATTTCTTAGGATTAAGAATTTCTGGATAGATTGGTTAATCTAGCAATGAATTTGTTACTCCTTGAAACAACTACAAATTATGGAATTTAATCTATTTAGCAGTTAATGTACAGTATGTTCTTTTAATCTGACAACATGCATTTGGGCAGAAAACCAAATTCTTGCCAGACTTAAAACCACATCTCTTATTAAAAAACAGATTAGGAAAACAGTAGCTCTCACAAACTGTTCACTGTCTGCTGCATTTACACTCACCACTGTCACCGTGTTTCTCACTGTATTTTATTTCTGCTGTATGATGACTCGGGTAAGATCATATAATCCCAAAAAATACTGACAGCCAAATAGTTTTTTGGAGTGTTTTAGGATAAGAAGAAGATTTTTCCCTGAGACATTCCATGGGTGTTTCTTGCATGTTTTTCAATCTCTATTACATATTATCAAATGTAACCATCAGTGCTAACCTGTTTAGCTCCCCCAGTGCTCAAAAGCCTTCTTCCATTCTACGGCAAGTGTCAGTCTCCACTGATTTAATTTACTTTAGCAGTTTCAACAACTTTGTGTTAGCTGAGGGGTATCATAGCCAAGAAAGTATGTCTGAGGAAAATTTTTCCATGGCACCTTTATAGAAGGACTCCAACCAAAGCTGCCCAGTGATGGATCACCATGCACTTTTGAAAGTGAGAGAATAAAAGTGGAG
This sequence comes from Dendrocincla tyrannina, assembly GCA_035047865.1. Taxonomy (NCBI): domain Eukaryota; kingdom Metazoa; phylum Chordata; class Aves; order Passeriformes; family Dendrocolaptidae; genus Dendrocincla; species Dendrocincla tyrannina. Next base: position 84,056,270 of record JAWWMP010000116.1, on the reverse strand, counting down.
AGTTTTCTACAGCACATGTTTTGAACATGCAATTATGTTTAAAGCAGTATGAAATATAAAGCTCCAGAACTTTCATCTCTGGATAGTACCCCATAAGTGTAGACAAAATCAGCTGGTGACTGAAAGAGGCTGTATAAAAGATGAGGGCACTATAAATATCCTAAAGTCTGGATTACTGAAAAAGGAAAGCACATTCTTTTAACAAAAGGGCAAAAGTACTGTTCCTTTTTTCCTGCTCCATAAACAAGAAAAAAAAAAAAAAAAAAAAGAGAAAAAAAAAGAAAATAAAAGAAAGAAACTCTCTGAATAACAATTACCTGGTAATGGAACAGCAATCTCAGAAATGAGTCATTTTCTGATTACTCATTTTTTTAAACTCTCTATACTGTGTTGTCTGTGAACAGTTCATAAAATGCTGATCCTTTGGCATGTGTTTATCTTTGGGCTGGACCAGAGAGCTATGCAAACAGTTTATAGAAGAGATTATCCACAATTACTTGGTGGAATATTTGCCCTGTTTTATGCTGAGAAACAATAAGGGCAAACATATACTTAGCAAAGAGTAAAATACAAGGAGATACTGAGATTACCCAGCTGGTAAATGATACCAAGTACATAGAATGATTACTGGGTTTATGTGGATTGACTTTCCTGCTAATCTGGAAACAAACAAGCCACTTCAAAACACTGAAAAACTGCCCTGCAGAGCAAAACAGAGGAAGACAAGGAACTTCCAAGAGCCATTTGCAACTGCTCCAAAACACGTTGGAGATAACAAACATAACTGAAGGGCTTACAGTGAATGCCTGGGCAGATGTGCCCTTGCAGATCAGGTTAGAGCAGTCTGAAAACTTCCCCTTTTTTTGCTTTCTTCTGAAGGATACCCTTGTCTGAGATAGTGTAACTGCCCACATGAGTTCTCCTACTACATGCAGAGCAATATAAATCATTACTGAAGGTAGCAAGAATGTTTGCCTACACCCTTAATCACAGGAGACCATTTAGTGATTCAGTAAAATTCCATAAACATCTGAGAGTTTGGATTTTTCATTTCCTGCCACTTGACTATAAGATAGCTGGAGAAGCTGCTGTATCAAGCTCCTCTTTTCTCATTTTCCTGCCAGTGCTGAAATGTTCACTACACCCAAACTGATTCCTCTTAGGCTACATATCAATACCATAAACAAGCAACTGTCCCAGTCTGAAAGGCAATCTCAAGCCTTGCTCTTGATATGATGAAGAGCTGAGGTGGCCAGCAACTATGGCATCACTGAGTAGGTTTGGTGAGAATTCATATGGTGAAGACATCAAGTAAGCCCCATTGGGATTCCTGATACAGGAAAATACTTAAGTGCTCAGTATTTCAGTGTTGCTGGCAATGAAAAACACACACCACACTGTTTTGTTTCTCAGACACCATGGCTCACGGAAAAACTAACTGAAATACTAAACACTTTTTTATGCTTCCTTTCACAGCTTTTTTGTCATTACTGTTGATAAGTTTATTTCTCCAGAAGTTGAGATCTGTCCTGTTTCCAGCCTCAGTTAGAGAAGTTATTTCAGCTACTTGTTAGTCAAGTATTCACTTCACTGACCTGTGTAACTTTTCATCTAGGTCCAACCGTATATATTTTAGCTTCACAGCCAGCATGACTTCTCTTTTCATGTAAACTCCTATAGTAAGCTTTGAAGTTTGAATGTTACCTTTCAGTTCCAAAATTGCAAGCCTTTTATTCGCAATTGTCTGGTTTTCCTCAAAGGTTTTGCCATTTTATCCTTCAATGAGGTAAGATAGCACCATACAGTGAAATACTGTCTTATATGCTGCAACAAATATTTTGAGAACCTTTCATACCACTAGTCAAATAGTCTTTTAAAACATCTACAGGCCATGTTCAATGATTTCTGGCCTAATTCAAGTACTTTTATTGCCCTATGAAAGTGCAGATATGCCTATTGCTGAAATACACAGTAGATGTTCCATTACAAAATATCATCATTTAGGCCTTCTCTGTCATGCAAACAGAAATTTGTATTCTGTTCTTTCCTTTGATCACCCACTAATGACTGACATCTCTACAATGGTTTTACTAACATTTTATCTATCCATGAAATTAAATAGATAGTTTTAATATGAAGTAATGTTTTCTGAAGTGTAACCTGATAGGACTTTCAAATCCAGCTAAACCTTCAAAGAATTTACATTTGAGTCACAATGCTGTATATGTCAAAAAGTAATTTTTAATTTGGTTTCTACCCAGTTGAAAAACTGAATAAAAAGTAATTCAGTTGAGTAATAGGATGCTTATTTATTCATATTTATCTCAAGAAAAAAAATCTGTCATGGAATTTTTCAGGTAATGTTTTAATTTAGTTGCTTAGAGTAAAACCTCTTACAGAAATGTTTTAGTGACCTTTCAAGTGCAACACCCATTTTAAACTTCATCTGGTTGTATATGAACCCATTCCTGAGACACAGGCAACTATTCTTTCAAACTGTTTGGCTCTTTAACCAATTTTGAGAATTATTCTCTTCTTATTAACATTTTAGCAATGCAGAAGGTCCAAATAAGAATCAGAGCACTGGGGAGCGGGACGGTGCAGGGAGCACTGAAAGGACAAGACAGTCTGTATCTGAGACTGAATTCTGGTTTTCTGATGACTCTGTCTTTTGGATTCTACTGTATTTCATTCACTGCTCTCTCTAGGATGTGTTCTACGTGAAGCTCTAGGCAATGCCTTAAAAGCCTTTTCTCTTGCTCAAGTTTTGTGATAAGGTAAAAAGCTAACCTTGCATTATGAATTTGAAACACATTTGATCCCTCCACATCTCCATGTTCATAAGGGATGTCACATGAATTTACAACAAATACACTCAAAGAAAACATTTCCACCAAATGTAAGCAGTTAACTTGGTCAACCTTTTACTAAAATTTGAGGCATCTCCCTAAGGAAGTGGGCAATTCAACCTGTTTAACCATGAGACAGAGGCCTCTCAAGATTTGCAACGACAGGCATTCCTCTATCCACTAACAGTACAGAGGAAAAAGCAGGGATGTCAGCTTCTCTGTCTAGTTGAGATCCAGTCAGCTTTTGTTCTGAAAGTGAAATTTGCACTCCTGGATGTACAGGAGTTCAATGGAAAGTGTAAAGGAGATTCTTGCCCAGCACACACTACAGCTTTGTGAATCTGCTGGGATGTGGAGATGGTGGAGATGTGAATTGAAACTCCCCCAGACTGCGTAAAGCTTACATTTCCATTCTCCCTCTTCCCTCCAAAAAAGTGTTAAACCTAGGGAGGAGGAGCACCACCACCAACAAGGAAGTTCATTACATCCTGATCACCTCTGGCTTTTCTACAGGATATGGGCAGCAGAATCTTTATAACTGTTCTCATTTACTTAGATCTCAGCAGTGTTCTGGGCAGGAGAAAATCTTTTCCCCTCAAAAGGAACATTTGGATCGTGCATGGGAAGTGAAAGCAAGTGAGTTAGGAAACTTTCAGCATGAATTGCAAGGTGCCTGATTCTCTGACAGCTGCATCCTGCCTCAGTGTGAGTATGTGAATTGGATCTTTGTCTTAGTGTGGCGGGCAAGGGGTTGGTGCCTAGAGCTCTCAGTTGCTCCTTCTATAGTCAATGGACAAAGAAATGTTCAGTTGAAGGAAAAATGAGATCTCAGATGGACTATCTGCCTTTCTTCATCAATCACAGAATTCTAGAGCATCCATACTGAAAAATGCAATGTTCAAATAAGTGGCTAAATTTTTGTGGGAAGAATTCAGCACATTGGCAAATCATTGGAAATGATTTTCTAAATTATTTTATTTTGCATTTTCCTATTTAAAATATGTTTTCTGGTTTGTTTCCTAAGCTATATTGTAAACAAAAAGTGAGACTGATGTAGAAACAGAGAGTTGAGTATATTCCTACTGTAACTCCATTAATTTATCCATAAGATGTTTTCAAGTGTCATGCCTACACAGCTGCAGTGCCAGCCTTCAACAATACATACCCGTCCAGCACAGAGCAGAATAACCCTTCCTTTCAAGGCCTAGGAGGCAGCTTTCCCTATCCTCTGACAATATACAAATGACATTGAGACACTCACAGACAATTAGTCTGGGAAATTCTCCACTCAAAGGCAGAGAAAGAGCAGCCTCCCCTCCTTATAAGAAAGTCTTGGGCTCTGACTTCACGCTTAGCCAGCAGTCTGTTTATGCTCAGCTCCAGGTCCTTAGTTAGAAGCAAGGTATGATTCATTGTCTCTCTGCCTAAAATACATGTTGTTTCTCTAATGCAAAAATGGCCCCCACCTTTTGGTCTCAGTACAGTAGCAATGCAAATTTTCAAATGGATTAGACACTTTAACCCTATTAATTAATCTTACATTAAGAACAATATGCCACTAAAACTGTTCAGAAGCTGAGAGTTATGAGACAAAATATTTCACTGAGGCTGATGTGGAAGTACAGTCAGTTTTGGTTGGTCCTTCTGGCAATATCTTTTCAAGAGACCCAGAGTCCCCTTCACAACCAGTGATTTAGCCCACTTTATTTTCTCTGAGGATAGTAGATTTGGAAAATCCATGTAAAGTAGGAGAGTGGTTTTATGCCTATTTTTCATTCATATATTTACTTTTACAGAAAACTTGTGAAGACACTATAAGACACCGTAAGCATCAATCAAATAAACAAATAACTGTAAAGAAACAAAAAATAATTACCTTCAAGTGTTTCTCCCTCTCCAGAAAGCGCTTCTCCTGCTCCAGAGGCATATAAGGCGGACACAGTCAATGCATATCTAGTGGCTTGGTCCAAGCCTTTCAGCACCTTAGAGGTGGTGTCACCTTTCACAGTCACTTCCTTGGTTTCACCTCCTGCGACTGGAGTGTATGTTATAAAGTACTGCTGCACTTTGCCAGGAGCAGCACCCCAGGACAGCTTCATTGTTGATGTTGTAGCATCAGAAACTCTCAAATTTCTTGGATTTCCTCGGACTGCACATGTCAAAAGAGGTTGAAAACAAATTGAAGCAAGCTTCCTTTCTTGGTTTATTTTTTAGGTTACCACAACATAGGATTTTATGCTAAAAAAATAATTCCTAAATAGCCTGCACTAGCACTGTTACAGAATACCTTTACTCCAATCAGGAATTTACAAGTCCGTCCCCACTGCCCTTAGGCAAAAATGCCCAATAAATTCAAATTTTTTTTCTGTTAAAACAGACTCAATCCAGGAACACTTTTATGTACTAGAACCTCGATATATGTTCAACTTCAACACACCAAGATCCATGTTGAAGTCACTATCTGCAGAATCAAGTGAAAGATGACCAGTGAAATGTGAAATTAACACATTATGGTTTCCTACAGTTCTTTTGATTATAATTTTTCTGGTTTATAATATTTAAGATCTCAGTGAAATTTCAACAATGATCAGGGCATTCATACTGTCTCTGTACTCTCTGGATTCTGTTTAATAAGGCATGATACATGTTAAAGGATCATGCATTTTCACACAAGTTAAGTCCACAGTGATAACTTCAGTAAATTAAATGTTTCAATAATTCCTTGCTAACCATTCAGACCAAAGTGAAAACAGCATCTCAGGTATATAATTCATATCATTGACAATATGAAGAATCATGAGGAGAATTAATTAAATGTACAGGTAGATTCTTTGCCCAAGTTACCTTGTCATATCAGATGTTACAGGTTCAAGAGATTATATTTTAAAATGAAATATTGTCATTTTGATAAATTAAATTGCATCTCCACTAGGTTTGGGCAATGTTATAATTCTCTGTTCATTTGAGATAATATAAATGGATTATATGGTTTATTCTCTTTACGGTATGAATATGTCAGCATCCCGGGAGTTCTTCTCAAGCTTACTACATTCACAGGATTTGTCAGGTACCTTCATCAGTTTTTGCATATCCATTCAGAGAATTCCCAGGCCCAGACTGATACTCAGGAATAACAAACACTTCATATCTTGTATCTTGGATCAAATTCTGCAGAGTAGTTGATCTATCATTTGCTGAGACAGTCACTTGTCTCCTTTCTCCTCCAGTAAGGGGTCTATAAACAAGCCTGTACCGTAGGACATTTCCTGGAGCCGGAGTCCAGCCAACTACAAAGCTATCAGTAGTTTCATCTGTTATCCTTAAGTTTCGAGGAGAACCTTTAACTACAAAAAATATACACATATAATTTGTAAATATTTGCCTTTAGTGAAGTAGTATCTGAAGTAAAACCTTTCCAACCATTCTGTTAGCTCATCCAGGTTACCAAAATGACAGCTTACAGTGCCCTCTTTTTGTACTAGGACACAAACCATTAGAAATTTCTGAAAATTTAGGGCCAGAGTTACATTCAGCAGTGAAACAAAGTTGTCCCCAAAAGTACATTAATCCCAGTTTATACAACAGCTTCTGAAATTTGAGACAATCTGATCATGTTTAGCAGTACCAGTAGAACTGAACTGTGTAAGGGACATTTGAGCGTAGTGGGGAAACTTCTTAATATGACAAATGGTGCAGGTTTCCTTGCTGTGGCCATTTCCTTCTGCACCATTTCTATTTACAGACAGTTGTCAGATACAACTGACTACACATAGGCAGCTCTATTTTAAAAAATGATCAAGGAAAAATGCAACAGGAAAAAAACACCTAGCATTTCTATTTCTTGAAGTTACATTTTTGCAACAAAAAATATATTCATTGCAATATAAGTCACACCTAATGTTTAAAAAAGGCTTCTGAATTTAGACTCTAACTCAAAGAAATAGCTTGTTTTTCCAGAAACTAAAGAAAAACTGTGGTGAATCATTTAATATAGGCTGCTCCTCGACAAAAGATACAGCAGCTCAGATGAACTCGTGGGCACACCAAACAAGACTAGACTCCTCCAACAGACATTAAGGTCTGCTGCACTGCAAGCTGCCTACAGTATGTATGCAGCATTGCCATTTAGGGGGGAGGAAAAAAAGTTCTGTTTTTTTGTTCTTTACTATCTACATGCCATAAGCATTGTTCTTCAGTGTTAAAAGCGGAGCAATTACTAATCTTAAAGAAACAAACTTGTTTTCTATTAGTCAGAAATACAATACTCAATTCGAATCCCTTAGAAGTCTGAAACCAAAGCTAATTGCCAAGAAAGCCATCTGGCCCAAATGTTGGCTAGAGCTGCATGGATAGCTGCTGACACACAATTGCAGAAGAACTCTGTCTTCTCAGACATGTTGGGATATCATCAGATCATGATGCTGACCATTACTTAATGCAGTATCAGTTACAACATGGGAAGATTAATTATTTTTATTAAAGCTTTTCCTTCTCCTGTCCCTTTCGCACACAAACTACATATTCTATCAGCCAAGCGTTTGTCTGTTTTCCTAAGGGAAAATTATGTGTGGCCAAAATATTCTGACTAGTAATGTCATGGAAATGTGCACACTGACAGTGAAACCTGTATCTTCCAAACTTAACATCCAAAACAAGCTATTTTATAAGTGTTTATTTCTGTCAGTCCTCAAAGGAAAGAGCAATTAACAAATCTCCATGCTGTTTCTTTTGCTCCCTTGGAACAATTTATGCCACCAAAGGTCACAAATGACAGCATGGAATAATGAAAAAGAGTGGATCAATATTTCAAAAAGCATGATTTAGAGTAGACTAAGTATTCAGCTACTGGAATATAAAATCAAATTTATTGTCATGCTGCTCCTTTCAATCAGTAGAAATACATCATGGCAACTCTATCAAGAAAAAGTACAGCTACCATGCTTAAATTTACAGCCATTGATCCCATAAACTCACACTGACATCAATGGAAGCTTTGAATCAGTTATGGGATCAGACCCATGAATTTTGGTAAGAAAACAGCTGACCAAAAACTCAACCCCTTTTAAGCCTATTGTATATAAACCAGAATTTCTACTATTGTAAGATAGATGTAGACATAGCAAATTACATAGGCACACATTCAACTTTAAATGTACTGAAGTCAACATGCCTTCCTACATCAGAGTCATAATTATTAGAGTAGAATGGAATAGTTCAATCGGAAGGGATCCACAATGTTCATCTAGTCCAACTTGACTGTATATTAGCATCAATTCATAACACAGAATTTATTATTAACAACTCACTACTTCTTTTGAAAAGAGGCCACTGCAGAGAAACACAGCATCCATCTACCTTTCAGGGAAAATAAAATCCACTCTTAATAACTTAATGTTTGTATATTACTGGAATTTTATATAGTTACTAAATGCATTGAAATACAATAATGTTTATTCTCATCCTGAGTAGCAGTATAGCTTTTCAGCCTTAGATCCTGCTCCTCATAGACCTGTCCTCCAATTAAGCAAATTCTTATTTGAACGTATGATTCCTTTGTGTCTGAGAATAATGGGAATCCTACCTTCTAAGGTGGTTTCCTCTCCATCCAAGGGAGGGCCATCACCATCTTCATATTCAGAAATCACACTGACTGCATAAGTAGTTTCAGGCAGTAAGTTGGTGAGAACTGAGCTAGTACTTGAAGCTGGTACTGAAACAATGAATTCGTCTCCACCAACTGCCACTTTATATTTAATGAGATAGGACAAAACCTCAGATCCTGCTGGAGACCAGCTCACATTGAAACTGTCAGATGTTATGTCAGAAAAGACCATGTTCTTTGCAGGTACATAGGCTGTATAGAAACAAAAATGTGCATGTGAGTCATACTTGCTAGAATATTTTAAACACAAAAACTCTAAAAGAAATAAAAAATGCCCCTCAATAGTTTAATTTATTCTAATTGAACAGATATTTTGTTGCATGTGCATAGTATTTGCTTCTAGCTATCAAATTTCAGGAAGGTCACATCTAGGTTGTCTAAAATCATCCAGCAATGAGTAGAAGCACCAACTCAGTGATTTCTAAATCAAAGCAGTCCATCTAAAAAAAATATACGTATGAAAACTTAAGTTAGAATCTGATGATCCAGTTAGGATCTCCTTTGCATGTCCCATGAACACCAATAACATTATGTCCTCAATGGAAACTAAGAATTGTTGGGATTCTTTTCAGATCTAGATTAGTAATAGGACAAAATAAATTTTTCAGGAATGAAGTTGAAGGGGAAACAAGGAATTTGACATGAGGCACAAACACAAACCTGACATCCCAGGCTTGTTTTGGTTGGCTTAGTCAGCCTAACAGTGGGGATCTTAAGACTGCTTGAGCCCTCTAAAACAAAGGCTGCTTTGCTGATTTGTTCCTCAAAACTATCCTGAAACAAAAGGCTTATTTTTAAAGAGAGTGAGGGTTCCAATATTGGGGACTATTCAATTCCAGTGTTCTACTAAACACAGGCAGGGACACTGAGGGTGCAACTAATCATAAGTCAATTTAGCTGACCAAAAGTTGGTGATTTGGGAAAGTTTTAAATTTTTAACACCAAAGATGTCCAAATTTGGATGCATATAAAGACTTTCCTGTGCTACTTCATTTCAATTCTTACAATTTGATTGAGATCAACATCACCTAGCATCTGCTGTCTCAAGTTGTCTTGTCTAAGCCCATTCCAGAGGGCCATTAGTTTTACTCTAAAAATTCATAAAATCACTCTTAGAGTTGTTGGCAATGCTTCATTGCCTTTGGAAATCTAGAAGACAAGCCTATATTAGCTATCTCATCTTGGACAGCTAAAAGAATGCCTCTGGTAACTGTTTTAGTCAAGACATTGAGTGCAAAAACAGAGCATGTCCACCAAGGTCATTCCAATAGACACACATTCTAATAGATTTTTTGATATTTAGCGGGGAAGGGGGAAAAATTTCTTCAATACTTTTTTTAATCTCCATTTCTCCATTAGTTTCCCCTGTTGCTTTTTAAATGTCTGAAAATGAGACGCAAATCCCCAGTCATTAAAATTATCATTTGTATATGGACAGTTGCATCAATTTAAATTCTTCATGTAACTACAAGCAGAAAACATTGGTTCAGATTTTTCTTTCACTGCATTTTCTACATTCCTTTAAGTAATAGTAGTTACTTACATTTTCTCCTTATAGCAGCCAGTTCCTGCTCAATTCGTAGGCAGACAGACTGTGTAAGCTCAAATGATATTCTTTGAAAAGCATCAAAATCTTCTACTGTGTAAACATGGGTTTCAGCAGGAGGAGATGCAATTGCTTCCAACTCTGTACGCACTGCATCCTTCACACCAACTGCAAATATTTCTACATCTGCATCCCTCAGCTTTATTGCAGGTTCTTTAAAAGCATCCGATGATTTTCCATCAGTAATAAGAATCATGACTCTTGGCACATCTGGTCTTGATCCTTTGCTGGTAACAAATACTTTTTCCCTCACATATGTCATCGCTTTGCCTGTATTGGTAGATCCACCTCTGTAGGGGAAGGTGTTAATAGCCTGAATTATGTCTTCCACTCTGTTGTATCTGTTCAAAGAAAACTCCATATGGGGATCTCTGCTGTACTGGACAAGACTTATCTGTACTTTTCGAGGCGATATCTCAAAGCTTTTAACTAACACTTCCAAAAAGGCTCTTACTTTTACAAAATTGGCGATACCAATGCTGTAGGAACCGTCCACTAAAAACACAACATCAGCTTTTACATCCACACCACGTGAGCATTCTGCAAAGAGAAAGAATAACCACTGTAAACAGATTTTCAATAGCCACAGCATTTAGAATTGCATCTGTAGGTCATGTATAACACCCAGTCGCCGATAAACAAAATAAACTGAGCAAAGCTATTTCTCATAAATAATAAAGGTATGAGATTAAAACAATCATCAATGAAAAGCTACCATGTGGAAATAACGTAGTGGCTCCTAACTCACCCACTTGAACTTTTACTTGTTGTGTTTTTTCCATTATCGTTACTGGCTCACTGGGGGTCAGTCCTTTCATTGCATAAACATTAATTTGATACTCTGTGTCTGGAGAGAGATCTTTAACATTGAGAGCAGTAGTCTGAGGACCCACACTCAGTACGTGTTGTTTTCCACCAGCTATCATTGGAATGAACTGCAGCCGATAGCCAGTTATTTGGCTTGTGGATGGATCCCAAGTGATCCTAACAGATTTTGAAGAGATCTGAGTGGCCACCAGATTCGAAGGAGGCTCCACCACTGAAAGAAATCAAAAGCAGCCCCAAAATATTAATTACCATTTTAAACATATTTAAACCACGGTTTTTATTTTTGGAATAAAGTTACTTGTATTTGCTTAATCTTTACTAAAAAATATTTTTTTGTTTGTTTGTTGGGGTTTTTATCATAAATAAACAGAAGTGAATTACAGGGTAGTCCAAAAGAGACATCAGTGTAGAAATATGAACAACGCATTTGTGGTCCCCCAAGTACAGTAGAAGTTCCAAGAGAAATTCTGCCTTGCTTTAAACCCATTTCAACCAGAAGCGAAAGCTACACTCACAAAAACACAGTAGAAAGTGTGAACAAATGCAGACTTGAGCAGAGCACTATGACAGTGGAGCCATGTCTTCTGACATTTTGGTCAAAGAACAATGAGTTACTTAAAACCTTACAGGCTAGAAAGCTACAGTGATACAGCTTGATACCTGTGTTTTCTCAGTATTCTTCAGTTTTCATTCCTTGGTTCTTAACCTATTACATATTCTGCCCCTTCAACAAGCAATTTCTTTCCCTTTAGTACATTTTTCCACAGAAGTGATGCCTGTGACCAAACTGATTTTATGAGACACTGATAACTGCACATCAGTGTTGCCTTTGAAACTATGGAATAATGGAGCTGTTCCAAATCTACTACATCACACGTTCTGCTCTCCTGCATTTAAATACTCAAAGACCATTTTTACATACTTTCTAAAGGAGACAATGGATCGACCTCCAGAAATAAAGCAAAGAAAGTAGGGATAGCCTCTTAAATATGTATTGGAATAAACTGAGGTCTATAAATACAATCATATAAAGTATCTCACCTTCTTCTCCACTAACCAGTTCACCTAGTTGTTCATCAACACCAGAGCACACCTGCAAGATAATTTCATTTTGTATATCCACAATTCCATCAAAATTAGCCACATTGAACACATGCTTCAGTGAAGGCTGAGATGCAATTAGTTTGAGTTCCTTTGCATCTGCTGCTTTGATACCTAGAAGTTGCAATAGACAGAACTGTGTTAAGTAGCCATAAAATACAGACATCTCCGAATGTTTTCACGAAGTATCAGAACATCCTGTGGTAAAACTGAGTTTAATTTAGTTTTGACTTCTGCCATTATCAATAATCAAACTATGAAATAACGATTAATGCAATGAGGTGACACACTTAATTTTCAACCTGAGAAAATAATGTGATATCCTCAATGAGGCCAAGGTTGACACTATGCTCCATGTAGGAGTTAGAGAATTGCTATCAAATTAATACAAATTGTATTTTTCACTCTGGAGGTCACAAATGATCCATTTCGAGGCATACAAATTAAAAGAGTGGCATAGTGAAATTCTTGAAACACAGAATCTGTAAAACATATACATTACTTCTTTATGCATGTTAATCTCTCAATCATTAGAGAAATTCAACGTACCCAAAGAAAAAACTTCAACTCCAATGTTGCGAAGTTCTCTTGCAGGAATTTCTACGTCATCTTGAGCTTTTCCATCAGTAATGACAATTGCTACTTTGGGAAAGCCTTTTCTTGCTCCAGCAGACTCAGTGAAGGTGTTTTGAACCAGGTAATCAATTGCCTCACCTAAAAACACCGCCATAAGTTTTGTTTTACTAGACTTGTATGAATTAGGATTTAAAGCAAATCTGAATGATTAAAGGAAATGATGAATAAACATGCATGTGGGAAATCTGTACCTGTCATTGTGTTGCCACCTTTGTAAGGTATCCTTTTAATTGCATCAATAAGATCACTTCTTCTGAAATACTGGTTTAAATTGAACTCTGTTCTTGTGTCTGAACTGTACTGAACAACTCCAACTCTTGTCTTTTCTTCCCCAATGTCAAAAGCTGATACAAGGGCAACCATGAAGTCCAGAATATATCCAAAGTTATTTCTTCCTACACTCCATGAACCATCTACCAGGAAAACTAAGTCTGTCATTGCACTTATGGAGCATCCTGGAACACAACAGGGGAAAAAAAAAAAACTCTATTAGCAAATAAGCAATTGCATTATTACAAATCAATGAGAAATGTCTAATGGAAACTTAGTAGGTAAAAGCCAAAACAAACAGATATTTAATAGACTGATCATCTTATCTGGAATACATTACTTGGGAAACCATTATTGACATAAGTGAACACCTATACAAGTCTTCTAGCTGCCATTATCAAAAAGGAACTCTTTTGAGACATCTCTTATGCTAGTCCACAAGATCTGTTATGCCACAACAGATGAAAACACACATAGAAAACTTTTTGCAGTGACTTGATGTTACAGAAAAATTACATTTTATTACCACTTGCACCTTGCATCTTTATCTCCCCATTGTAGCTGCACCGGTTCTTCTGCAGTGTCTTCTATCCACAGCACTACAATTTTTGTTAATAAGACCAAGACACTCATGGACTTGCACATGTTAATTGCATGAAATTCCTAGTTCCAGTACCAACTTTGCATCTTAATATTTCAATGCAGCTAATAAATTTCTCTTATCCAGTCCCTTCACAAGCTTTCTTAACTCTGGACAACTTGACAAGTTAACTTTATTGCTAGGTAACACAGGAAGAAAATTTAACTTCATGGGGTGCTAAAGGTAAACCTCAGATAAGATAAATATCAGTTAAGTTGAAAGACAAAACACCTTACTTTGTAATTGAGCCTCAACCTTCTTTTCCTCTGGTATACCTGGACCACCTGTCTGAACTACACAAAGCACAACATAGACAAAATTAATGGAGCAAATCAGGTTAAGTTTATACACATCAAAGAAAGGCATGTAGGGAATTAGAGACACAAATCTGACAAGCCTCAGAACATGAAGACATAAACACCAGTTGTGAATACGTCACCTGTACTTACAGATTAGACAACATAGCATTCAGGGCAACACAAAATATAGAAAATGCAAATAACTAAGGATCCCCTGTATTTGTATATCTTTTACAGTAATTTCCTGAAAATTAACTGCAACATCCCTGGATGAAATACTAGTATTACCCATCTGTAGCACCTAGAGGAATTAATCATACGTAATTTTCCCACAGTTGAATGTGGAAGCTTGATACATGAGATAAAATCTGGCATAGAGAATGCTGTGGATTTTTATTCAGTTAAATTTATTTTATCCTTTATTTTTCATATAAATCATAAAAACTTAAATTCAATATTTTAGTATGCATTGAGATATACTGTGTTACATTTTGTTATTTGATGAATATAGTTAGCTTTTTCACACACAAACACACAGACACACGCACACAGGCACAGGATGCCTGTTGGATTCATTTCTTACTGAGGTCAGTTATTATCCTGCCCTTGTCTTTAGCAGATGCAATGTATAGGAATTAGGTCTAGCTCAAAACAAACCCCAAAACAAAACAAACAAACAAACAACAAAAAACCCAACCAAGAAAAAAAAAAAAAACAACAGGTGCCTCCTCACAAGAATTCTATGGGAGTTGTCAGACACTATGACCTCTTGCAAATTTTCTCTGCTTCTACTGGGAATAATGGGGAAAGGCTGTTCAGACAGCTCCATCTAATGAGAGTTTAGGTATGTGGCAATTTTGTTGAGGAACTGGATCAAAGCCAATTTTGTGAATGACCACTCAGTTTTCTTACTTGGTTTTCTAATTGCATAACAGCTACTTACTTGTCAGCTGGCCAAAAACAGGTAGACTCTCCTCTCTATCATCATATGAAGCTATTGATACAACATACTCTACATCAGGTATAAGATCTGATAAGACAGTTTGGGTAGTGCTAGGTGAAAGAGTAAATTCTTTAGTAGGTCCATCTGCAATAAATACATAAAACACTTAATTCAGCCTTTAAATACAACAATATTGATAAGCTGATCATAAAACAAAATGCAACAGAGAATAAACTATCTAAAATCCAAATATAATTTTGGAATTATGCACTTTTGTATTTTCATGAAGTATGAATCTTTACACATGAAACTTCAAACTAACCTGCTTTCAATAGGAAACAAAAAATACTGAAGTGTTTACTAAATTCCAAGAAATTTTAATCTTAAAATACACATATAAAATGTACTATCATCTAACAAATCATGGTCCAGTTCTGATTCAGTATCACTTTTACACTGATTATTTCTCAAAGTGAAATAGAATAATGGCTGTCTTATACAGTTAAGGTAAAAGCATAGACAAGGAGCAGAGTGATGATTCTACCTTCTTTTTGCTCCTTGCAAAGGAAAAGTGTCCAAAATTTATTACTTTTAGTCCCAAAAGTGTAAATGCTATGGTAAGACAAACACTAACTTGGAACAATCACTGCTCCTTCCTGTATGCCCTTTGCTGCTACACAGTCTCGATCACAAACTTGAGAAAGATTTTAATAGATACTCTCATAACTAAGTTAGATATAAGTGAAAATAAACAAGTTTCAAAAAATGTAATCACATAACAAAATTTTACAGAACTCACCATTTGTTGGGACCACAGTTATTCTGTAACCCACTATTGCATCTGGTGGCCTTTTCCATGACATTTGAACATTATGTTCATCTATAATTGTAAAATTCAAGTCTGATGGTGGATTAACTGCAAAAGATTTATACCAGGTGGATGTTTAAAAATTTGAACAAGTTTTGGCAAATGAATAAATAAAAGAATGTTGAGCAAAGCTTACTAAAATTGTCTTTGCATAAATTTGTTTCCAACAAATATAAAGATATGTTGTTGGAAAATGAATAAAATAAAAGCTGACAAAATATGACAAAACATCAAAGAGTATATGCATTACAGAGGACAGCAGAGAACACGTGTTTCTTGAGTTGCCAAGACATTCAAGAATGGCCAGCAAAATCAAGCACAATAGAAAACACATTTGGATACATGTACAATGAGTTCACAGATAATCACCACATATGCAAACATTTCACATAACAATTAAAGGAAATTTTTTTACATGCTGGGTGCAATCCGTACAAGCATGCCAAATCACAACCTGCTTACAATATCATGAGATCATTTAGGATGTGGAGAACACAGTGCTCTTCTTAATTAGACATCAAAGAATTGATAGACTTTTTAATATAGTCTCTGCATAGTAATATTCCTTATCAATTTCACTGAATCTAAGAACTTGGCAGAGAAAAGAAATTTAAAGAATACAGGAAAAGATTGGATATTTAATGTTCAGTAAAGCAATTTCTGTTAGGGTCTAGATATGAATATAGTTGCAAAATATATATCAGTAATAATGATACACTGATGTATCATTTTATCTCAAAATATGGAGAGCTCTACGCCTTTGTTCCTAGAAGCCACTAAAGTGACATATTTTGCATATAGCAGCAAAGGATTCAGGAACTAAGGGGGTAATAAATGGCAATAGTAATGATTGCAATTTGCTAAAATATTTGCGCTAAAGTAAAGTTCATAAAAATAAAACTCTACCTGTTTACACCAGATTTCTGTACAATTTCAAAGGTGTAAACTATTGTTTTCAGGTTCCTTTTGCAGCAGGTGTACCCATACTAATAGTGGCATTTTAACATAAAATGCCAGTATGGTTCCAAACAACACATTGGTTAATTATGAAAAGACAACATCAAAGTATATTTATGGACATTTATTTTGCAGAATTTATAGGAAACAGCAAAGAGGGTACCAGTGATCTGAACAAATGACTGCAAATAAAACTTGTAGGAGCTGATGACAGAAGTAACTGAACAGTACAGAAAGAAATAGTTTACATACGCTATTTTGCAGCATCATGCATATGTAAATGAAATGTTGATTATTAATTTTTTAGCTTCCCACGATGGACAAAAGCCTCCATGTACAAGGTTCATTACACAAAGACGTTTCATAAATATTTTATAATGATATTCTCTTTGTAAAATTGTCATGCTTATTCATGCAGTATTTTACTGACTCACTGTCAGTGCATGGTAGGTGTATTATATATTATTGTTTAAATAGGTCTACAAAGTAAGATTAGATCCAGCCATACTTTCCTTAACTACCTGTGAGAGGTATTTGCAGGCATTTTTAACAGACAGATCTTCTCTGTTTCATGGAAGATCTCCATCACGTCAGATTTCATTTCAGATTTGAATATAATTTTAAAAGCAGATAAAGAGGTAAATGATAGAATGTTTAATTATGAAAAGACACTGTCCAATTGCAAGAAGTAAAACTGAGCTCAAAAAATCTGGCATCTTCTTTGGCTTTTAATGTTCTGTTATTTCCAACCATAGGATAATATGGCTTCGTAATACTGATACAATAGATAACACTAGTACTGAAGTAAATGTTATTTTTCCTGTTGTCCATACACAGGCAGTGAGATTAGACCATTTATCTGCATGCACAGTTTCTTCATCATTCAGTTTATGAGTATCACAATGCTAGAGACAGCAGGGTAGTTACTTAGTATCAAAATCATGCAACACGTGTTAATAGTAAAATACACTCAGGTGGTAAGAATATCATTATAAAATATTGTTTCAGTAGCAATGGCTCAGGACAAATTTAATGCAAAGGCAGAGACGACTGACCTGAGCATGCTTTAAAAAAAAAGTCAGTACATGGAAAAAATAGCACCACCAACCTTGCAAGTAAATTGGCATGTTGCAGCAGAGACTTTAGGCTTTAACTGCTGAAGGACAGCAGCAGCCCAACTTGTTGATATCCAAATGACCGGATTCCAGATAAACTGAAAAAGCTGACTGTGAGGAAAAGTCTTTAACATCTTAAAGGATTTTAATCCGTTTTCTGAAAATTCAGAGGTGGATCTTGGCAGGTAACAAGAAGAGTACATCAATACATAAGTGATGTATCTGTTCATCCAGCTGATCACAGCCCTTTAGAACAATGGCATTTCAGGGGACCTCAAAAGTCCCCTTGTCATGGTCAAGACATGATCAGCCACCCCGTGTCATTCCTGACATGTTTGCTCAGATCATTCTTAAAGATCTCCACTATTGGTAGGACAGATAGCTTCCCACAGAAAGCTCATAATAATCATAATCATTTATCATCATAAAGTTATGCCTGACACCTAACCCCAGTCTTCATTGCTGCAGTTTAAATCCGTTCATTCTCAACTTATGGCTGGCTTATCAAACTCAAGCACTGAATACTTTTCCCATTGAAATCCAAAACAAAACCTTGCCTGAGTGAAAAAGGAGCACTCTGGATCCAATGTCATCAAAATATCTTCCAGATGGCCTGTGAGGTTTTGATACTCAAAGAGAATCTCCAAAACATCCATGGACCTTCACATGGGTCAGATTTCACGCAAGTGAAACCATATGTGGGGTGAAGACCAAACCATGGTCATATGATTGAGAGCAGTAAGCTGATCCGAAGTACAGCAAAGTGTTTAGCTGATAAAAAACTTATTCTGATAATAAAATAGGGAACTGTAACTTCACCTCATTAAAATTCTTCTTCCAGAAGGGAATTCACCAGTGGAAAAAATAATACATCTGCAATACTAAATCAGACCAGAGTTCTATGAACAAAACACTGCTGGTTGTGGTAAGAGTTTGTCACATTACAGGGACAAACTTTAAAACTTCACTCTACAAAATCTTATGTGTGAGCACAGTTTTACTCAAGGAAGCAGTCTTGATGTCAGACTACTTGCAGAAGTGAAGTTGCACCTATGCTCACAGTGTAGTAACAGGGTTGATCCTGTGTCCATCAAAATCCATGCCACACTCCTCACTCGCTTGTCAAGGTACAGGATCATGATCATAACATCTGATGGGATTATAGTATTGCCTTAAGACAGTGATCCCACTGTTGATGCACAGAAATGCATGGCTTTCCAGAGTGAGAAAAAATAACCTGCTGTACAACAATAATGTTTACATAGCATTAATTTCAACCACTCTTAGAACTGTGATATGATCATTTCCTTAACTGAATAGCCTATGTTATGGACCACAAAAAAATTCAAAACAAAGCCCCACAAACAAAACCCCAGACAAAAAACAACCAGACATAATCTACTTAATTCAATACCACTTCTTGTGTTATTTACATGTGTAATAAGAGTGTATTTTCTGAAACTAAAAAATATAGAGCAAGGCATCTTTCCCATGCTATGCAGGTCTTATAATAGCTTGTATTACTTCACAGGTAATACAAACCTAAAAATACAAACCTTAAAACCAAAAGTCTACATCTTCTTGCAGATAACACAATGTGACTGCTAGAGGATCCCAATGCATATCTTAACAACACAGAAATAAAATATAACCAGAAGATAAAGTAATTCATATCCAGAACGAGACTTAAAAGTCATGTAACTTGGAAGTAGCTGCCACCCATAATTCCTATGTGAAACAAAATCTGTAATTCCATCACTGGAAAAGATGCACTCTGATTAGCACATGAAATAACGCTAGCCCACGATAAAATCGCATACGGTCTACTGAAGCTGAAGAGTAAGCTCAGCTTTACTCTCACAGTGATAAGCCCTGCTGAGGCTGGAAGATGCCAAAACTCCTAATTTATTATTTTCTTCAGAAATGCCATGGATTTGGCATAGTTAACTACATCATGACCCCAGCCAAGCTCCTCTGAAGTCTGTGTTGCCAATGCAACTGGGAGAAAGAATGAACTACAGCCTAGAAATCTAGTATAAAGTCTGCTTCTCAGACTTGTTAGATATTCATTGCCAGTCACAGCACAGAAACATTGCCATCCGCATAATTGCATTTTTTGTATTTTATACATGCATATGAAGTTTCTCCAAAACACAAGAGATATAGCTCATAAATGTACTGTGAAAAAAAATCATTTAAATCTATATACATATACATATAGAGATGTATGTAACTAAATATAACTGCATATATATACGCACACTGCATGCAAGAATATTTACCAAATTTTGTAGTGTGCATGTATATGTGTGTGCATGTGTGTATACACCTACACATGCATGTGCATCTTGATTCTAATTGGCAGCATGAAAAACAGGAAGGTATAGTCACTTCCATGTATATAAAAACTTCAATTTCACATATCAATCTACATGGTTCTCTCTCTTAGGAACTTAGAAATCAACAGCTAGTTTCTCAAGAGGTAGAAATTAGACATCAAAGGTAACAAAATAATGGTCCCACCATCCAGTTCTAAAGCTGAATAGATGGTTAACTTCAGAATTTTCAGCTAACCCATATTACCTGTAAATCATTCAATGAAAATTAATGTACTCAGGCTTTACAACAAGAGAAAATTTCTAATCCTCTGCAACTGCTGCATTGCAACTATTTGTCACTTACTCTACTGCATGTTCTGGTAACAGATTTTTCACTGGACAAACCTTTTTATGCACTACACAAAGGTCCCACACATGGATCGGTGATGCTCTGCTTCCCTACCCCCAGCCTAGACAACAGACTTTTCTACGTCTGAACAAGTTCCTGAAAAACTGAAAAGTCAGCACCTCCAGAAGCTCAGTGAGGTTGCAAAGAACCAATGATTTCCTCATTCCTTTCCCATGCCTTTGAGAATCCCTCTGTATTAGGAAACATGACACACTACACAAGCCATGACATCATCACAGATTTACCTTGAGGTTATAACCAATAGGCTATTCATATGCTAATATACTTGGCTTAACTATGACTAAAATAAGAGCCCCTGCCTCTCTGTGTCCCAGATGGAAAAAATACTGTGACAGAAAGAAATTTTGATATGAGGACAGACAGGGAATGCACTGGAATATTGCAGTGCTGGACTAAAAAGGCACAAAAGACATAAAAGCATGAAATACAGCATCACACAAGGGAGTTTAAGCTCAGAGACATCAGAAGGATTTCAAAATAAAACAATAATTTCACTGTAAAAGAAAACAGAAAAAATGCTGAGCTTGAAAACAGATTTGCTGCCCTGACCAGGGTAAACAACTTCCCCAGTGAAATGCCATGAATGCAGTTAGAGTACACGTGGGTTTTACCCTCTCTGCTCCTAGAGTGACTGCCCAGCTAGAAAACGCTGTACTGCTATATCTCTGCAGAAAAGCTCTAACACAATTTAACACCATTACTGCAGCTCTCTGCCTTGCCAAGAGCAACAGAGCATGGCTCTCACAAAGGACTTCAGAGCAGCTGTGATGCTGATGAAGAATCAGTTTCATACTGAAACATATGAACAGCAGCATCAGATAAACATTAGATCCACTCCCAGGGGAGACTGAAAAATGAAAGCTGAAGGAAGGCAGAAAAATAAAATCTATCTTTTCCTTCACTCTGCTTTCACTCCATCTTCCCACGCCGTATCAACAATCTTTACCACATCAAATGGTCCTCCTCCTTATTCTCCTCTCACCTTTTCATCCCACCTCGTGTCTACCCACACCTCAGGGAAAGAAAATTCAAAATGCATCTCTTGTGAATGCCACAGGGAAAGCCAAAACAAAACAAAAAACCAAACAAAAACAAACAAACAAACAAAATTAAAAAAAATAGGCACAAGACTGATTGACTGACTTGTGCCTATGCAGGGGAGGGAGGATAGCATTGCCACAAAGTGATCTGAAAGTTGGAAAAACAGACTAAAGGACAAACGTCCACAGGAAGAAGTCAGTTCAGCAGATGGCATTTAAGTTATGATGCCAGAACTAAAGTGAATAAGATCCAACATGCAACGTACGAAATGATGCAGAATTGAAACACAGGATTAAAACAGTGCAGATTGACCTTTTGTACAGTGCAAACAAAAAACACACTACAAAAAACTCTACAAAAGCAGTTCCTACCACTGCAATTCCTAAGGTATACTCCTAGCTTTGAACTTCAGTTTTCATCACCACTATTCCTCATTCCATTTTCAGCACCACAATCTTTCACTGCTCTTACTTTTCTGCTCTTACTTCAAAACTCTGAAGCTAGAATTTTCTCATAGAAACTCGATCGCCATAAACTAGGTATTTTATTTAGTAAATATTTCTGAGCGCAGTCCTGTGCAGGACTGCTCTACAACTCTCAAAATCAGGCTTTGTCCACTCTTTTGCTTAGCAATAGTGCATCCTCTAACACAGGACCTAAACAAGCTTGGCCAGCTTGTCTGGCACTGTGTCTAGTTCTATTGTTATAAAATAACTGCTCCAAATACATTTTTGTAACTTTCTTTAACAGTACTGAAGCTGTGACTGGTTTAGCCTACACTATAGCTAAATAAAACACCTTCACTTACATTCGGAAATAAGACACTCCATACATGTAATTAGTAGTGCAGGACAACAGCAACATTACTCCAGCTCCAAGTGAGCTCCCTTCTAAGATAGGGAAGAACACACAAACACACCCTTCCTTCATCAAAGCTATACACATTCTCTGCTTTCTCTGGCACGACAGTCCTGCATTTCAAATGAAACTCTGAAATGACTTCAAATGACCTTTTTTGGTTCTTTAGCCAACAACAACGTAGCTCAAGAGGAAGGCAGAGGGCTGATTCTCTCCTAGGGTGGCCAGACATTGCATTACTAATAGAAATGCCATCTTTTTCCAGAAAGCCAGTGTGTGCCACACACATCTGTGTGTACCAAGCAAGCACTATGGCTGGGGCGGGTGTAAACACTGCCAAGGCATCTCTGATACCCCATGCTTTAGTAACCACCAGCCAAGGTGACCAGGTCCAGAGATACAGGATGTTGTGGCAGGCAGGCCACAATCAGGGAATTTCTTTCAGTTCAAGAGAAAGAGGTGGAGTGGGGGAATGAATTACCAGATGCTGGCTACTGGTTTTTTTCCAGTAAATCCAAGGGAGTTTATACCCAGTGATTTGGTTCACCCTACGACGGAGTCAGGTCCTGGAGGTCAGATCAAGTCATTTCAGGGCAGAACATTCCGCATCTCTGTTGCCCCTGGCAGCCACTGCTGGCAGAAATGCTGAGACTACGACCAAAGCCAAGCAGCTCACACTGAGGGTGCAAGGAAGTTTGTCCTCACAGCTGCTGTTAATCCACTGGGGAGCAAACGTGCCCAGGCCAGGCCATTTCAAGCCACACTGTGCCAAGTGGGGTGCCCAAGATGGGCCTCCCCAGGTTTTCATTCCTTCAGCTGGAGGCAGGGTGCTGCCAGGGCCAACAGAGGCCTCAGCCTCCAAAGACACTGGGCCAGGGCCGGAGGAGTATGAAGAGGAGGAAAGCCTCTTTGGAGGTGACAATGCCACATGCATGCCAGAGCCTTGGAGTCCTAGCTGCCACAGCAAGGCCTGGCCCAGCCTTCCCTTCAGCAGTGCCGACAACACACGTCATGGCAATGGCAGCATCTCCCCAGGCATATTCCCCAAGTCAGGCCCTCCATGGAGGTCGAAGTGTCCCTGAGGGAGGTTCCGGCCACCCCAAGGCTCGGCCGGGGGTCGATGCACCAGCAGGTTGGTGGGACTGAGGCGAAGGGTCCGGCTGAACAAAACACACAGGCGCAGAGAGCCAGACTCTGTTGGAGCATTTTATTTCAAAGTTGTGGGTTGTTGGGTGGTGGGTTTTCCGTTTCCTCTATCAACATTACTAAATGAGCCCAGAGAGCAGCCTCTCTTGGTCCGTCGGGGGGCAGCGCCACAGCCCCAGCCGTGCTGGGCTGCCCGCCGGCAGCAGCAGTGGCAGTGGGCTCCTCGGGGCGCTGCGCCCAGCCGGCCACGTCGGCTGTGTCCTGTCTGTGGGGCAGTGTGGACAGCACACCAGAGAGACAGAGAGAGGGAGCTACGGTCTGGCTGACTAGCCGGGAGAAACAGAGCACAGAAGGAGCTGGGCAAGGAAGGAGAGGTGTTTCTCTGAAGGAGAGAAAGAGAAAGTGTGAAGTAGTTACACTCAAAAACAGAGAGGGAGAGAGCCGGTAGCTCGAGGCTGGTTGGAAGGATTGTTGGTCAGCAGGGCACTGGGGCAAGGGGACGGGGAGGGGAAGGTTACCTTCAGCCTCGATGGAGGAGAGGAGGGCGGCTGCACACAGAGCAGCGACTGCCGAGCACAGCGCTGTCTTCATTTCTGCCCTTTCAGATCACAACAACATGAATGAATCTGCAGTGATGGAAAAGGGGGGGAGGGGAGAAAGGAGAAGGAAATGATACATGTGGATTAAAGGATTGTGTGGGTGCATTCACAAAACATAGAAAATACAAACCACTGATTTCACTTTGTTCCCTTATCCCCAGCCCCCACCCACGGGACCAGGTTGAAACCTCTAGACTTGAAAACTGTCCAAGACAACGAAAGATCTGTATGACTAACTGGAGAGTCTCGTCTCACAATAATGTGCCTTTTGTTGCTGAAGTCTTTCCAGCCACAGTAAATACATGAAGCTCTAACCTAGTCAGGGTTAATTTGATCAGGGAAGCACAGTGAAGACCTGTGCCTCCGCACGGACAGGAGCCAAAAGGGAGCTCCATGACTTCATCGCTGAATGTGATGATAGCTAATTCAGAGGTCATTCCTGCCTTGGATCAACTAAATGTCTCTTTCAGCTGGGGATTTTATTCGGCTCCTTTTTCATAACTGTTGAACCACTTAGTTAGCTTCGTTTTAGTGGTCTCAAGGCAGTTTGGAAACTGTAATAAAACTTTTTTTGAGGGGTTCTGCCTACGAATGTGCTATTCTTCATTTCTTGAAGGTCTGAAATAGGTTATACAGAAGTGTATGTTACACACAACTGAAATCTGACACGTCTGTCTAGCCATGATGTTTCAACATCTGATAATTCATTTACATGTCCTGAGAGAAAATAGATTTAAAATACACTATTAAAAGCAGACAGGCAAAAGAGTCTCACAATCACTGTAGGTTGTCTAGCAAAATAGGTGGGATCAGGCCAAGTTAGCAGTTCCTAATTGTAAGCAGCTTCATAATTGTATGTTCTAGATCACGTAAAATTGCTCCCAATTACTCCAGCAAAACTTCCAAAGTATTTCCTTGTCTAAGTAAAGACTAATATGAACAGTCCGCATCACATATTCATATAAGTGTTTTTAAAGTTTGGGATTTTCTATAATGAGAAGTAGGGAAGGGGCAATTTGTTTGAATAAAGCCATAAATGCATCATATATCATAATTAGGCTGGAGGAAATAGAATTCCAAAAGCAATTAGGCAACAGATTTTATCGTGAAGCTGCCAAGAGCAAAACAAAAGAAAAACACATAAATCATCACTCCACAGAAACAACTGAAAGGGAAAATATTCTTCCACCATCTAGAGAACTACTCAGGAAGGCATATTTAGTGGATGCTATGGAAATCCAGGAATTTCCCAGTTACTGACACTGAGCTTAACAAGCTTCTTTTGAGCAGCTGTATATACTTATCTGAGCCAAATGCATTTCTTGCACATGAAAATACCAACAACTCGAAGGAAAGCTAAGCAATGGTTTCAGTCCAATGACAGATCCAGAGGATAAACAGAAGAGTAAAATTGACCACAATGACTCCCTGACACTAACACAAGAAAGGCCAGGGTTAGTATTAAATTGCCCAGAAAGCTCAAAAATTGTATCACTGCTCTGCGTGGGAAACGGCCGTCCCTGGGATGATGTACAGCATTCTGTCGTGAGTTTAAGGATCGCCTACACTCAACATTTTGTCCTGGAAATCTTGAGCAGGCTTTGAGTGCCATCTTTTGATCCTTTTGAAGAGCAACAGATATTAATCATCCCACAAAGGCATCTAGGAGTTTGCTACTGCTGCAGCTCTACCGGTTTTATTTCATGAAATACATCATCTCAGCCAAAGCATTCATTTGCCCACCTAGAAACACTCAGTTTCCTTCTCACGAGCTTAGGTATGTGAAACAATGCCTGGAGATGGCATATGAAAGCTCCTCTCACTGGCTCAGTCGGGACACAACAGATTCTGGTCAGGACTAAAGGTTTTCTCACTGATATTTAGAGACCAATTAAAATAAAATAAAAAACCCAGACTTTCTCAGGCCAGTCCAATCTCACACTAATTCAACCTACAAAACCTCAGCCAAAGCACTTCAAAACCACACAGTGCACGACATTTATCACTTTAAAGAAGGCGAAAAAAAAAATACGCAGGAAAAACCCACTACCTATCAAAGATATTAAAAAACTGGAAGCAGAAGAAAGCATCACCGGCAGCTGTACACACAAGGGAGGGAAGCGAGAGCCTGCCAAAGCCGCAGCGGTAGCGTGCCTGCAGGCGCGCTGGGCGCTGACAGCGGGCTCCGCCTGGAGCCTCCTGCCGCGGGGAGCCTCCGTCTGCGGGGCTGCGGGGCTGCGGGACACCGCCGCCTCCCCACGCACTTCTGCCCGGGCCGGCCGCCCGCCGGGCTCCCCCGTGCCTGTCCCGGGGCTGGCAGCCAGCACCCCGGGGCGCTCTGCCCTGCACCTCTCCTCCGCCCGCCCGGCCGCCGCCTGCAGCCGGCTCAGACATGCCCAACGCGCACACACACGCTCCTTCCCAATCCCGTGCCAGCCTCCATCCCGGCGCTCTTAACCCCAGCCTAAGGTGCATCAGAGGGGGCTGCGTGGTGCGTGCGGACGGGGCGGGCGGCGGGGGCTGGAGGCGAGGAGGGCAAAGGACCCCCGCTCCTGCGGGGGCACACACAGACCTTCGGGGCTGGGCGCAGGGTGCCGGGGTCGGGGCTGGGACAGCTCCTCCGGCGATGACTTCGGCGGTGCCCGCAGCGGCAGGAGCCGCAGCAGTCAGACCTGGACAGAGGGAGGAGGATAAAGGATGAAGCTCCGGGGGCACCTTGTGGAGGGAGCAGCAAGTAGCAGCGGCGGCGAAGGAGCAGCAGCGGCGGCGGCAATAGCTGAGCACAGAGGAGGCGCCTCGATTACTGTAGCTCCCGATGCGAGGGGTCTGTCTGGGAAGACTTGCCTTCTCCAAGTGGGAAGAGCCTCTTCTCAATCTGCTACTTAATAGAGGGCTGTTCCCAACTCTCAATTTACCCTCGTAAGCGGTTACGAAACTGTAGGGAAGGTGGACTGCTGCCACCGGGTGATATATGCGCTGCTCTGCTCCAGCAAGGAAGGGGATCCACTTCTGGAAACTGGCGCATACCTCCGCGCATTCCTGCGGCATGAGACGGGCGGCAGCCGCGGCAGCGCGCCCGAAGGCAGGGGCCCGGCCCGCCGCCCCCTCCCTCCCCTAGGCTTCCCAAAAGGGGGGACACGGGAGAGCAGTGGAAAAACTGAGTCTGCGGGCACGGCTTCGAGGGACGGCGGCGCTGAGGGTGTCCCCGTGGGGGGGTTCCACGCCGCCCCCGCGGAGTGCCCGCTCACCCTGCCGAGCCTGGGGCTGATCCCTCGGGCTGATCCCTGGCACAGTCTTGCAGAAAAGCGCGGGTACTCCCAGTGCCGCGGCTGGGAGCCTTGGGGGCAAGGGGGATTTAGTCATTTTGACACAGTGCAGGTGTGTCTGGCCTCCACCCTACGCAGCCGACATATACTAATCACACACTCCCCTCCGACAGCTCTCCGGCACCTGGGTGTTGTGCTTCGAGCACCAAGCGCCGCAGGAGCCGGGAGCAACCTGCGGAGGGACGGAGAGCACGGCAGTGCTCCACAGACCCTCCCTCGGACCCTGCGGGAAATCCCCGCTCGTAGCCCCTGTCTGAGATTCTGTGCCTTCCAAAGGAACTGCACCTTCCAAAATCGGGCAAGCCCTTTAGGGGACAGGGTCCGCTAGGGTCTCCTATCCCTCGCTCCCGGGAACCTTCCCGTGGCACCCGGCGTGTCCCGTCCTCTGCAGCGCCCCGTGCCAGAGGAGGCCAGGGCGGCACACCCGGTCCCTTCCCTGCCCGAGGGGGCAGGTCGTCCAGCGGGGCTCAGACAGGGCTTCCCGGGAGCCCCGCGCCAGCAGCGGGTCTGCTCCCATACCAGTGAGGAACGGCATCCCCGGGAATGCTCTCGAAAGAGGCTCATCCGCAAACTCGGGATGCGGGACAGAGATGGGGGCGGAGAGGGGGCACACAGGGAGGGAGAAAAGCAGCGGTGTCCGAGGGCGGCGGTGTCCGAGGGCGGCGGCCCCGGTCCCATCCGCGGTGCGGGAGCGCCCCCCGGTGGCAGCGGCAGGCAGGAGCGGCGGCTGGCACACCGACCGACTGTCCGTCTGTCCGTCCGTCCGTCCGCTGGGCCCCCGGGGCCACCGCCGTGGGGACAAGGTGGGCGGGGAGAGAGAGAGAGATGGAGCCAAGCCTCATCGCGGAGCTTAGGACCCCCGCTCGGAGCGGTCGGTGGGATTCCAGGGCCGTCGTGTCGGTCGGCTCCGTGCACGACGTGACCGGCAGAGCCATCGGGAGAGGTTCCAGCCGGGGTGGAAGTGACCGATAGCGGAGATTAATAATTTACCAGGGGGACAGATCCTGCACACTTTTCCGCGGGACTGGGAGATCAAGGAGCTGTCGACAGGAGGGCTTGTGTCTCCTGAGCTTCATTTCTGTAACAGACCTGTCATCTGCATGAGAACCCAAACGCTGAAAAGAGAGGGATAACCAGAAGACATGCACTGACATTTCCAGACACTTTGGAAGTGAGTCAGCGCTCCTCTTTGGGACACGGCACAGTTTCAGCTGTCTGGTATTGATAGAATGTGCTTTCCAAAAGCAACATCGCTTCTGCTGATAAACTTTCAAATACTCTTGACCTATTAACCTCTCTTGCCCTGTTGTTGCGTTGGATTTTCTCTTTTGGCATTTTGGCCGGGGAAATTGAATTTCTTCTTATCCAGATCTGAAATGTAAAAGCAATATTTCTAAGAAATAATACTTTTAAAAAATTTTAATTTCCTGAATGAACACACCAAGAACACCAATATAAATGGGGTGTCGACAACAGTTTCAGAAGAATGAACATCAGGGATTATGATGAAATATCCTTCCATAGGAAGTGAATTAATGCAAATGAGGTAATTTTATCACTTTTGCACTACAAAGGTGTTTTCTTACAACTTACTGTGGATTTTTTCCATCATAGGATAACCAAGATTTTATGTTACTAGTTAAAATCAACTAATGCAAATAATGAGCATGGAAGAAAATATGCATTATTCTATTAAAGGTAAATCACTCAGAACAATGATTTTAAAATGTTTAAATAATCTGGTGTAAAACTATGAATGGATTTACATGAGTGGAGACTTTGAAACCAATGGGTCCCTCAGGAGTGCAAGAATCTCATAGACTCTCCCTCATAGACCCTCAGATGCTGCTGAGGGGACTAGTTCCTCTTCCTCTCAGCTGACCTGTTTTGCTTCATTTCTTGGTGTGAAATAAGAATCAGAGCTGGAAAGAGCAAACAATTCATTGATTCCAGGGGCAGCAAGTTTTTGTCCTTATCTTTAGCTCTTTATTCTACCATTCTGATCATGCTTCTCCTAAGGTCATTTACACATAAAATACACCAACAAATTGCTCTTAGAGTGTGTGCTCCCATACATCACAGTAATTAAATGGGTTGTTTTTAATCAGCTCCGTTGCTATGTACATTCACAGTCTGAGTACATAGTATGTGGTGCAGAAGGCATTTCTGAAATGCATAAACATTTATGAACACTCTCCTGCCTGCTTGTTTCTTAGACAAGTGTTAAACACATTAAGACCATTGCACTCCAGCTCTGTATTTTCTTTGCTATCTAAGCCAAATACACTGGAACACTGACAAATTTAAATAAAAAAATCAACATTTTAATTCATATTTATGCTCTTCATAATATTGTCCATTGCTGGTGCAGGTAAGTAATATTGCAGGTAACTTGGAATTTCTTAGAAATTTTGAACTGGTTTTGTGTCTAGAGTAATTCAAGCAACTTTGTCTTTCTGGCACCACTTTTTTTATTGTTGTTACCTCAGACTGCATTGCCAGGGCAGAATTAAACAGGACATTCTGCATTTCAGCACTGTAAACCTTGAATATTGTTTCCATGTGGATAGCACTCTAGATTTGGCCTCCCTGTTTTCCTGACAGTTAGTTGCATCTGCTCTACTTATGAATATAGTAAATGCATTATTCATGTGAATATATGCATTTGAGCATGTGTTTTGCACAGAGGAAGAATTGAAAAAAAAAAGTGTCCGATCATTGAACATTAATATATGGATTAAGCATTAACTGTTGTACAAGTAAAACTGTGCTGCTGCCAGATACTTGCCTGCATCTATCCTGGAAGTCCTTTGCTGGTTGGTGTATCACTGCATCTGTCTCTACTATGTACCTAAATTAAACATTGTCTTAGTACAGTTATTTAAGAGACCCACTCATTCCTTACTGCACAATGCACAGCCTTTCCACTGTATTTTTTTATTCCCTATTAAGTCAGTCATAAAACTAATACTGCATAGTATTGTGTCTGCACCCATAAAATGCAGAAGAGCAAAATATAGCAAACCGCTTCCTCTGGACTCTACCTTCTCTGAGGGATTTCCAGTCAATGGAATGAGAACTCAGTCTGTTGTTTATTTATTTGGTTAATTTCTTTTCAGAGCTGGTATTCAGAGATAGTACTAGTCTGACTATCATAATGAGGACTGGCTTCTTACATTAGCAGAGTTCAGAATGGACTGGTTCTACCTGAAATCTACTAATTTAGTGGAACAACCATGACAGCAGTATCCCTGGAGAGTGCGACAGCCATGAAATAATTATCTGCCTCACCAGGTATGTTTTCATTAGCAACTGTTTGTTACTCTAATTTGTCTGATTTTTCCCATCATGTCATACTCTGAAAGTAAAAAATTATTGTGGCTCCAGATAAGTAGAACTGGAAAAATAAATAAATCATTCAAAAACAGAGGTATAATTAGAAAGGAGATGACCTTTTAATGCAATTTGGAAGTCATACAAAAACCAGTTAATTTGTAGGCAGTAATTTTTTTTAAAAAAACATAGATCTTTAATACTAAAATTGGAAAAAATATATGCAACCATCTTATAGTGCCTTCCATATATATATGCATAAACACCCTTTATATTTAAACATTCCTAAATAACGTTGCTTTCTTTCAAAGAAGTTGGTTCATTATTTCATGACAGAATCCTGATCTATTCAGGAAGGATTTCTTAATAAAGCCAATACAAATCTTGCTCAATTAAAAAGGACAAGAAAATAAATTAACTGAAGACAGTGACGGTGTATATTTGTCAGGTATCATGCTATGTTTTAATGTGACCATTCCTGTAATAGCAATGGACTAGCCACAAAGAATTGCAAATGCAGATCTAAGCTTTCCTCTTCCTCATGTAGCTGAGGGGTCCTCAGTGAAAGAATGATGATCCACTGAGATCATCATTCTGACATGAATGAGAAAACCCATAATTTTAAAAAATCAAAACATTTTTAAAAATCACTAACCATTAGCTGCTACTTAGAGAACATTATAATGCAGTGCTCACTGAATACCTAATTGGATTCAATATGTGCTGAAATGTTAATAGCCATGGGTTTCCCTACATTTGGTAACCCTTCATCTATTTCAACGTGATTACTCCTTACAAATAAACTCACCGTATTAATCAGCAACAGAAGTCTGAAACGGTGCAGTGCCAAGCTCTGAATAGGAACTATTTTGCTAATTCTTCTTCTTATGTATATTGTGACAGCAGGGTCTGTGTAGGTAGTTTTATGGAGAAGATACGCTTCTTGTCTCAATGGGCAAGGTATTCAAAGGTATTGAAAGTTCAAGTTGCATTAACTAATGAGTGACCTGATCTTTTTGTTGCAGACAGTGGAATAATGAATGACAGGGGGAATTTTAAGATTGAACACCTTGTCATTAGGCCAACCACTGATGCTGTCCTTAACTCCCCCGCAAAGACAAGGCATGGAGGATGCAGAGATTCCCCCGACTGAAGAACAGGTTGGAAGGCAGCTCTCAAAGGGGGAATAAGCAGCTGCTGCTGCACTATATCCAAACGCGCATCTTTCCAAGAAGGTTTAGAGGATTTAAAGGTCAGCCCCGAACTGTGAGGTCAGCAGGACAAACATTCAAAACCTTAAGCACTCTAACAAATGAATCTGATGCGAATGCACAGAACCATAGTAAATGATGCTGGAAAAGATCCTGAGAGGCCATTTAGTTTATCCCGTTATTTCAAGTAGACCAAGACTTCAAAGAGAAATCCTCCATACCATACCTAGTACTAACAGCATACTTTGGGGAGCTGTTTTGTAGTGGCTGACAACATATAATAACTTGTTTTAGTTGAGTTGCAAGTTGCCCATAGTTGGACTATGATCACAGTGGTCAGAAATAAGTTGGACTGACAGAGCAAGAGTCTATTCTGAAGTAAAAGGGAAAATTATTTAAGAAAAAAACAAAACAACAAACAAACAAAAAACCCACACACAAACAACTACACCAGAGAAGCCTCTTTCTTTGGATCATAAAATCACAGAATGGCCTGGGTTGGAAGATAATCTAGTTATCTTAAAGATAATCTAGTTACAACCCCCCCCTGATTCCACAAAAATAATCTCAGTGCGAAAAATTGTTTGCTTAACTGACAACTCTGCAAACTCAGCATGACAGCAAAGAACCTGGACTGGGAGATTCCTTCCTGCCTGTAACTGTCAGAGGTACAGACCCCATCAGTCTTGCTAAAACCTTTTTTGCTGTTAGAATACATTTGCATTTGACAGTCATGTAGTTTTTTGACCATTCCTAAACTTTAGGGGAATGGACTCCATGCTCATCACCACCTCTGCTCCGCACTCCTCCCACCTTCCCAATCTCAGCACCTTGATATCCAGACTGGCAGGTTGGGGCATTCATCACAGCTTTTTCCTTTCCAAAAGAAAGAGCACAAGAGGCAAAAACTTAGGTTAGACACAGCCAGGGAATGCATCAGGCCCGTGGAGTTGCACAGGTCAGATTATATATACTTCCCTGGGACCTATGGGGCTCTCATCTGCATGTCACCTGTAACAGATGCTGATGGACACACAGAAATTTTGAGGGTTTCTGATAAAAAGAGTCAGGCAAAAGCTTATCTTGCAGGCATTAAAAACATTGCCAAGGTATCACCTGTTGGGACATTTATGAACTCCACATGAGCCAGCTTTAAAAAGGAAATCTGTTTCTTTTGTACCAGTCATAATTGGCTAGTGACTAAGAAGTAAAATACGCAGGACAAAACAATGCAGATTTAAATCAGCATTTCTTAATGCAGCCTTGTGGCTGCTGCTTCCCAATATGTTGAATGCTGACAGTTCCAAATACCAGAACATAAGATTTATTTGGATTATAAATAGATGTTGCCCTGTGCTTCAGAATCAGAACCACTCTGTTGTGTAAACAGAGAACTATTGGCTTTTGTTTCTGCTTTTAGAGGTTACTTGAAAACTCCCACCTACTCTTTGCTGACAGTCTTTTTCACCTGTTGGAGTTGTGTCTCTCTCTCATGTATCAACACCTTTACAGCCAGCTGAGAAACTTCACTTGAAGTTGTTAAAATATCTCCTCTCATATGCCCTTTCCTCCAATCTCTTGGATGCTCTCCAGCTGGCTGCCCTACTCTGTTAGTTTTAGCCACCCCAGTTTAATGAACATGTCTTGCTTTTGGCATTGTCCTGATTTCTGCATGTATTTCTTATCCAGAGAAATATTTTTGCTACTAACTCCAGTGTCTTTTGTTTTACAAAAAAACCCACAAACAAAACCAACAAAAATTAAAAATTCACATGCTCAGGATTTGTAGCACAAATTACACTCTGAAACTACCCAGGTTCTTTCATCCTTTGCTATTACATTTTCTTGAGTGTAAATATTCAGCTGGTAAATTTGACCTATTGCTCCTTTACCGTGTGCCCAGTGCCCTTTGAAATGTGTTTGGGGGATTTCCTGTGTAAGGCACATCACAACATGGGGCTTTACTACATCTTGCTCTTCTTCTCCTCTTAAGAACAGTAGCAGCTGCAAGATGAGGTCCCTTTATGCTGGGACCTTATTTTCTAAAAGAACTGCAGAGAACCTCCAGAGAAGCTGAGAGGCAGACAGGCCATGTACTCCTTGACATATGCCCCACCATCATAGCTTTGCTGCTTGACAACATTGGCTGCACACATTGCTCTGTCCTACATTGTCACCTCAGCTGGTATTTGGCTCCGGGTTATTATACATTTATGTGCCTGCACGTGAGCCCAGCATCTAAACTTCTGCAGTGGCTGATGAAGACCTAGTTGAACTCAGCCGTGTCTGAGTAGTTTGGTCACCCACTATCCACAGGGCTTGGCTCAGCTGCTTTCACATTGGGCTCTAAAACCATATGATTGCCCTGCAGCATCTGAGATCTCTTGTGGAGGTGCCAGGTACAGACTAGGATCTACATATGCTGGCACATCTCAAACTGTTCTAGACTACTTCAGAGGCAGAGACGAGTCCCCAGTGCTGTTTTGGGTGTCACCAGTGTCCCGTTAGTTCACCATTGCTATAGCACAAGTGTTCGAGTCTCCTGCAGATCCTCTACTGTATGTGCCAGCCCCAAGCAAATGCCTCAAATATAGCCTGAGATGGTGCCAGGCACCGAGGTTCAGGCACTGAATTGAGCACTTTCACTTTTCATCTCTGGTACTTTTCCCAGTCAAGTCTTCTGTTGGTGCCAAGTTTTGTAGTCTGCTCCTGTAAATACCTACTTTGCAGGAATCAGAGTGAGACCAGCAAGTGGGCCTAATGCTGATGAAAAGATGCTTAGATGTTAGTGATTTCCAGGTGCTACCTATCTGCTTTTCTGCTTTTGAATCTCAGACCCAAACACAGAGGTGCAGATTGTGACAGAGGCTCCTGCTTAACTATAAATTATGACATACGCAGCCCAGCAATAGAGCTGATGTTTCTTCCTGCACCACTCCCAAGTTTTGTGACTTTTGTTCAGAAACTGCATAATTAATTAAGCTGGGGAAACCAAACGTTATGGTTCCCCTCTTCTTTTCCCAGAAATCTGGTTATACATTTGAGCACTGTTTCAAGAAACAATAAAATCTTTTTTTATTGTAAGATTTTTTTCTATTATTTTAATAGAAGAGAATTTCTTGGTATTGCTTTTCTGAAATATCAGGTTATTTATATAAATGTCAGAGTATGTATTCAGCAGTCTAATTTAGGCATTTGGTTTTGAAAATCTCAGCCAAAGGGAGAAGGTGTGCTAACCTCCCTGTGCACTGCACTCCAGTTCTGTGGCACAGTGGTCCCAGTGCAATGCTCCACATAGCACATATTAGCACACCACACTATATTTAGCAAAATGTGCCCTACTGCTTCTAAGAGATGACTGAATAAACCTTGATAACAGAGTTGGCCTGGGTCCTTTGGAGCTTGTAACTTCGCGCTGAGCAATAGAGATCATTAAAATGTTTTAATTATATAATTCCCTTTTGCCCAGTGCTATGATAGATAAGATTGCATGTGTGTGTCAGCCTTTCCATTATAAACTTCAGGTCCCAGTGCATTAGTCATCCAGAGTAAGTGCTCACACTGAGATGAAACAATGTGGAACCATTTTGATATTATATAAACATATATAACTCGATTATTATTAAGAACACATTAGTAACTTAAAAGTCCTGATGAAATCACAAGCTACCCCTTGGAACTCGGCACGAACAGAAGCTGCTCAGTTTCTGGGAACAAACTGTCTCAACAGCTGCGACAGCTAAGCACCAAATCTTCGTCTCTCCCTTTTACTCCAAAAGGCGTCTCTGAATACCTGTGAATCATATTACAGTCACATTGATGAGGATGATACCTGGAGATTTGTATAGAGGAATCTTAAACTATAAGTAGGAACATTTTGGACAGATCATGTACTTCAGATCCTGCACAAGCCAGATTTCTCGGCTAAATGGGAAAACCTCTGTGGCAGACAGCCATCTTCAAGTGAATGGGGGGGGGTTGTTTATTGTTTGTTGTTGTTTTGTTTTGTTTGGGGGTTTTTGTTGTGTGTGGTTTGGGGTTTTGGGGGGTTTTTTTGCTGTTTCAGAAATTGTTAAAACTGGACTCTCTTTGTCCCTGAGAAGTCCTCTATAAAATTTCAAGCCCACTTGCACATTTAGAGTATCTCAGTTAAACACCTTACTGTACTTTTCAAGGAAAATATTCTGCTGCTGCACCTGGTGAAATCACAAGGAACTGTATCTCTAGGTGAGCTTCACAGGAAGCCTCAAGAAGAGAGTTATTCCTCAATATACGTCTAACAGGAATATTATTTTATTAGATTAACATATCACAAGACATTCTACTCCTCTCTCATTTTACAACTCTGTTAGCAGTCAAACCTGTGTTGTTTATGGAGGAAAGAGAGCACTTATGCTGCAATATGCTTTTAAAGCAATACTGTAACCTTGTTCATTTCATACTTAGTTTGCAACAATTTAGGAAACCTTAAGTTAGCATTAAAACTCCTGTGGTATTTCCTATTGTACCTCCTTCCATGTTCTGGTATATGTAAAGCTTAAATATTACTGGATCTTACCTGATCATCACTTTCCATGCCCACCAGACAGTATCTTGCCTTTTCTGCAGACAGCAGAGACCCTACTAGGCAAGGGCCAGACATTTTCACAAATGAAAATACCAAAGCCAGTTAACATAATATAATAAAGCTATGAAGGGAGAGGGAAGATGGTTAGATGCACCTGATAAACCAGATAGAAGAGAGGAAAGATCCTCACACTTCAGAAAGTTCAGATCGGTGGATTGGGAACACAAAGAAGGAAACATATAAACAAAGGACAAATTCATCCCTTTTTGGCAGTTTTCTCTAGAACACAGCTGGCGATTGCAATGGGAGTGAATGTTTTGTGAACTGAGTGAATTCTATACAGGTACTGGTATTCTTTGGGGATCTAAAACTAGGACTGCCAGACTTGGGGACTCAGAGGGATAATCCCTTCCCTCAAGTACCTCCCTAGTCCCTGAGAATGAATTTGATTTGTCACACATTTATGAATAGACATCCTAGACAATTACCTCTTCTTGTGAGAGGATGTCTTTTTGATAAAATGCACGAGTGTGCTTTAGCTTTAGATGTGTTTTGGGGAAGGCTGTGATCAGTTGATCTAATAGAAAACCTGTGAATAATAACAGCAACTCTTGAAAAATATCGAGGCAAGTCCAAAATGTATCACAGACTGTAATTGCTGCTCACTGAACTTGAAATTCAGA
Source organism: Dendrocincla tyrannina (assembly GCA_035047865.1). NCBI lineage: Eukaryota > Metazoa > Chordata > Aves > Passeriformes > Dendrocolaptidae > Dendrocincla > Dendrocincla tyrannina. The sequence continues at coordinate 84,018,984 of JAWWMP010000116.1, read as the reverse complement.
AAAAGTACAGTCCAGCCAAGAGACTCTTCTCAGACTGTGTTTCTGGAGAAGCCATTATTTTTACAGAAGAATTAACTGAGTACTGAAAAAAATAAGTGGAAAGGCTCAGGCAAGTTAGATTAGAGAAGGTGGTGTTATTGTTAAAAGGAACGTCTTTAAAAAAATAATCACACAAGCATGCACATGAAAAGATACATTGGTTCTGACTTACTCATCCCCTAAATACCTTCTTTAGGGTCAAGTCAGGTTGATCAGATTGATTTTGACTCTGAAAGTCTGATTCACCCAAGCAACTACAAATGTTCACCTCCAGTTCTGATATGTAACAGAACTGAAAAAGAATGGGAGTAAGGAAGGACAGCATAATATAAAAAATGCCAAAAAAAATTCATCATGTATTCTCATAGCTCAGAGCAGTGATAGCCAAGGTGAGCAACATTAGAAAAGTGGTATTTGTACTCTGGGATCTGGAAAAAGAGAAAAAAAAAAGTACAAATAAGATCATACACTTAAAAGATCTCCTTGGTGGTTTCTTTTTACTTCTAGGAGTTTCTGAACTTCTTCATGGTGTCTTTTATGAGGTCAATTCTGTGTACTGTGTATTATTAGTCTTCAGACTTTTACTGGGGAAATCTTTGCATGTGTCAAGCTAATTCGATCTATACATATATTCAACAGCCAAGAAAATGTAGCCCAGGGCACCATTCTAAGAGTTGATATTCTGAGCTACCTTCCAAATGGAGAAAGTAAAACATGGCCTGTACATTTGGAGTCTCAGAACGGATCGTGGAGCCTAGAACTGCAGTACTGAGGATTTAATTTTCTTCTTTTTCATCTGTCTGATTATTATTTGAATAGTCATTTGTCTTAAAGTAGCATGATTTTTTTTTTTTCATTCTAACAAGGCTGGGACACTTTCACAGAATCACAGAATTGGTCAGACTGGAAGAGACCACAGTGTGTCATCTGATCCAACCTCCCCAAACTCTGTTAATCTTAAAAACATAGAAGTTTAAGAGCTTAAATAATGCAAGTTAGGGTGGCAAAGAAAGTTGAAGAGATGAAGTACTCTTGCCTATCTAAAGGAAAATGTCCACAAAATGTTGGGGGGGATAATTAGAACAATTTAGCTCAGGGGAAGCCATGTTCTCAGCTACAGGAGGCTTTCCCATCCTTAAAAGCAAAATATTAAAAAATGATAGCTACCATTTTTAGTAACTGAAAAATAAATTTTATATTAACCTGAAAAAACAAAGTTTACATGAAAACTTTTGGGGGGAGAGACATTATGTGTATTGCCTAAACACAAATCAAAAGTAGGTCTGCAGTAAGGTATAGCACCTAACTCCAGAAAATAAGGATTTAAAGATGATAATAATTAAGCACTACAGTACTAGAAACAGATAAGAAAAGTACGGTTTAAGTATGTTAACTGCTAGAAGTCCATGACTTTGTATTATTCACAATTTTATTATTTTAATTTTTTTTTTCACATTAGCAAGGAGTAATGCATGTTGCTTATTTTCTGTTACTCATAGAATACCCATAGGGAGATTGAAGGTAAAATCTTCAGATAATTGTAGCCTTAGAGAAGATACATATCTCTCTTGTTGCATTTTTCCTAGAGACAGTGTAGGCAGTATAGGCACCCAGTTTACATCTGGCAACTTGTGATGTGGACATGCCTGCAACAAACATCTGTAAGAATGCACAGTAGATGGGAATTTCCCTGTTAGCTTTGTGATGCAGTCCCATAAAACGGTGCTGAGCAGCTGACCACATGTCGTTTGGTTTCCTCCTCCTGCTGCTCCTGCAGCTGAAAAAACCCCAAAGTGCTGGCAGTCCCACGGACTGCGAACGCCTTCCCTCGGCAGCTGCACAGCACAGCCCTAGCAATGCCACCCGCTCTCCTGCCTGCCTCCAGCTGCAGGCTCCAGGGACACATTTCGGGGTTACTAGACCCAACTCTGCCAGAACAAGTTTCTGCCATTTTATATTCATTTAAGGAACACTTCAAGGCTCTGTCTATAAATAGCAATTGCTTTACTGTAGTGTGAAGCTCTGTTTCCCAGCCTGCATTTACCCCCCACCAGGGCTGCTGCCTGCAGCACAGCTCACAGGCTGCTGCTGGTCCAATGACTGAGACACAGAGTCTGAGGCATGGACTCTGAGACATGGTTCAGTGCAGGAACAAGAACAGCTGCACGTTCTGCTTCGGTTGCACACACAAACACATATTTACTGCCTAGCTCATCACAGGATTTTATAATTCAAACTATTTAAACGATTGCCCTTCTTTCAATACTCTTCATTAATTTCTGCGGTTATGAAAGGATGTGGGCTTTATAAATATTTTGATCTTTGCTTAGGCAGCCTTCCAGATGCCCATCATTTGGTCCACATCTTGGTAGTAACCCTAAGCACGTGGTAGCAGCAGCCTTACCAGTGTCACAGAGAGCAGGCCGACAGCTTCCGTTCTGTGAAGTATAGTTCACCGTGCTGTGAGGTTTCTCTTCCTTGTAGGCATCGATGTTCATCTCAAGATAAGCTGTACCCCACTTCCCAAACCTTCTAACACATCCATCCAGGCATTTCTTCCTCTTTTAGTCATGCAGTTACCAAAGCCACCTTCTCCCACTCACCTTGAAGATTTTTGGTTCCACTAGAATTTTGAGTACACTGGCCCTTCTCTTCCACTTTGCCTCAAATTTAACAAGCATGTGCTGGTTCTTGAGGACAGAAACAAGAAATGCTAAACAAACTTAAACCACAAGAGGCTTAAAATAGCACTGTAGTGGGAGGCTAGATTTCTGAGCTCATTTTCACATTTGAAAATCCCACTGTTCCCTTGAGAAGAGAAACAAAAGAATTATTTTGATGAAATTGTTTGGGGTTTTTTTAGAACCTGTTTGTTACAAAGTCAGTACCAGACTTCAGGCATAATAACCCACAAGCAGCAATTCAACAGGAAGACTAAAAATGCACAAATTCTGTTAAAACCTAAAGAGGCATGCCAGCTATGACTGGTTTCCATGATGATTTTCCCCAGTAATTGCAAGAATCAAGCTACTAAGAGGCATTGGGGTACCCTACAAGTGATTCCCATACTCACCAATTTAAAGATGCTTCCTAGAAGCATTTTTTGTGGAGCAGGAATTTTCACTGACAAGAGCTAGCTACTTCAGATATAAGGTTTTTCCTAAAAGTATGCCAGCAGCTAGTAGTTATTGCTGGTTATCTGTGCCCAATTCTAAACCAAAATGAAATTTTTCTCCACCAAGGCAACAATGGATCTTCAGTTGCATTTGTGGTTGTTGGTAATGACAGCAAGCTGATAACCAACTCAGCCACTGAGAAGCCTTCAGAAAGGATCATGATCAAACCACTACCTTTATCAGCCATCTGTTCTCTGTCTCTACATATGCAGAGAGCTATCATACAGTTCTGCTGGCAAAACAGAGCAGGTGAGCACTCCTCAATCATGTTATTGCAAAAGCACATAACCTGCCTTTAGGCATAACTGATGCCCCATTAAGCTGTAACAGAGAAAAGCCAGCAGAAAAAAAAACATTTATTAGATTAAGGTGCTCAGTTCAACTGAGGTAACTTCTACACATCTGAAGCTGCAGAAGACAATTACCACCTCTACATAGTAAAAACTATCAACTTTGGATGATCAGGAATCAGATTCCTCTTCTAGATTCACCATCAGCTCCTCCTTGCTGGTGAGAACAAGACCCAGCATAGCACCTTTCCTCGCTAGCTCCTCTATCACTTGAAGAAGTTGCCATCAACACATTCCAAGAAACTCCTGGATTGCTTATGCCTTGCTGTGTTGTCCCTCCAACAACTTCATGGTTGAAGTCCCCCATGAGGCCCAACACTGGTGAATGTGAGGCTGCTCCCCTCTGTCTACAGAGGGACTCACCGACTCAGTCCTTCTGGTCATGTGGCCAGTAGCAAACCCCCACTACAGTGTCACCTGTTCCAGCCCTCCCTTTAATCCTGACCCATGAGCTCTTGGTTGGCTTCTCATCCACCCCCAGGAGGAGCAACACGTGCTCCAGATGGTCATCAACATAGAGGGCAGTACCATCTTGTCTCCCCTGCCTGTCCTTCCTAAAGAATCTGCATCCTTCCATCCCAGCACTCCAGTCATAGGAGCTGTCCCTCCACCTCTCAATGCTGCCACTGAGATCACAGCCCTGCAGGTGTGTGCACGTCTCTAACTCCTCCTATTCACTCCCCATGCTTTATGAGTTTGCAGAGGCAATGAAGTTGTGTTCCTGATGAATCTGACTTACTAGCTGGAGTCTCTGGGAGTCCTCTGTACTGGTATTCAGGTGCTCCTGCTGACCTGTGGTCCCACTCCAGGCTCTGGGCATCTACAGCTGGCACTGGCATCAAACTGAGATTAGGACTGGGATGGACTGAGGTTGTCCTCCTCTGGCAACCTTAGTAATAATCCTTTTGTTTCTCTTCACCAGCTTGGCAAGCCTATGACATGATGTGTGTAAGCATCTTTGGAACACATGATACAGTCCAGACCACCATAAGACCAAGGAAAAACTGCTTTATTGATTGCAGTTAACATGTTACAATTAACTTATGATTCCAAGCATTCAGCCAGCTGCTTATAATAAGTATAAGCTGCTGCTATAGTCACTTGACACTGGACAAAGAGATGTTAGTCACTGCAGCATCCTGAACTGGAATCATTTCTGCTGCTTGGGCATTGAAGCGACAATCAGATAATAAATAGCATAGGCTGTTCCTGAATTAAGAGACAGAAAAGATATTTTCAGATTGGCAAACAGAATTTCTTTCAAGTCAGTTTGTTCCAGAATACTGACAATAAGCAGCTGCAATTCAGACAAAACACATTTCCATAGCCACGTCTCAATGATTTTTTGGTGATTCATATTTTAGAGAAAAAAAAATCCTTAAAAACCTCTCCACAAGCTGCACAAAAATAAACAGGGAGGAAAAAAAGTGGGGAGAGGCACATTTGTGAAACCTACACAGACAATCATAAGGCAATTGTTACTATTCATAAAGTAACTGAACTGAAAATCCATTATATCAACATAATTAAGTTAGAGTCTATTACAAAATTATATAACAAGCAATATAAGGATTAGATATATAGAGTAGTATGAACCCTGGATATAATCACAGCACATGAAAACTCAGCATCACCTAGCACTAGGAACAGTCAGGTTAGTGAGAAAACTGGTTTACATATGTGCTATAATTACATTTTACTTCTTTTCAGGCTTTCTTAGTAGCTCTAGTTTTCTGTAACAACATACTGAAGGACTATTCAGCCCACAGTACTTAGTCTGGGAAAAAGCCATCTGAAAAGCTGAACTTGGAAGAAGCACAAATACGGTATGTCCAAATGTGGGGTTTTTTCCTTCTCTATATGCATTTTGCATGTTCCAAAGAACAGACCAAAGGAACTATATAACTAATTTACAGAGAAAACACCAGTCATGTTGGAGATTGTACCAAGGAAAAAGTATTTTAATCTTAGCACATTGAAAATTATACCAAAGCATAAATATTTCAGTATCAGCCTTACCAAACACCGTTATACCCATGGTGGCTCTATACAACATAGCATCCTTTGCACCACCTTTGAGATGCACTGGGAGGCCATTATCCTCCTAATGGAAACAAGCAACAAAAACAAACTATTTAAATACAGTTCTTGCAATATTGTGTTAATATAACAATTACCCAGAAGAATTCCTTCCCTATGTTATCTTTCCAACCTCCAAATGACAATGAGCCTTATTTAGATCTCACTTTGTCTTGAAAGCTTTCACTCTACTATCAGGTGAGTACAGAAAATGATGTGCACAATTCCTTTCTGAAGCAGTGACTGGCCTATGCCTAAACACTTCTGAGACCAGTTGCCAGCCCCCTCGGGTGCACAGGGTGTGATTATCATCCCTAGAAACTTCCCATCCAGCAGTTAATCCCTGCTATAGGGAGCGACACAGGGAGAAGTCTGTACTGCCACCTGGTGTCACACAGGAAATTGTTTTGCTCCACCCGAAGTAAAAGTCCTAGGCACCAGATCCCATCATCTTTACCCTTGTCAGCAAGTTCACCCTGCTCTCTGGAATTAAAGCCAGGTTCCATTGCTAGTGACCTGCAACCCAGCCCAGATTAACTTTCTGTCCCACAAGAGAAGAATGAAAGGAGGAAGAGATATGCCTAGAGATCTTTGCCAGCGGTATCAGAACCTCTGACCTCACCCATCACCAACATCCCAACATCCTTCTTCCCCCTGGCGCCCAATGAACACTGCCCTCCTCAGGCAGTGTCTCTGAAGACTAGCTGTCTCTTTCAGAGGAAAGGAAAGCAACAAAACACAAAACCTATTAAAGTGAGGCTTCTAATATATTTTGTCACTTTCACGTCACTGAAGCCCAGTCTATCCTTAGTGTGAAACTACACTTCTGGGTTATGGCTCACAGTTGGGAGAACCCTCTTGTCAAGAGTGAACGTATAAATACTCTTAGCGTCTGTAGAAAATAACTGCTGATTACAACCACTATAATCATGCAACTGATTTCAAAAGTTCTCTTCAGATGGAAAGAGGAGTCTTAGCAGCTCTTTAGAAACAAAATGTATGCAATTATGATCTACTAAAACCTTGTTATTTACTAACATGGTGTTCAACTCACTCAATACCTGAAAAAGCTTCTGATGCTCCGGAACTCTGTTTTCAACCTGCCTGCGTGCAGCAGTGCTTATGGTTCTCTGGGAAATCTGGCGAAGAGCCTGAAATAAAAGATAAACAGTATTTTAAAAAAACAGTGATATTTTTCAGCTCTGTCCACACTGGGTGGAAATTGTTTCTTTTAAAAGCAAGATAAAAGTGGAACAGACAGGGAAAAAAAGGAAAGCCTCTTAAAAACAAAAAAAAAACTTCACCAAAACCCGCTAGTTTTGAATTCGGTAAGTCTTTCAACAGACACTGTAAAGGACTGATTGGCTGGTTACCTAAAAACGAAAAACTCAGGAAAATTATTTTCAGTAAGATTTATTTTTACCTTTTCAGTAAGGTAAGATTTATGGGTCTGCAGCATAACCTTCAAAGTTAGCATCTTCTGGGGGGAAATTTTGGCCTCTGCCCCTCAAATCTCAGTTTTAGGCACCACGTTCTGTGTCCGACTAGCAAAAGGGACAATGATATTTACATCAAAAATTTTTGGGAAGGCAGAGATCTTCTGTTGCCTGTGAGCACCCAGCATGGGCACTTAACCTTCACAGAGCCAGGGAGGCACCTCCACTCCGTCTTAAGAACACCCTGTCGTGTCCTGAGCTGGAATCAGTTTCCACAGTCCGATCACACAGCTTTAGGCTCCCAAAACCAACCATCTATATATAATTCTTCGCTCGCGCGGCCTGCCTTCGCTAACACGTCAGGTGCCCAAGTGTTACGGCTGTAAGCTGTAAGCTGCTGTAGGACACTGAAATGTTAAAGGCTCCGGCAATCGGCCATGTCCAAAAGCAACACAGGGCGCCAAGGGTCTCCTTCAAGCAACGCTGACAACACTCACCGCTCCCCGCAAAACCTCCACGGCTAAAAACGCGGGCATGGAGCGAGCAAACACCCAGGCGATGCCGTCTGCCAGTGCCGGGACAACACGCCTCCTCCGCTCGCCCCTCCCAAACAAACACGCTGTAAAATGTATCTCCCTGGGAGAACCCGAGCGCCCCGACCCAACCCCATCCCCTCAAGCCCAGGGCTACGCGGCCGGAGCGGGCCGGGCCCCGGCGGGTCCCCCTTCCGCCGGCGGGGCCCGGCAGGCTGGGCGAGTCCCGGGGGGAGACCCCGCTGGCGGCCCCGGCGGGCTGCCCTCCTAGGACTGCTCTGCCCTCCCGGGGCCGCTCTGCCCTCCCGGGGCCGCTCTGCCCCCCTAGGGCAGCTCTGCCCTCCTAGGACTGCTCTGCCCTCCCGGGGCCGCTCTGCCCTCCTAGGACTGCTCTGCCCTCCTAGGACTGCTCTGCCCTCCCGGGGCCGCTCTGCCCTCCTAGGACTGCTCTGCCCTCCCGGGGCTGCTCTGCCCTCCCGGGGCCGCTCTGCCCTCCGCGGCCTCACCAGCACGTTCCGCCACATCGCGCCTCTTGGTCCTGTCACCTCCCGGCGGCAACAAGGGCAGCGGAAGGGGAAGCGGCTCCCCCGCCCTCGCCGGGGCACCACAGAGGCAGCCGCCCGGATCGCCGCCGCAGCGCCCGCAGCGCCCACAGCGCCGCCTGCCGGCCCGCCCGGCCCGCGCCGCGGCCGAGCCCGCGGACAGGGAGCCGGCAGAGCCCCAGAGCGGCTCTCACACCGCTGGGACAGATGTGGCACCCCCTCCTCAGCCACTGCCCGCAGCACACCCCAAAACAGCCACTCCGTTTGTAGCAGCGATACTCTGCATGTGAAAAAAAGAAACCCCAACTTCAGTTTCATGTTTCACAATACATAATTAGATAAAATAATACCAGACTTGTAAATGCAAATCTCTTTGATTCTAAAGAATGAATCTGTTTGTCCTTCAGAAACAGCTCTGAGCAACCTGTGTTTTTCCCGCATCGCAGATCTAGCACCTTAATAGCATCTTCTCGTGTTTCAACCTTATCCTGAAATATGATGCTGTCGGGAACACAATTTCCTGGCTTTGCTGCAGTTGCAGTACACTCAGTTTTCGGCAGTACCCTGCTTTTGCACTGGTGCCAAACCTCATGATGAATAATGTGTGTGATACACAGCAAATCAGTGGTCAAACTAGTGTGGAAATAACAAGGATCTTATCTCGAAAGGCCAGCACTTCTCAATCTGATGGGCTGTCCCAGAAACAATCTAAACATGCAAAGGTGAAGAGGTAGTTATAGGTACAGCCTTAGCTGAGCAGAATATTAAAAAGGTGTCTAGAAAGTAGAGTCATGGAGAAATATGTGTTGTAACAAATGAGGAAATTGGATGCATTATTTAACAAATAGCTTTCAAACACTCAAGCAGTGCTATCTCAGAGTAACACTTAAAAACACATTACTACCACTACAAGACAGATTTCCATTCATTCTTCTTGCAATCTTATGAGTGTATACAATGTTTTATTCTGATTTTCATGCACTTAGTTGTATTTAGATACTGATAAAAGGATCATATCCACAGAGAAATTATTATTCCTTAATTTCTGCTACGTGGACCATTTTCTGACTTGTCTGCATCTAAGCCTCAGGGATACTGCCTGTCCAAATACACTTTCCAACAGAAAGGCCATACTAACAGCTTGGCCTGTGGGTTACGTGCTGATCAAAGCTATGTGATGAGTGCTCAGAGCAAGCACAGCTGGTGTCTTCAGTGTTGACTAATTTACGAATAAATGAAAACTCGAGCAAAAGAGAAATGGCAACTTGCTGCCTCAGGGTGAGGATATTTCACTAGAAACAAACTTAAGACTGCTTTGTCCTAACTGAATGGATTGCATTAAAGAATAATAAAATTATTTATCAAAACTCATTGTTAAACAGTTTTGTTTAAGACAGAAAGAAAACAGGGCTGTTAATCTAGCTGTTAAAAAGCATTATCTCAAAAAAATGTTTTACCTCTGAAACCATTGAAGGGTAAGTAAACCCTGCTAAAGAGATCACACAAACAACTGAGTTAACATTCAGCCCAACTGTGGAAGCACTAACCTCTGGTGCAATCTTTTGAACCTCTTCCTGGTTCTTGCCTGCCCACTGGTTTGTTTTTTTTTTTCCCTGCAAGTCAGGTAATTGACCAACCCAGTTAAAAGCTACATTGAGAGAGAAAACATGCTGCATTCTACCTTAATGCAGCTATTTTCCAAGTTACTTTGAGTTGTACCATACACTAAAACTGCAATTAAACTACCTTCCTGAGAGAAAGAACAAAGATTTCTTCTGCAGTTTACAAGCATCTATTGTACAGCATACACTAACTTCAACCACGTAATGCCAGGTCTCAGCAGACAAGCCTGTTTTCATGTCTTCAAGAGTATCAGAGTCCAGTCTTCTCCATTTTCACAATAGAATGAATAAGGTCATACATTTCCTTTCTAGCCCTCTAACACTACTTAAATCATCTCACCACTTTATTTTGCAAAACTTAGGCACAATCCTCACGTTAAAAAATGAATTAAACTTGCACATAACTGATGTTCAGTTTGCTTGAATTTTCTTTTATGTGATCTTTATCTGAAATAAGTGTCAAGTGAGAAAGAGCTCCCCCTGCTTTCTTTCAGTTTATTTATTTATTTTTAAAAACTTCCTGAGCTTCCTAAATGACTGGCTTATGCTTTCATTCCTCTTTATTTCATCCCCAGCAGGAGACGAGAAAGATAATCCACCAACTTCAGACTTTGTAGCCACAGTTGGTATGATGCAAATGGACAATATTACTTTATTTTCTTCATTTAACACAGGCTAAGGATGTTTCTTATTTGAAACTGAGGTCGTGTAAGGACCTGCTAATTCTTATCAGGCCATTTCATAACACACCTTAGTCTTAATTGAAACTGTCAAGTAAAATTAGACTTCACGTTTAGGCACGGAAAGCAATATAGTGACCAGAACAGATTCTGTGAGCTAGAACATAGGGTATGTTTACATGGAAATACTTCTGATGATCTGAGCAAAATTTACTACTACTAAAATAACGGAACTTCCTACAATTAGGCTTGCTTTCTACCTCAGAGTCCATTTTCACACTGCCAGAAGCAGTCTCTTCCGTAAACTGGACACATCTTTAAGAAGAAAGCAAAAATAATATTGGCTTAGATTTTCAGTGTTTTCAGGCAGGGTGTTCAATACGGACAAGTATTTGGTATGTGGAACATTTTGGGGTGCTGGAAGGTTTTTATGTTGGGTTTGTTACTGAACTTTTATCAAAAACAAATTGATGTATACCAAGGGTAGATCACATTTTCAGGCACGATCAGAAACCAGTGTTGTCACAGGAACTTTGATCAGTGGTTATGCGTTGTTCTCTCTCTTCAGCAGTTGCATTCCAATAGGTAGCTTCTCTTTTTAAGCAACAGTAGGTACGTTCTGCTTCAGACACAAGTCACTTTTTTCCACCAGGCACTCACTACTACTCAGTCTGTTTATTGATAAACTCTTATTTTCCCCCTGCAAGGAAGGCATCTGAAAGAAGGGTGCAATCAAATATCACTTGCTGTGAATCCCATCCAACCAACCACGTTTGTTGCTCTATTTGATGGATACAAGCAGATAATGTATGTTTGCAGATGTTATTTGACTCGACTGTCATGGCCTTTTCTCCCTCAGAGATTTCTATTTAAAAAAGGCAAGACTTGTATCCTTCAATGTTTAATAATCATAATTAAAGCAAAACCATGCTACTGGGAACCTAGTACTGAACTGGGAACTATATACGGAACCTAGTATCGGTAAAAGTGTGACCTCAAAAAGCAAAGGCTTGAAGGATCCTTCACATTTCAGGTATAAACTAGGAACTCTTCCCTCTGACTGAGCAAAGCCCAACTGTCAGCTCCCCAAACAGTTTGATGCAGTTAAAAAACCAAAACACTTCAGGGGACAATCTGCTTTGTCACAGGGATGTAGTTTTTTACATGAAAACAGAAGAAACTGCTCTCACAGAAAGGAATTGGTCTGGAGAGCTGTTGCGCACGTTGAGGACAAATCCTACTTTGCCAAAATACTGTTTCCAGGAAGGACTAATTTATAAGCAAGACCCTCATAACAGCAGCAGCCTCCAGCAAGCTTATAATCTCTCACACTTTGGGCATTGCCTCACCTGGGTAAGTCTCAGAAATTGCTTAATGGGGGCACTCTGAAAGCAGAGGTATTGCTCTTGGTATTTCTGAAGCTTGGTAGTGAATACCTGTGAAGGATGCCACTGAAGAACTAGGTCACTGGTGGTCAAATCCATATTCAAAACATGACACTGAACATTAAGACAGTGACACTGCCCTGAGAGGCATCAGGCAGGGATGTTGTGGTTTCATCTCTGAACAAGTGACATATGGGCAAGTTGTAAGAAACACAAATTCCAAGGATCTCCACAGTTATCAACCTGACATCAAGACAAATGAGCACAACTGAAGGAAGAGTTTACAAATTTGACCTATATTTTAAACTCTTATAAGCATTTTAAGCTCCATGGACACACTGTCCCATGTATTTGCTGCTACAGGCTGAGAATACACTTAATTGCAACAAAAAACAGACAGCAATTCTCACCCTGGTGCACTTCATTGAGAAGATCAAAGATGCACTGGGCAGCTGTGGTCAGTAAAAGAATTGTAAGGCACTGAAAAATATTATAAGGTGAAGATAGAAAAATACTTGTGTTTAGTTTTAAGCAAAAAAGCAGCCTTTTCCACTTGGAAAAATCTGGAATTATGAATGAAGCAGAATATATTTGCATATCAAGTGACAAACACAAAGTTTAAAGATCAAAATATTTTAATAACCAGTAATTGTGAGACATCGCCTGACACCCTTACTGTATTTTGGACTAGCTTCTAACTCTTTAAAAGCCCTGTGATGCTAGACTGTACTGTGCAAAGAAATTATTATATGGAGTTACAGTGAGCTAGCACACTGGAAATGCTGCCCCATTCCACAATTTATTTGGATTTACACAAGTAAACTGTTAGGCTAGTTACAAGTAAAACCAGTCATGTGTTTATGTGATAAATTAGTACGTTTTGTTTAAAGCTGCCTATAGAATAAGATATTGGACCGTAAATTTTTGTAACAAATATGCAATCCCAGAAATACAACTCACTTAAAACTGCACTTACATTTAACGATGTCTTTTCATCCAGATGAAAATATAAGTGTATGTTCAAGAACAAAACCAAATCTCTTATTAAATGGGTTGCAGAATTTATTAGGTCTCTTTTAATATACTCAATATTTCATCAAGCTAGTTGCATATAAAGTGATCTCCACCATATACATTACAGTTTCTGTGCATCATCTAAAAAAAGTCACCAAAAAGTAATATTTTATACAGGTTGCAGTTAACTTTTAATTAACCTAAAGGTGAATCCTTCTGTAATTTGATTTAAGACACTAAGCTGCACATTGCTTCTAACTGCAATATTTAAATTACATTTCACAGCAAGCCAAACCTGCATTTCAGGGAAAAGAGGTCACTACCTTCTCAACTTTTGAATTTCTATAGTTTACTTCCTTAACACCGCAAAAAATTAATGTGGTGTTCACTCCACATGTGGAAAAAGTATACAAGTCCCTTACAGCAAAGCCTGCTCAGAATATATATGCCTTAAGAAAATTCGGAAAATTCTTCCAGTAAAAAGAATTCACCCCAGTAAAAGGAATTCACCCAAATTTGTTAACAGAAAAAAACCTTTTAGGTTCTTCTTGATTAATGCTTGGAGCTGCTCATAGAAAGCAAAACCAGCAAGCACAAAATGTAAACTAGTATGGGATATGACTTAAAGCAAAGAAAATTAGAAAAAGCAGATTATACCTGCAACAAACATGTCCCAGTTTAGAACAATCTTTTAAAGGGACTCACGCAAATAATTAACAAATTAGGTTTTCTGGTATCTTCATAGGATGCTCGTTTACTGGCCAGGCACATATATTGTAAATATACAAAGAATCCAGAGTGCTGAATTTTACACAGCACTTAAACTGGGTAGGACACAGGAAAAATATTTAACAACTTGTATAAATATATTAAAATCTCAGCAAGAAATGTAAGAGCCCATGCACACAAGACAGTAAATTGAAAAAACATTTAAAGACTTGACTTTTCCTTTCAACGGCACTGACACCTGAATTCTGGAAACTTAACAATTTACAGTATCTTATAACAGTCTTTCTCCACACAATCTAAATGTACTGAATCATACCAACATTACACAGCACGTGAACAAGCAGCAGATGCATCAAGGGAACGAGAGCTATATGCATCATGTGGCCTGCCCAGTTAGAGGCAAACATCAGAAAATTTGTTTCTGACATAGGCAGAGATACAATCAATAGAGCTAATTGTATACCCGTCATTTTCAAGAGTTAATCCACAGTATGGGAAAGGGGAGCTTTAGATAAAAATTATGCACCCAGTCTCAGAAGTGACAGAGGCAGAGATTTATCTTTCAAAAACTGGATCCATTCTGGACTGGCCTTGATGCACATGCAGTACATTTATTTTCAGAATGCAAGATTAATTGGGAATGTCTGCACTAGTGTTTCGGTTGCCATATTTGTGATGGATGATCAGCAATACCACTCCTAAGAAGAAGCATATGGAACCAACAGTGATGTAAGCAATTCCCAGAAAAGGATTTTTGCCTCCCATCCACGAGATGGTGCTTAGGATCATCCTTTTTCGTCCATCAAAACTGTGTACAGGATAATCTGAAAAACATTTAGGAAAACAAGAAGCAAGTTTCCAAACCTAGCTTGACGTGGTCAGGCACATGAAAATTTTAGGTCATTTTATTCAGGTTCCAAGTACAAACTGCTGCCTTTGAATACTGGAACTGCAAATATGGAAACACTGAGCTGTTCTTTTAAGGCTAAGACTAAACTGGTGCCCTGTCAGCTACTTCAAGAAAACTGCCACACGAGAAGATGTTAACTCCTTTTTAAGGGAAGAATAAACAAATGATTTTGTGGGCTTTTGAAAGCAGCTTCAATAAAGTGAGGAAAATATAAATCTTGATTCTTCAATATATTTTAGTACAAAATTCTTCTCTAATGTTCATTCAGTTTTATACAGTCCTCATAGTTTTGCAGCAAAGGATAACACTGCAGTAGCTGTATAAAAATTACCATTAAGTCCTTCTGAATTTGAAGAAATCGGTCACTATGACAACCCTCCTCTTCTAGTCTCCTGCTCTTCTACCTAGTCTTTAGTTTGTCCAAAATAGAATGACAGACCTCCACCTGATCCACATCTCTGGCATTTTTCCGACCTTCAAAATGTCTGCCCTTCATTATATACTGTCATTTCACCCTGAAGTTACAGTTCTCAAATTTCTAGGCTACCACCTACCTCTGCTCTTCCCTTTTTCCTATGCTTCCCTCAATTCCTTTACAACACCCAAGCAATCTGATCTCCCTCTCACTGTGAAGCTACACATGCTATAAAAATAGGACAGAAGTAAAAGATGGTAACATTCTACCCATCTCTCAGTACCAGTTTTCAACCACAACTCAATACCATCTTTTAGAGATCGTAAGAAGAAAGGTTAGTTCAATCTGAACTTGCAAATATATGCCTGCGTAATCCAGCTAAGGCCTTTAGCCACTTTCAAAGGATACTGTATGCAATATCCAAAGAGTAGTTTCCAGCCTGCAAGGTAGGCTGTAAGTTATTCTTCCTTTCAATGAGACGATACAGCTTGCGGAATGTTGGCAGAGCAGCAGTACGCATCCACACAATGAAGTCTTCATTGATAAAACCATTGTTGTCAGGCTCTGAGTCCAGCATATACACTGGCTTGGGCCAGTTCACAGGTTTCGTTGTGCCTAGGATTA
Organism: Dendrocincla tyrannina; assembly: GCA_035047865.1. Classification (NCBI taxonomy): domain Eukaryota; kingdom Metazoa; phylum Chordata; class Aves; order Passeriformes; family Dendrocolaptidae; genus Dendrocincla; species Dendrocincla tyrannina. The sequence continues at coordinate 84,003,450 of JAWWMP010000116.1, read as the reverse complement.
CAAAAACACCCCAAAACAAAGTATTTCAAATACAAGACTGAGTAACACACTGGCTCATCAAAATTCATTCTAATATTACAAAAAAAATACTAACTTTTAAACAGTATAAACAGGCTGACTCACTACTATTCCAACACACTGGATTGTTAAAGAACTTTTTATTTTGCCGTTTAAGTAGTTTAATTTCTATAAATAAATAGTCTAATTCATGACAACACTGTCCATTTGTTTCAACAATTCTTCCTCCCCTACACATTCATATGGCTCAAAGCAGTACTTGGTGAGACCGTTACCCATTATGACCACGGCTCCTCTGCTCACTTGGTAGAGTTTGAGCACCATTTCCTGAACCACAGGCAAGTAAATCTGTGTACAGTACTTTTGATTATGTGCAAATGCTTTTGTTAACGTTATTGGAAATACAATTCCACATTGTATAAGGAAAGGTATCTGCTTTTCCAAGGGTTGCCATCACATTGGCAACATGTAATTTGGCTGTGACTAAGCAAGAAACCCACAGCAGGTTAAACCTGAAGTTATTATATACCTTGCATAAACATGCATGCCCTAGGAAGATATTTTCAGGCAGAGCAGCCAAATGAAATGTTGATTTGCCAAAAGACATCAGTCACTTCTAATCACAAAAACAGAATCAGTTTTTTAGAAAACTTAGCACAATCTAGGAACATTTAAATGAATACTCCATATGAAGTGTTTCATTTAACAACTGTAGTATTTCTTTACAAGTTATATCCAAGCATTATAGTAGTTGTACTGGTCTTAACTGGGTTAAAGTTAAATTTCTTCACAATAGCTGGTATGAAAGAACGTTTTAGATTTATGCTGGAAACAAGCATTAATTGCTTGTTATCATGATAACATGGTAACATGATATTTCTGTTATTGCTGAGCAGTATTTGCACAGCATCAAGGCCTGTTCTGCTCCTCACCACACCCCACTGGTGAGGAGGCTGGGGGCCCATGAGAGATCAGAAGGAAGCACAGACCAGACAGCTGACCCCAACTGACCAAAGGGATATCCCATACCCTATGGCATCAGGCTCGGCAATAAAAATGGGCAGGTAGAGGGGCTACCTTTGCTCAAGGACTCAGATGGTGGTAAACAATTCTTCTTCTGTTGTACTACTTGTTTTTATTGGGTTTATTTTCCTCACTCTTGTGGGTTTTTTTGGGGGGTTGGTTGGTTGGTTAGTTAGTTTGACGCTTAGTTGCCAATTGGGGTTAAACCAAAACAGTGCACATGTTACACTTTTAGTATTCAAGGAAAAAAAATAATCAGAAATTTAAAAAAACAACAAAGTATTGATTACAGTAAAGATAAAACTGAAAAACTTTGACATGAAACTGAAACTTACAGCTTTCATTACTTAAAGACAACCTTTCTAAATAGCAGAGTAGTCCTTAGCTGGGATTTCTTCAGAGAACTACAACATCAGTTAGTACATTTGATAAAATGTCACTGAAGCAAAATTCATGGGAACCAAAAACGTGTTTTGAAGCATTTTGTTATTCTGAAAATTTCATTCTTCCTTTTTTTTTTTTTTTTTTACCTTGGAAAAGTGCAGTTAAGTTGTTTCCATCTCCTGTAGGATTCCTGAACTTTACATTTTTATCTGTCCACCATGCAATGCCTTTTTTAATTAAAGTAATTGGAGTCCTTGTGTCATTGTCAATGCGGTATAACTCCAATGTATCTAAAGACAATATCAAATTAGAAAATCAGATGAAGATATTTTCATTAGACAGATGATCTTGATAGGCAGTGAAACAATTACCTCCAGGAGAAAACAAAACAAAAAAACCTAGGCAATGCATCTACTACCTGCCTGCCACAATCACAAGCTGTTCTATAAGAACCAGTATATTAGATAGCGGCGTATTATCCACATATTATACCTATTGTTTTTATTCGGAGCAGAAGCAGCTTCTCACAACAGGTATTTCCATCATTTGTGTGCTATGAGATTCAACTAATTCTCATAGCAATTCTGAAAAAAGCAAGAGCAGTACAAGATATTTCTTAAATTCTGAACAATGAAAATGTGCTAATTCAGTACAAAAAAGCTCCCAGTGTCTTTACTCAGAATAATCTGCAACAACAACACAAAACATACACTAGATCACAGAACCATCTAAATGATACCTTAAAAGTGTTACCATACCATTAAACATACTGTTGGCAATAGCTCCACAAGGAGCAATGGGTTTGTCCTCATTTGTGCGATAAGGTTCACATTCCTTACTTGGATTCTGATAGTTAGAAAGAAAAAAGGCAAATGAGTCTGTGCTGGTTTATCCAAGTAACCTGTTTTTTACTATAGTACTGCACTAATTGTGTACTTCTTAAATGTACCACAAAATAATCATTTCACAAGGTAGGTTATTTACAAATATTAGCCTGATTGATTTTTCTCTTACAGGCAGGAATAAAATCTAACTATGAAACATTAATAAAGTCAGAATCCCATTGTGGTCATGGTAAAAACAAGGCTTTTCTTGAAAGCTATTAGAACTTCTATCTTTCAATAAAAACAGTTGTCCAACATGAAATACTCTAGTACTCTTTTACTAAAGGGTTTTATTTGAATATGCATGTGTTATGGAAAGTAAGACTGTAACAAGAAACCAAGCATAACATGAAACACAAAAAGTTGCAAGAACTCCAACAGATGCCAAAATGCAAGCAGAAAAAGCCCCCACCAAACTCTGTGTCAGTCATCTAATGTTGCCTCTTGAAACTCTCTCCTTTTTTAAAGTTTACAGATAAAAGAAGAGAATCACTCTTGCTGGAGCACGAACTCAACTATTATTGCCACTCCTCAAAAAAATCAGAAAAAGGAGAGGTCTAGCCCTAAACACTACAGCGCCTTGAACAGAACACACAGAACTGGTATTTTCCAATATTGCTTATGTTTCATTTTGAACCAGTCTATAAAAACGGTATTTAGTTGGAATACCCAAACCAAATGCTAGGTAACTGACTATCACTTTGTGCTGAAAATGAAAGCTTCAAACAGAACGGGTACAAACAGATACTACTGAAGATAACAAGGCAGCTTAAAAACTATTCAGATTTGAGAGATGACTGCAAGTACTGCACTGCTGTCTACTTAATGAAATGATTGACATGACATTTTATAATATTTTACAGTTATTTTCACTAAACAAAAGATCAGTTCGTTCTGTTATGCAAAAATTGTAGTACTTCCTTATTATTAAACTAAATACTGTATGTGGTGACTTATGCAGTAGTCAGAAGTTAGTTGCCTGTTCATATCCAACCATGAATACCTACAAGTAATGAACTGTTGTCTCCATTTAGCTGGCTGTCATCTCGAGATTTCACATAACGACGGTGGTTTTGATAGAAATTGGAAAGTCCATAATACATGAATACATTGCTCTACAAAAACCAAGAAAGAGGGGTTTTCATTCACACAAACCTTCAATTTTAAGCTCTTAAACTCTGTGTTTACAGCAACATTCATGAAGTAAGAGCCTCAATCCTTTCTTCACACTGAGTATATGAGAGTACTATCCTAACATAAGCTGTCAGCCTGAAATTTAACAGTATAAATGTGCCACTATCAGAACGATATTCACCAGCACTAATCCCAACACCTGTCATGTCCGATGTAGAACTCATAAGCCTCATTTACCTCTAATTTGTCTGAAAACACTTATCTAGTATTTCCAATTCTTGATGAACTCCGTTTTTGTAAATCATGCAGGAATAGCTCATCTACTCTCGAGGCATACAACACATACAGTAAATCTGGACATGAAAAACACAAACATTCCATTTTAATGTTTTACATTTCCAGATAAACAGATGCATTAAAAAATGTCTCACCCCTGCTAATGAAAAAGAGCACACAAAAATCAGATCCAAGTTCATAGGAGAAGTAGAAATAACCCTTTAAAAGAGAAACAAAACCTTAAGTGGTAAAAGTTCTATTTTGAACATGAAATAGATCATATAAAGAGTTCTAATCTCATTCTGCATACAGGGCAGCATACCTCAAATGAATGTTCCAGTGTGAAGTTGATGGTGCAAGTACAAGGTGGTGTGCTGTCCCAGGATACATTTAAGCATTTGTTGCAGGGACTAGAAGGCTCTGTTCCTGTATAGTCAATCTGTAACAGAAAATAAAGTCATTAATTTACAATGAGAGAGCAAAAAAAAATTATTAATAAGCCAAAGAGTTTTTGTGGCATTTACTTTGCAATCATATTACACCTCAACACCAAAGGCCCATTCAGGTCTACCTACACAATCTCAAGAGGTGTCTTCCAACCTTAACCATTCTGTGATTCTGTAAACAATTTTGTGATTCTGACTATATCCTTGATTTCAGACTCAAACAATATAACACTGAGATGAGGTTACTGCCGGGGCAAAACCAAACAAAAACAACAGCCTCCCTCCCCCAACCAAACAAAAACGCAAACAAATAATGCACAACAAAACACAAACAGCAAACAATCTAAATAACATTTCCAAACATACACAATTATATGACAAGCAGATCTCAGTTTTTACATAGTTTACAGAGAGCTTAAGCTTTAAAAAGCCTAGGTATTTAATAAAAAAAGATTTTCATTAGAAAACTTTCTTTGTTGACCATTTTTAGCCACCTAATTAGTCAGAGATTAAAAAAAATTTAAATCACTTAATGCCAAAAAATCGCCCTAAAATAAGGAAGATTAAGACAACAATACTGTTTTGCCAGGAATGCTAAAATAACCAGTATAAAGAAAAGAAAAATGATCAGTATTAATCTGGCTTATACAATGTTATCTGTTTTTAACAGTGTAGCCCGAGAAACAAGCCATTATTTGAAATCTGTACATTCAGGACAGTATTCATAACATACCCTCAGCAGCCACAAGCTCACCCTACAGTCCAAGCCAACTCAAGTGGCTTGACCACATTTGCACTCTCATGCAGCTCCAGCAAGTGTAGCAGGAGAAAGCTTCCATCTACCTATAAACAATATATATTCTACACCTACCATGAACTTCCTGGTTTAGAATTTAGACTCAGATTGGTGCCATATATGAGAAGTTACGACAAAAAACTGTTTAATAGCAGTAGCATTTAAACTACAACACCTATAGAGCTTTATGAAAGGCTGCTGCAAATGGTCTGCCTTGATCTTTGTTTGTAGAGAAAGGCATTACCAAGAATTAGTGATTTATGATCTGTCCTAATACCCATATTAAGGTTAGCTAAAACAAACACACAACTTCAAGGTTCATGCAGTCTATTTTCATCTGGATCTTCCTCAAGGTCTCTCTTCCTGTGACTTTTTCAGTATCTATTAAAGTTCAAACCCTTCCATCAGCACTTTTATTAGCATCTGTTCTGCTGCCAGATTTCTGACAGACAAGACCTACACCCTAATGAGCCTAGCTGAAACGAGACAGCTTCAGATGCTATTAGCTGGGAGAGAGAGAGGATCACATAATCTTTGTTCCTCAGCTGAACAAGATATTGAGTTTATGCTGATCTAGAAATAGCACTACTGCAGAGCCCTGAACAGCTCTGTTTAAGCTACAGCTGACAGACAGACCACTGCTCTCAACGAACAATGCACCTCATTTGTTCAAGGCTAACTCAGGGGCGGGTGTGTTCTGCTAAAGCAAGCTGAAGCAAGCATTTCCTGTAGAAAGAAATTAAATCCCTGTATCTTGAGCTAGTTGTACAATGTGTGGAGAAGTTTTAGATACAGAACAAACTCTAAGGTTGCAAAAGACCTAAAGACTTCACTTTTAAAAACATAATCGACTAAATTCTATGAAGCATGAAATTGATGTATATTGAAGCACAACCATGCTTTTGACAACCGCTGTCGGCTTCCAAAAGCTTTCCTGTACAGTAACGGCCAATACAAGTGGTTTTTTCTGCATCCACTTTTACAGGTTACACTCAACAGAGATATCATTTAAAGGGGTGAAGGCACCCATCTTCACGTCTTAACAAAGTAGCAAAATCACTTTGACAACTGAAGGACTGACTTTGGAGTCCACTGCAGGAAGCCCCCTGACCCCACCTTCTGCCCCTCAGGATCAGCCATCAGGTAAGTATGACAACTCCACACCATGAGCCCTTCCCAAACACTGATCTAATTACCCTGGATATATCAGTTATCCCACACCAACAGCTTTTCAGGCTGTTAATGTCTTTGTCAGCTGATTTACACATTTGCAGTACAGAAATAATGTAACTATTGCACACACATATTCTTCAAAACACTCCTCATTCTTTAGACTTCATAGGCTGTCACATATTTATCCTACTTGATCACTTCTTGTATAAAAGGCATCCACTAACTCTGCCCCTCTTTGCTGTTCCCCTCTGCAGGTTTTATTAAGTTTTGTATCATTTTCGAGATGAGACTACCAGAACTGCACACAAGGCTGAAAATGGTGCAACAATAATCTATGTATTTCCAGTTCTCTACTCATAGCCACGCCTTCAGTCCATCTGGCTTTTTTACTACCATTATGCATTTCACAGCAGCAGTCACAGCACAAAGATCTCTTTCCTACATGGTTAATATTTTGGATATTCCTCAACCTTTATCACATATTACTATGCTACAATTCTAGTACACCTAAGCTGTTGGAAATTTTCTACATTTGAATTCAAGAGCACTTACATAGGAAATCAATGGAAGAGGTACATTTTACTGCTCAGTCCTTGTACCTATATGAGAACAGCGGAGTCCACAGAGGTGGTGATGGCTGCAATATCTTGCTCCAGGAATGGGTGACTTGAACTTAATTTCAGGGTTATAAGTTATACATCCTATTCAATTCCAATACAATAAGGTTACAGGCATATATATATATCTACGCACACACATACTTAACAAGTATGCTATTGCTCGGAGGTAGGTGTAAATAACTACCTCTGCTTCCTCCCCCAGTTATGTTTTTAAAAAAGCTTAGTCACTGCTCCTAGCTTCTAGATGTCTTGTCTCCCACAGCTAAATTTACAGATATTTGTGAATAACATTTGGAGGTTATAACAAAAGCCAGCATTCTAAGATGGGACGTGTGTCAGCCATGCATATAGGCATACAGCAGTGTGTTAAAATGCATCCCTCACTGGTGTTCAGAGCCCAAACACTGGTCTGTAAAATGCTTTATCTATGTTTTGTTGCTGCAACTGTAAAGTCTTCTTTGATTTAAACTTCTTTCTTCCAAAATTCAGATGCCTTTAGAACGATAATCTCATTCAATAAGCATCTGATAAAACACACAGGAGGATCAGAGGACAGACCTCAAGTTTCCCCATTCTGACTCACCACACTCTCAGAAGTCAAGGGCTCTGTCCCTCCTGTCCTCGGAAAGCCTAACTGGACTTTAGAGAACTTCACGGGAGGTGAATGATAGAAGAGTGAACCCACATAGCAAAACAAACAAATGAAACCCCTCCCAGCCTTAAAGTTGAAATTAGAGAGGGTTGAAGGCCAGCACCTGACAACTGGTTTCCCCTACAAATACTACTGCTGTGTATGTGCAACTTGACTAATAGGGGAGCATCAGTCATGCTCCCAGCTCTCCTATGATTTCTGCATGGAACATTAGGTGGGAACATCTAGTTTTTGTCTTCCACCAGAACTTACGAGGAGTACATGTCTCGGAGCTGAGAAGCAAAAACAGTATATAAAAACTCTGTATATGCATATAGCAGCAATACAGGTACAAAAAGTTGCTTACATTTTTGGACTCACAAAACTTTGATGCATTTCTTGTCCTTACAGACTAATGCAGATTCAGCCATAATGAGAAAAAGGATATATTTTTCCAATTATATTTACCTTACAATCATTGTGATTTAGGACTACTGCTTTACTATAGAAATGGCTATTTAAATGCTGTTGTCAAAAAATCATAGTTGGTGAGGCCATTTTTTTACTTCTCTCTATTGTGTCATGTTGAAAACATGGGATTGTATGTACCTTAAATATGGCTATAATGTGACAATTTAAAAGTCCACATGCCATGACAACTTGGCAACATTCTCTGAAGCAGTTGTGTCAATTTTCATATGTTCATCATACCCCCAAAATTTGACATAAGACGCAACTTCTTTTCAAAAAATATGCTTAAATACAAATTTAGATGCTGTAAAATACACTTCAGCTTTAATTTTCTTTCCCTTCTGCTTTTCTTCTTGACTGGAATTTTAGTTCTTAACGTAAAAGGAAAATAAAAGTTAAACTGGTTTTATCATGACATTATTTGAATTTTAACAGAAATATTAAAATATAATTCCTTGCCTACCTCAGGATTTCTTTAGTTAATTGGGCTTCACTGCCACGTTGTTACCACTAACCAAGCCACTGTCTTGAACACTCCTTATTTGAAAGTGGCAGCATACCTCTGAAAACTAGAATTCTTTGATCCACAAAAATTCATCATCTCCAATGCAACAATCCAACAAACAACTACACACTTTTTTCTCTACAATCAGTCATTAGCTCACTGAAACTAATCATATCCGTCAATTTGCTTCTCAAGGTTATCCCTAAGCCCCGTGGGTTGTTCCCATTCGTACAACACAAAGTGATTCTGTTATCAAATGGATCCACCTGAGATACACAGTTCCACTTCCTGCTAATGCTCAGCAACTTTGCAACTTTTCACAGCAGTAGCCCGGCTAATTATCATATGTAAAAGACTTAGGTTTTTTAAATGTAATTAGAAAAAGTCACTGTCTTCGACCCTTCTTTCCAAGTTTACTCTGGACAACCTGGTCTCCCAGAGCATCTGACACGCTAAATCATCAGCGCACGTACGAACTACAGCAATATATTCAAATACTTTTGAGAGCTTTACCCTGAAAATACAATTACTGTGGAATAGCCGAAGATATATAATCCACTGCCACGAGCTATCCCAAAGATGATGCACATACTAATGCGAAAAAACACTTGCTGGTCTGTGTTGACGAAACGCGGGCAGTGAGTTCCCCGGAGGCTCGCTCGGGGCACTGGCAAGGCTGACAGGAGGGACAGGCTGACAGGAGGGACACAGCCTACGCGGGGGTGACTCTGTAAGCTCCGTGCCTGCTCGGGGTAATTAATGGACGCCTTGTTGAGCACGACCGTCACACCGGACGGGACCTGCGCGGCCGCCGTGCGGGCTCCGCGCAGACCCCGGCGATCCCAGGGCCGGCGATCCCGGCACTGCCCGCCCGGCCCGGCCCCCGCACGGCCGCCCCGCGCACCTCGTACTCGCGGATATTGTTGGAGGTGACGAAGATGCCGATGCCTATCGGGATGAAGATGAGGCCGATGATGAAGAAGGCCGGCAGCACCGTGCCCGCCGTCAGGATGGGCTGCCAGGCCGGCAGCCGCTGCTGCTTGAACGCCGTGTTGTCGGGCTTGCGGGTCTTCACGGCTCCCCCACCGCCGCCGCCGGTGCCCCCCGCGCCGCCGCCCGGGACGCCTCCGCCGGCCCCGCCGCCCGAGGGGTGCCCGTCGGCCTCCTCCTTGGCGCTGTAGTTCACCGCCATGGCGCCGCCGCCGCGCCCGCGCACACCGCGCATGCGGACTGGGGCGCGCGGGCGGTGAGGCGCAGGGGCCGTGCCCTCGGCAGGGCCCGGGGGGGGCGGAGCGGGGAGGGCTCGGAGGTTGGAGGGGGCCGGGCCTGCCGCACACACCCACGGCACTGCCGGACACACCCACACGGCACTGCCGGAGAGACGGTGCTGCCGCACACACCCACGGCACTGCCGCACACACCCACGGCACTGCCGGACACACCCACACAGCACTGCCCCACAGACGGCACTGCCGCACACACCCACGGCACTGCTGCACACACACCCACGGCACTGCCCCACAGACTGTACTGCCGCACACACCCACGGCACTGCTGCACACACACCCACGGCAATTCCGCACACACCCACGGCACTGCCGCGGTGATTCAGAGCCGCTCCATCGCATCCTCCAGCGCCAGGAGCCTCTTGAACCCCTCCAGGGATGGTGGCTCCAGCGCCTCCCTGGCAGTCCCACTCCAAAGCATGAGCACCCCGATAGTGAAAATGTTTCTCTGACGCCTAATCCGGGTGGTCCCTGTCTCAGCTTCAGGCCTCTCGTCCTCTCGCTGTAGGCAGGGCAGAAGAGACCGACCCCGACGGCCCTAACACCTCTCTGGGGTTGCTGTGGGGAGCGGCGCGGTGCCGCAGGAGCCCGCCCAGCGCCTTCCGCCGCTCCTCATGGGACAGGTGTAAGGGCTGCCCGCGCAGCACCTGCCGGGATCAGGGAACCGGGATCAGGGCTCAGGGCAGGCATCCCGCCGCCCTGTGCCACAGGGTGGGGACCAGGCCCGGGCCCGCAGCCTCCCCACCCCCGGCAGTGCCCCAGGAGGGCTTCCCCGACCCCCCGTCCTCCCGTCGCCGTGGAGAGGGGTGTTGGTAAAAGGCAGCATCCATCGGGGCAAAAATGGAGCAAGTCGGCTTCAGCCTCCTGCTCTCATAACTAGGATTTGTGCTACAGCAGAGATGCAGGAGAGTCGTGAGAGCTTGTCTTAAGGGAGCCGAGCATGCTAACCACCGCCTGTGGGAGCTGTTTTGCTCTGTATTCCTGTCAGCTGTCAGGAGGTGTGTGAGTGCAGCAAATACAGAACCACAGAATCGATCAGGTTGGAAGGGACCACAGTGGGTCATCTGGTCCAACCTCCCTGCTCAAGCATGGTCATCCTAGAGCACATGGCACAGGGTTGCGTCCAGACGGTTCTTGAATATCTCCAGTGAAGGAGACTCCACAATCTCTCTCTGGACAATCTGTTCCAGGGCTTGGTCACCCATCCAGTAAAGAAGTTTTTCCTCATGTTCATGTTCCTCCTGTGGAACTTCCTGTGCATCAGTGTCTGCCTCTTGTCTCTTGTCCTATTGATTAGCACCACCGACAAAAGTCTGGCTCCATCCTCTTGACACCCTCCCATCAGATACTTACACATACGGATGTTGCTGTCAGAGTTGTTACATTTCCCTTAGGAGCTAATCTGACTTCAGTAAATAGAATGACAAAATCAATTAGGTTGGAAGAGACCCCTCAAATCATTTGAGTCCAACCTGTGACTGAACACCACCATGGCAACAAGACCACGGCACTGAGTGCCCTGTTCTAGTCTTTTCTTAAACACCTCTGGGGATGGTAACTGCACCACCTCCCAGGGCAGCCTGTTCCAATGCTTAACACCCTTTCTGTGAAGAAATAGTCACCTTGTGGAATGCAGTGGGTAGGGGGATGTATTTGTATCCCAGAACACCTGCATTAGCAGGCTTTCCTCAACCTAACGCAGCACGGAGAGCCCATGTTTCTCACTTTACTGGCACTTCTGCATTAGTCTGTTTTGTGAGGACTCTTGTGGTCCTTCCTTCCAGTGTAGTCTCTAGAGCATAGCCAAAATCCACTTTCACCAAGTATTTATGTATTTACTTGACTTTAGGAAAAAACTAATTAGAACTACTTAATTGAATAAGTTTACAAGCATGTAATCCAATCTTAAGACTTTTTAGCTGCCTGTGGAAGTTTCCCTAAAATAAATGCCTTTTAGTTCTGTGGAGCACGAAGAATATCAGCCTAGACCACTGGGGGGAGCAAATGACTTGTACAAATGGGCCTCTGTGGAGGCTCCAAAGACCTCATCACAGACAGCATAGGAAATCTGGACATAAAAGCATCTAAAATTTAAGAATTAATTCGGTGCCTAAATAATTGTATAGGGTACAAAAGTTAATCGTATTCCTTGTGGCATCAGTGCTAAAACTATATCTCATTCCTAATTCCCGTTATCTTGTGGGCCCCACCTTTTGCTGCCATTCCTGATAGCTAAGCTCCTTGTCCCTAATATTACCCTTTTCTTTATTATCTTCTGTTTTCAATTACCACCTTCAGCTACAGTAACTTTTATTCCAACAGGCTCACAGAGAATCAGGGAGGTACAACCTGGGACCCCAAGGGAACAAGACCTGTGCTGATAGATGGCAAGAAATTTCTCTGGCAGCAGGATGAGAGGTAGTATTGGGAAACCGGGACTTGATGCTGCCAGGTTCGAGAGGACTGGCAAGAAAGGGCATTGCCCAATTATATTTAACAACAAAGCAAAAGGAAAAGTCACAGGCTGCATAATATATCTCTAGAAATCAAAGTATTTGAGATTTTTTTAAAGGATTGAAATGTTGTCTTTTATCTCCTATAGTTATACCAAAACAGGGCTTTCAGTCCTCTTTAGACAGCAAGAGATCTTTAAGAGAAATGCAGATCTTCCACTGGTTTTCAACTGCTTAAAAGCTATTGATATTTATATCCCAAGGTAGCCTCTGCATTGTCTTAGTCTGAAAGCACTTCCTTATTACCTCCTTTAGAATGACAATACTTGTAGAAATTAATCACCTTTAGTCTGTATTAATAGATTTATTCGTGCATGTCCCCAAAATTCTGGCTAATTATGTTGTTAATGCACTTTCTTTACTTATTTGTCTTAGATTCATGTCCAAATGAGGTAATGTGAAAAACTGACCAGGAACATAAATGCATTGAAGATGAAATCACCAGTCTCCTACTCCAAGTGCTGCAGCTCATCAAAAGTATTTTAAAATCTAAATAATTTCAAATATACCGTGACTGTATTTATGCTTTAAACAAACCTTTATTTTGCTAAGCCTAAGGACTTAACGTACCTGCAAAACCATAAATGTTTATATATTTGTTTAGGTATCATAAACTTACACTCATATTGAATTGGCTTTATATTCAAATCCAGGCAAGGAAAAATATTTTCTACTTTGATTGGGACCTTTAAAATGTAGACTCAATTTCAGAAGAAGATTTTACTTATGTCTTACTCATATTTAAAAGCTGAGGTTTATTTCAAGTGTGTCACTGTCACTTTCAAATAGCCGGGAATTTCATTCCAGGTGAGCTCGGTGTAGACCTTAACAAGTATAGGTTTTGATTTCAAAGTGATGCTTTGAAAATAGACCTGAGTCACTACGATGTTCATTCTACTGCACAGTAAATGCTATGTGGCACACACTAAACTTTATTCACCTCAGCTGTATTGCGCTCTGAAAGCTGGAATTGTTCTCGGCTTGCTCTAAAATATGATCTACAGACACAGCTATGTTATTGGCATACATTGTATGCTGTACAAAAAAAAACCCACTCCTTAAAAAAACATGGGTGTACCAGCTAAGCATAAGCCATACCAACAAAATTACTCTTTTGCCAGAATAAGCAGCACTTATTTTGTGTCCTCAGTATGGCTGCATTAGTGAACTCTTTACAATGGAGATCAACTCCAACAAAGTTCATACAGGTCTAGGAATACCCTGCTGCTCTACAACATCAGCATTTGCTGCAGAACTCTTATGTGGCAGGAAAAACAGCTCCCATGGCTCCACTGAAGACCAAATTGACTACACAGCAGTGCAATATTCCAGCTTCAAAGATGGACTGACCTAGTCATCCCAGTGGGATGCTGAGTTAATGCACTCTTTCTGGCATCTCACAGCACATCTCCTGCAAGCATCACCATTCTCCCTTCCAAAAAAGTCGTTTCTCCCAGTAGCTTGTGAAATTAAAAAATCTGCAGTATTTTAAATATGTGCCAATGACTTACACTAAATAGAACTGATTATGAAATATATTTAAAAAAAAAAAAAGAAACCCTGCCTGGGTTGTATGTAGCTTTATATATAATTCATTCAAAAATCATCTTAAGTATAGGTGGCGCAGAACTCTGGATGTTATTTGAGAAACTACAGCCACCAGGGTAAAAGGGGCCCTTAGTGTGTGGCAGAGTGCATAGTATCTAATTTTTACAGTCGTGCTACTCCAGGACTAAAGATTTTGACAGTACTGGTCAAACATCTTTGCCAGTGCTGTGAAGCACAAGGTTAGAAACAATTAAGTCATTAAGGGCTTGATGACTGATCCATCTCCTTCTCTTAAGTTCTGGGCCTACGACAAAGATGGAGAGAGACTATTTACAAGAGGATGTAGTGACAGGACAAGGAGGAATGGTTTCAAACTGAAAGACAGTAGGTTTAGATTAGGTGTTGGGAAGAAATTCTTTACTGTGAGGATGGTGAGGCATTGGAATAGGCTGCCCAGAGAAGCTGTGGTTGCCTCATCCCTGGAAGTGTTCAAGGCTAGGTTGGATGGGGCTCTGAGCAGCCTGGTCCAGTAGAAGTAATTCCTGCCCACAGCAGAGAGTTAGGAACTAGATGATCTTTAAGGCAGTTCCAACCCAAACCACTCTAGGATTCTATGAATCTAATTCTACAGTTTTACTCTGTACATTACTGTGACACCACACAAGACACAAGTCAGAAAAAGGAACTTCCAAACCTGTCATGCTGTCCTCATAAAAAAATACATAAATGAGCATGGCCGACCTTAAGAAACTGGAGTTAAAATGCAAACACTTGATTACATTTGCATAGTTGTGAAAATTTATTAGTTACACTGTAATGAAAATCAACCTTTTTTGGTACAGGCAGAAGTAAAAACATACTTTACATAGAAAAAAATCACAGCTTTAAAAACTGACTTACATTGTTTAAAATTAGCAAATCTGGATGTATTTCAAGGCATTGGACTTTAATACCTAATTTTATGCCAAACCATCACACAGTGCAAGAAATATTCTGCAATAGTACAAATTCCATACAGCAGTCTTCAGAGTACTTAGTCTCACAGAATCTCATTGTGGAAAAGAATGTGCTGAATACTTTTCCATTTAAACTAAAATGTTGGTAGTTACATTTTTCCTTCTTTACATACTCTCTATTACAAAAATATCAAATTGCAAATTTGACAGTGTATTCTACAAATATATGTGCTATGAGCAACAGGAATTGCAACTTTTGAACAGTTACTTTACAAGGTGTATTATAAAAATAAATTATATGGCAAATATCAAACAAAATCAAGCATGTGCCTTAGGCTTTGCAAATAAAAGTGAAACTCAGGTGGCAGAAAGACTGCTTCTCTCTCTGACTAGGTTACTTTCAAAAATGCTAGCAAGGCCCTTCATTTTTAAAGCTCTACCAAGAAAAAAAAATATATAAAATCTAATGGAAGCAGCAATACTTCCACGAATAGTCAGTAGCACAAGTGACCCTGGTGTCGATGGCAGAGAGCTTTATAGTGATCCATCCACGGGCGCGGAGGGCAGTGCACACAGAGAGCTCTAGCAGGGCTGTAACTCATCTAGAGTTCATGCGTAACTGGTGAATGATGACACTCTCTAAAAGAAAAGAGAGCAAAACATTTGGGTTTATGAAACTGCAAACACATTGCAAGTTACTTTAAAGAAGAACAATTACAATGGCAGCACTAGGCATTTTTCTAGAAATGTCTCAGACTTACATCACTGCTTGGTAAAACTGTCCTGGCTGATGCTACAGAGGGAAACTAAATGAGTACCCATCTAGGGCCCAAAGGCTCTTGGCTTCCACTTCAATGTTAAGACTGTCATTGGGTTATCCATAGGGAAAAAAGAGTAATACATGTGAACAGATTAAACCACAGGAACACCAAAGTTCCAGTTGGAACTCCAGTTGGAGTTGGGTGTCTTGTATCCTGTCTAAGCAAATCCATCATAAATCTGGTGGCAATTCTGAAACGGAGATGAGGAAGTGGTATAGGGCCATTTCTCAATGTTTTTTTATGTTTAAATCTGGCTTAGAAACTTATGCTGGATTTATTCAGCAAGTCTTCTTGAATTTTGCTAAATTTCAGCCACAGCATGCAAAACTAAGTGTTGGCATTTTCTTCAAAAGGCTCATTTTAACTTTTCCCTATGTGTAATATAGGAGGTCCCTGATCCTGATTAATCCCTGGGCTCTGCTGAAGTACTAATGACTTGGTCTGTTCTCCTATCTATATACATGGCTCTTATAACTTTTTAAATGTAAGAATTTAGCTATTAATGACATTTTCCCTTGAAAAGGTGTTGTATGCATTTCAAATACTGTAACTGTACCAATGCTAATTAAAATATACAATAATGCATTTTCAGAAATACTAATTTTCTTAATTGAAATTCTTTTTCTTAAGATTCCTTCCCTTCTTAATAGTCTAAGGATTTCATTTACAGGACCCAAGAAATTACACCAATCAAATCATTATTGCCTTTTACATTGTTATTGAGTTCTGCCTTTGTTTGCTTCCTAACTAATATCTGCAAGATGTTTGATTAAGTTGCATTATAAGAATAAATGAAAATATTTTCCTTGTACTCTAACTCTCAGTCTGTGCCAGAATTTTGCCACTAGATGGCAGGTCACAGTACTGCTTTTCATACATGAAAAGGATACATGAATCAGAAATGCAGGGCTGAGGCAACATCCAAGAAAATACGTTAAGGCAAATGAAATAATAGAACTTCCCAAATTGAAAGTATTTACTTTCCACACAATTTATCATTAACAAATGATTTTCAACATGATAGGTATACCAATTCTACCAAATTGGAGCAGTGAATATAAGAGAACCACAGACTACTGTGTGATTTTACCTTATAACCAGTGCTGTTCTAACTTGGAGCTTTTGCAGCATATGATGTTAAAAGCTGCATTTACATAATATCAGATTGTAATCTCAGGCAAACTCTCCGCTTAATATCAATGGGAACCACGTGAACTCTATATGAAACAATTTTCTTAATATTCACTATGCACATTATATATTAATAATGGAGTTTAGACACAAAATTCTAAAAACTGAATGGGTTGCAGAAAAATACCACACTCCTTGTTAAGGCTCAGTCACAGAATGAACAGCAAAACTACAGTAGCTTTCTCAATCAGTCTCCCTGCTACAGGCCCAATATAGCAATTGTGCATAAAAAGAGTAGGAGAAACAAAAAAAAATAATTTCCACTAGTATCCATTTCTCACTCATGTAGAGAACATGTGTTCTTAGTTTGTCTATCAGTTTATTGTATTTGAAATGCTTACATATATATAAACATACATATTATACACACAGAAAGGCTGTAGTTGCTGAAAGGGGTGTCTGAGTAGTTATTAAGCTAAAATTAGAATAGGGAAGATTTTGTAAGAGTTCTTTTGGCCCAATCTCTGTAGGAATATGATCATATCTGAAGGATATGATTACATACATTTTTCTAGGGTTAGAGATGTGAATATTTCAAGGAGCTATGAATTAACTTAAACAAAACAATTTATTTTAATGACAAGAAAAGAAGTTAATGTGAAACAGCTAATTCTGCTTTCAGTCCCACTGATGTAAATCAGAACTTCTCCAGGAAACACATCAGGATACCAGTTCATATAATGAAGCACATAAACTGACATTTTAACATACAAAGTTTAATTTCTTCTTACAAAATATACAAACAAGTAACACCAGATAATACAAAAATGTATGTGCCACAGTCAGCACACGCCCAAGCAACAGAAACAAATCATACATCAGTATTTCTATTTTAAAAATCCTAAAGAGAGTTTTTTTGTTTGGAGAACCATTCACACCTGAGTGTTTCACACCTGACTCCCAGAGCTGATAGCTCTGCACCTCACAGTAGTTAATCCTGGTGGCATTTGCAAAAAAAAGTCAAGAGCCGTGTGTAGGGAGTAAGATTCAAAGTGAAGTTAACATCTATAATGAGAAATGTTGCATGTAGTTTTGCCTGAGAGAGCTCAGGCAAAATTAAGGGAATGAGGATAACTCACACTGATGTAGAGGAGAAAACCATTCCCCTAAATAAAAACAAGTTTGAAAGATGAGCTCACAGAAACTCCTGCCAGCAAACTACGTACTTCAAAGCAACTCAATGAAATTGGCCACTGATGTGTGATGGGAACATATAATTGGTCTGAAAATTGTCCTGACTGTTGCAGTTTATGCCAAGTACCTGAAACCCAGCAGGACAGTAGCTTACTCTCTTTAAAGACATGCTCTTCTGCATCTGATCAGAATTACTGAATATTCATGTAAATACTGAGCATGGTTTTAAACATGAGTAGCGTATTTCAGGCAGTGACCTATGACTTGGCATCCAGTTGGCATGAACTAGCATATTAATGTGGCTTTAGAGATTACCCACATAATGCTAATTACTATGTGCTGTAAGTGGTTTGAGGTTTACATACAGTAACATGCATACTCTATGGGTATATTCAGAAGTCACAAAATGGTGTTTGATTTTTGAAAAATCACACTAATGGGTGTCACAAAAGGATAAAATAAATCAATCAAAATCTGTTTTTCTTCTACCATTTACCTAGTGTGTTTACCGATCTTGAGAGAAATTCCCCAGGCATGAGGGTTGAAACTCTGTGCTCCTTCATTTTAGTCACACTTAGTCAAATGTATTGATCTGCTAATGAGTGCATCAGCAATACTCACATAGCAGTAATTGTAGTGATGGGATCTAATCTAGAAAACACAGTAGAAAACTTAGTAGGAACTAGATTTAAAATCACAGAGATCACATTGAGAACTTAGGGTGCACCTTCTCGGTCCATCTGTGCTGCTCATGAGCGGGTTGGCATTTTCCCTGCTCTTCTCCCTTTCCACCTTACTGCTGTCCTAAGCCGTACGTTCCCATTGCTCGGTTTGTTACCACAACTGCTTATTTGGCCATGCCGTCAGCCAAAACAGGATATCTCTCCAGCTGACATTAAATACAACAAAAAATGCAAGGAGTGGTTCTCAGCCACCTTAGTTTCCTGACGAAGCATTGTAACTATCATTATGACCCTGAGTTGAGTGTATTTTCCTATTGAAATTGTTCCTCTTCATTAGAAAAACCCCAAAACACAACAAATAAAATGATAGAGAAAAAGGTAAGAGAGAGAAAATACGAGGATGAGTGATTCCAGATGATCACTTAGGAAGTTTTCCACATTATAATCCAGTAATGTAGAATACACAACAGCCCTGTAAATAAAGGCCCTAGTATTTTCCTATGCATTGGTGTATCAGTTTGATTCTTTGGTGCCTTGTAAAATCTGAGGCTTGAACAAAGCTTGTCCTTGTGCTACTTCTGACACTCTCTTGTGTTCATTCTTTGATGCTGTAGGAAGGTGAGCTCATGCTCCACTCTTCTGCACAGTGGGGCACTGCTAAGGTCTTGCTCCTCTTCTCTGCCACGCTTCTCATTAAACTGGAAGAACTTCTTACTCTGGAGACGCCTATTGCTGTGTTAGGTTTGGTTGAAATTGGTTGATGTGTTCAGTGTTATTCATCAGGCAAGGACAGATGGGAGGGATGGGTGAACACAGACACTTCATTTTATAATCTTTTATTTCACAAAAGGCTGGGCTCAAAGGCAGCCTTTGGAACAGGGACACGAAAACAGCGGGACTCCCTCCTCCTAGTTCAATATCCTGATCACTCAACCACTCTGTTGTTTCTGCTCAGTGAATACTGAAGCACTCCATGCAGAACAGCACAGCCTTTACAGAAGGGAATAAGAATGCCACCTTCTTCCCCCTCAGCTGTCTGTCAGTGCCACTGGTGAACCTGCCTACAGCTGATGTGGGTTTGAATCATCTCAGATATTGGTGAGAAGGGGGACCTCTCTCCTACATTTGGAAAAAAGTTCAATCAAAAGCTTTTTAAAATCAACAGCACTACTGCTGCATTTCTGTGGTATTTGCTCTACTACAAGGCATTCATGATTCCACAGACACTTTAAAACAATCACTGGTTTCCTGTACCTCCTTCTTTCTTTTTCTGACCCTATAGCCTGGAACTACGCTATGTTGAAGTTAGCCTTTTTGCCAGATTCCTTTTAATTCAGATCACTTCCCCAGTTAAGGTCAAACACTTGTGCCAGCTCAAGGGACAACCATATGTTGAGTGGCTAAGTGAGTACTTTCTTGGCTTGAGGTGACAAAGATAGGACTACAGCTTTTCAATACAGTGTGGGATTAGTTCCTGACTTTAAATGACCATGAAATTGTGGCTTGACTTAAAAGCCCTTTGAGGAAATACAAGAATACCCGCATTATGGATCTTGGTGAGGTTGAGAGGCTGCAGTGCTAGATTAAAGTCACAACAGAAACACTGACTAGGCAAGGGCAGTGAAGGAACATCAAGAAGATCTTCAAGGTGCCTCTGGGGCTTAGGCACTGTCTTTAGACTTGGTTGTTTAAACTGCCCTCTGGAGCTGACCTACTGAATGAATAATCTTACTGTTGTCACTAAACATAACTGTCTTCAAACTTAGAGGAAATTCCAATATAATACAGACAGTTAGACTTCAACTTTTAAGACTTCTGAACTACAGGCTTTCTTTTTTCTTCATCTTACTCTTCTACCTTTAAGAAATTACTGGGTCAATTAAAATACATGTTAAAAGTTATAATTAAATACCTATTTTTAGCTAACAATTAAACCAGCTACCTGATTCCAACTCTTTAGGCTTCTGCTGTGGAGCAGAAGTTCCTTTTTCTTGTGCTGCCCCTGAGAAAAGTAACAGGATCCTCAGTCTGACCTGTCTGGAATTTCTCAAATCTGTCTCATCAAATTCTACTGACTCCACAGGAGCAATCCCCAGCCTGTGCCTGCAGTTCTGGCTCTAGTTGTACCAGTTTGTGTGCCCTGGATTTCAGGTACTGTGAGGCTGGCTTGTTTCTTCAGGTGAGTAAGTTTTTTAGACCTCAAACAAAAACAATTTTTTTAACCACAGGCACGCTCAAAACATTGCCTTGAGTGCAGTGACAGTTAACTAAGCTTCTTTGACATAAGGAGGGCTTAAGGCAGCTGTAGTTCATCACTGTATCAAGCCACATTAGCTTGGGGCTCGTGTTCGCAGTATTATTTAAATGGCTGTTTTGGCCCTAAGACTTGCTTCACTGCCAGTATTTAGAGTGAATATCCAGCAAAAAACTCTTAAAAATGTGTTTTCTTCAAACATCTGTTAAAAAGTCTGTGTTACAACAAGAACAGTAAGATCTCAGCAAAAATTTATTGACATACTGAGGCTTTCAAGTGATAAGAATTACTTGAGAGCATCTGATGTATTTCTGAAACAGTAATTCACATTGCTTGCTAATCATAATTTTCAAGTTTTATCTGAAATACTGGAAATAGGGTGTTACGAAAAATGCTACTAACACTAATCTGATTTTTGAATGTCAGAGGAACCAGAACCTTAAAATTAACAGGTATTGTAGGTGCTACACATGTAAAAAAATGAAACCTACTTCTTTTCTGATGTGGCAAGGAAAAAATACCCCTCAAATGAATAATAAAATGCCAGCTCTATGGTCAGTTAATTGCTATATCTGGATCTTAAACTGGAGAGAAATGCAAAGCACAGCATTTCTTCCATCTCTTTTCTTCCATCAAATCTCTTCTCCCAGACAGAAAACCATTTCGTATTTCACTGGTGCATTTTCCTTTCTGTGAATTGTATTTATTACTCATTGGTGGACTTCCCACCTTGCTTTCTGAAAGCACTTTTACCACTGGGTCCTTCACAGCTTGCCAAGATGGTTGAAGCATTATACAAACTTTAAACACATTGCTTAACGGTCTGCTCAGCTCCATTTCTTTTGGTTGTGACTTTCTTCTGTGGAAATTGATCACTTAATGGAACTGTCCTTTAATAACTTTACTGTTATGAAATAAACAATCATAACAATCATTGGCACTCACACTGTTTCCATGCTGGAAGAATTCCTTAAACCATGCTTAAAAAATGCAAACGTGTAAATGAGGAAATCACAAAGATGGAAGGAAAACTGATGAATTGACATGGTATTGTGAGGCAGTCTGTATTTATGACAAAATATTTTAAAGAACTGAAAACTGAGAGTAACTTCCTTACCAAACCCTTTCTCTTTTACTGTCTGTACCTGAGCTGTGCATTTAGATAGTAATTGTCCCACCAGCAGTCTGTGCTGACTTCCCCTCTAAGGCATAAGGAGGCTTTACAACTAAGGTTTAAATATAAGACCCCAACAAGGAAAACTGAAAACCTAATCAGGTCAATGGAGTGACTTGCTTCACAGCCTTTAGTCGTCTTTGAAGAAGGCACAAATGGACTGAATTGATTTTAGCCAGGTCAGTGTTTCTCAAGCTTTTGCTGAAGACTAAACACCTTTTGGCTCATATGCCTTCATCTAAGCCCTGAGTTGACAGTATCTCAGCGTGTGTAAGTCAGGGACTTGGTTTCGAGTGCTGTCTACAGGTGTTAATCCCCTCTGGAAGAGTTAAATTGGTGCTTAACACTGCTGCTGCTAAACATTGTGCTACGTCCCTATGCCCCTGATTTCTGTAACTATCTTGAGAAAGCAGCTCACCACTGAGAAACACTGACTCAGATGGGAAGCTCCTAGAGAGCAGGTGGGTCGCACAGTGCCCATTCTTTCTCTCTTCCCTTCTTTCTCACACCTGAGGTACTACCTTTCAGTAAAAAAGAACCTCAAGTGTGCTGTCTCCTGGCATTGCTTCCCTAGGCCAAGTGGCGTTTCAATAATTTAATCACAGGCAGGAAGGAAAGTGTCCCATGCAGTAGCAGAGGTGGGAAGTGATCTGTTAAGGCGGAAGACAATCAGTAAAAGTGACCAAACTTCCTTCAATCTATTAAAAATGGCCAAGTCTATAATTAAGAATTCCTGAACTAGATTAATAATCTAGTGCAGTTGCCCCATTCTCACTTCATAGACTGAAAATCTTCCTGGCGTACAACTGCCTTTTTGATGTTTTGGGGCTTTTTCCCTTTTTAAACTTGAGTAAGAAAACAAAAGGATGCTGTTACTTAAGTAGTCAGTGCACACACTTATTAGTTTTTTGTAAGTGACAGCTGCAGGACTTCGTTAGTACAGGCAAACGTGAGCAACTACACAGACGGGGGGCTTGACTTCCATGACAGCAGTAAAACCTGCAGAACGTACCCCCTGAGCCACTGCCATCAGCCCTGACCCCCGCCCAGGGAGGCAGAGCTGCTGGCTGAAGATTTCTTCAGTTCTATTTTCATAGACTGAGTCTCGGCACGAGGCTCGAATTTTGTCACATTTCCTGCTCCTGGGGCTGCCACTACTGGCTTTCCTGCTTTCATACCTTTTGACACAGGAATGCGGGTGGGTGTAGGTCTCGGGGATGACCCATCCTGTACTGTCTGTAAAAGAGAGAGAAAAATGCCATGAATGGAGGACTATTTCTTCTCTTACATGCATACCTTAACTTTACCTTGGTTCTTCATTTATCTCTCAAGCAACACTATCCCAAATCATACCTATAAGCAAAGTAACGCTCACACGTGGAATCTGCCCATGGCACATACTGCTAGAGTACAGCCAAAGGTACAGTTGAGACCAAATGAGTTTCCCACATCTAAGGTCCAGTGTTTAGGATCAAGATGTCACAGTGATGGGATTCCTTACAAAGCTCCTATTCCACAGTCCAACACAGTGGTATCCCTGGAGGATACCAGAACACTGGCTTAGCTGTCAGACAGGTCTGATATTAGCATCATGTACAGAGATTAACAAGAGTCCTCAAAACAGTAAAGCCCTGTGAGGTTAGCACTGAACTCAGGGTAACTGCCATATTTTCAGAGCTGGGGCACAACTGCTTGGCATTATAGATAAAATTCAGTTTTACTTCCCAAAGTATGCTGGGGTCATGGCTGGGGCCACTTATTTCTGCACTGGGAAGAGCAGGGAGCTGAGAGAGACAGACAGAGCAAAGACTTGGATTTCCTTTTCCTGTCGCCATGGTAGGAAGGATGTGGGAAAAGGCCTTCCCCCTCCAGCCTTAGCCACAACTTGATGAACTCTGCTGAGGGTGAAGCAGCCAACCCCGATTTCCAGGGATACCTCCATGCAGCATGGACATGGTCATTTTATTGTCTCTGCCAGCCTGCTGCCCTGGACAACAGCCTACCAAGCACACTTATCCTCAAGTGTATTTCAGAATTTAAAAAAAAAAAAAAATGGCCTAAGTGGTTGGCTTGGGTCTGACAGACCCAACACGGCTCACATGCCTTTGTGGAGCCCCAGCCAGACACCAGGCCAGAGCTATCCCATAGCTTGGAAACTGCAACCAGTTCATACACTTAAGCAACCGAATCCCACCATATAAACACACAAGGAGTACTTGGATAGGATAAAAAGATTCAAAAGGGCCAACAATTATTTTCTGTCTCTGTTGGCCAGATAATGATGCACGTACTCTGCAAGGTCAAAACTGGAAGCTACCCCATATGAACCATGACCTAAAGAGACTACTTATAAATATGACAATTCTGAAAGGAAAATGGGCTTTTATCTCCTGCAGTGTGCAATACAGACACAAATGTTAAAGGTGACAACTTCACTGTCTTGGCTGAATTTTGTATGTGACTGTTTTCTGTGCAGATAATGAATGAAGACTTTGATCTCACAAAAGAGAACAATTCTCATAAGATCCTGGAATTCTAGCTAGACCCATCTGCTAAGTTACTAAACCCTCCAACTTATGACATATAAGCAAAATAAAACTGAACTACTGAAATAGATTGGATATGGGGATTGTGTCAGCTGCAACATGTATTTGCACATTTACTTAAAAATGCTCTTAAAAAGGAGAACTGTTCTCTCTCAAAAGTTTTTCAGCCAGTAGCATAGGAGCTTTCTGTCTGCATCCTGACTATGCAAAGGAAAACCATTCCTTAATCTTCTAAGAACAGCTCAAAACCCCATGTGTACACTCAAAAAAAAATCACAATTGGAAAACTTGAATGCTGTCTGCCTGACAGGAAGGAAGCCATTTTCAATAACTAAAAGCAACATTTACAATAGCAGTGTAAAGGCTAATATGGAACTCACATGTAGATGTCAAAACAAGTTAGGCCCATACAATTCTGTAGGGCAAAACATGCAAATGCATTCCATCAGCCTTGGAAAATATGTCAACATCCCAGGGAACTCAAATGACAAACATCTTGTACTCCGTGAAAGAGTTCCACAGTGTGTAAACATGAGGCAATCAAATGGAGTAGCTGGAATCTCAGGCATTTCTTCAGCTTTATTCACATGTAAATTATTAACTAAGGATTTGGGCGCTTTCAAGTTACTCATTTCAAGCCTAAATCACTCAAAAGCACTTTGAAAAGAACTCTAACTTGCTTTAAATTTCCTAGTTGCCTTCCTTACAGCATACTAACGTGTTGATCCTATGGAAGCTAATGCCTGCTTCACATGCAGCTGCAAAAGCATTTTGTGTTTGCCAAGTGAAATGGCACAAAGGTGCCTCTCCAGCCCGCAGTCCCCTTTGGCATGTGATGGGGCAGGCATGCAGAGGACAGTCTCCTGTGGCAGAGAACCCACACGACTGTCTGTCTCTTTGTCATTTCTTCCAAGAACACCAAGCTCTAGGCCATTCCTTCCAGCCCTGTTTGTCTGTAGGCTGCTGTCTTCTGTTTGATCCAGGAATGTGGCTCCAGCCAGAAAGGAACTCTTACGCAGCTGGCATGGAGTGCCCGAGACGTGACCCTGCAGGACGCTGAGTGATGCGGGCTGGCTCTGAGCTGGCAATGCAGTCCGTGGTGCTGGAACAGCACAGGGACCCGAGTGAGGCTACTGAAGACATTCCTGAGAGTGAGATGAATACACACAGCTGCTGAGCTGTTGAGGTGGATCATCAGCCCTCACCGCAGACACTGGCAGATGTATTAACCTGCGAAGTTGCAGTAAGGCTGGATAGTCCCATTAAAGGAAGAAAAGCAATTTCAATGTACAGAACATTTAGCATGTTTCAGTAGTTTATAACAGGTCTTGTTTAGTGCATTTTACTGACACACAGAAAGAGTGCTTTCATGTACACATTGACTTCTGGAGTATTTTAACACCAAAGGTGATTTTCAGCATTTGCTCCCAATCAGATCAGGGCCCAGCTTGCCCTGGACATAAATGGTTCAGTTCAGTGACTGACAGACATCTAGTGCAATTGGAGATGCCCTGGGCTACTCAAGCTACGTGCAGAGCTGGTGGTTAAGACAGAGGACCCAAAGAGACCCGCAACCTCCGACAAAGCAGTTGGGAGTTAGGCAGGCTACTTGACAGCACTTAAAATGACCATAAAAAAGTATGTTAAGGCAATCGAATCCTGAAAGGGTGGGACTTGAGATCTATTCAATACAGTCAGTGGAGCCCAGTGGGCAATTCAGCTCACACTCAAGCTAGCCATGTCCCAGCTGAAAACACCCTCCAGTCTCCACAGAGCCAGCACACAGGACTCAGTGCCAGTGAGGGGACTGATGACTGCAGACTAATTCAGTTGCCCACACCGAGGCATCCTGTGCCATCTGAGGTATCCCACCAGCTGCCACTGCAGAAAGGAATGGACCCATGTTATACCTCCCAGTCCGATGCACATGTCTCAGCTGCCACAGGGCATGCAGCCAGCACCACACACCCTCGTACAGGCAAGCGAGCTGACCCCTGCATCTCCAGCAGCTCTAGCAGATGCTTAGAATGCATGTGGGACAGCTACAAAGAATTACACTTAGATGCCCATTTCAAACTAAATGCTGCCCAAATAAAAGTAGTCTTATAGCTGTGTAAATGTGTGTCCAGTTTGCTCTGGCACCCAACAGTCTCTCAGGTGTGCCTTCCTGCCCTGGGCACAAGATGCTCAGCGTGGTTGGTGCTGTGCCACTACTCTGGCTCTGCTGCAGCCAGGATTCCCTCTGCTCCCTGCAGATTTGCATGGCACTGAAGTCACTGTGTACCCTGGCAGCATAAAGAGCTGGCACTGATGCCAGGCTTGTAGGAGGTGGGGAGCACAGGGATTAAGTGATTATAGGATTGACACCCACCCTGGTAGCCAAAGATCCAAATTTACCAGCAAAGCTACAAGCAAATATAAGGCCTAAATGAAAAACAGGATATAGGCACTACAGTTGTTTTTTTTCATGAAGACTATTTGTTTTTGTTCTGTGGGATTTCTACTGTAAACTATATGAACTGTCCTAGGAACAGGGACTTGGACCACTGTGCTAAGGCAAGACTAACAACCAGGCTACAGTTTCAGGCTCATTTTGGTCCTCATATCCTCTGTGGTCCATCTGTAATAAAAAAATCATCTCCTAGGTCTGCTAGGCCAGTCCAAATATTTCCCTGGGAGTGGGTTTGACTCTAATCAAGCTAAGGAGAACCAAACCCACTTTTTTCTGCTTCTGTGGGAACTGCCAAAATCCATAGACTGCCATAGAATAGGCAATTACCATCTTAGGGTTTGGGCCCTTTTTTTTTTTTTTCTTCCATCAAAGATGTGACGGTTCTGTTAAATGCAGAATTCAGTCCAACTGGTCAGTCTCCATCACATCAGCTCCTGCCATGGAGACCCCCGTGGGACTGGACCACAATAGGCAGCAGCACTGGTGTGATGGGGCTTGCTGCTCAGCTGGCCAGCCCTGGGCTCGTCCAGCAGGCACAACATGAAGCACCTTCAAAACATTTGGGTCCAGTGAATCCAGGTGCCAGTGGGAATACCAGCACTGACCACTGTCTTGTTTCTTTATGACCAAGTGCTCAAAAATTTCCTCAGTTCTCCTTCACATGCCTGTGTCTTTCTTTGGACCAGAATCTCATTTTATCCAAATCAAAACTGTTGAAGACTCAAAAGAGGACTTGGATCTCTAAATACTCTGGAGATTATGTCACCATGAATCAACTCAACCAGAACACCTCTGGGATTCATGGCATTCAAAAATCATGAGGATCCATAATGACATCACAAACTCTAGTTTTTGACTCACATATGAAGGGAGACACCACGGTTCAGGCTGAACCTTTAAAAGTACTGTGCGTGCACCTGCAGTACTGAAGATAACTCTATAAATTCAAATTGGAAAAGCAAAGTGTTTTCAAAGAGGACAACAGTAACTGCAAATCTGTTATAAGAACAGATGTGAGCTAGGAATTTCAGAACCCTTTGTAGCTTGGCACTGCAATAGTACATTGTACAAAGCATCTTGTATGAGGAGAGTTAAGACAAAAATTAAACACATAGAGCTAAAGAAAGCAGCTGTGCATCAGTCTGTCTTTGATTTTAATAACCTAAACCCTCAAAACTGTATCAATGTTGGTTTCTTCTAGGGTTACTGAGTAAATGATCAGAAACTTGTTTATTCCTACTAGGGGTATTGAAATGTGTTTGTAAAGTTGTCATTTGCAAAACAGATGGGGAATATGCAACTTTTTTTTTTTATTTTTCTTTTTTTTCAGGAGGATGGGGAAAAAAAGGCACATTTGGGCTTGTTCGAAGTTGCCTGCTCATCTGACAAGGGACATTATAAAGCAGAGGGAAGCATAGATAAAGTAAATCTTATGGCTGAACTATTTTCCTTACATTCCAAATCAGAGAGGATGAAGTGAAGAAAGAAGCCAGTTTTTAGCCAGAAGAAAACAAAACAAAAAAGTTTTGTCTGCCACGGTTCAGTGCATCATCACAGAAGAGACAGACATCTAGTTAAAAAGAAAAGTTTAAAAACAAGTTTTCCAAGCTTCTGAGAGACAAAGGGGTTTGTAAATTAATTAATTCAAGACTTTTCAAAAAATGAACGGTTGTCTCTAATATGCAGGAAAACACTGTACAGTAAAGTATCTATATGATACATTATATATGTGGAGAGAGAGACAGTGCAGGTCCAATCCCAAACAGATCTGTATGATGAATAAGTTTTCTTAAAGTCGGAAGGCTTAAATGGGAATGGCAGCCTCTCTCCAAAAGTGTGGAAATATATCTTTAATACAATTCAACATTTCAGCTCAGAAAGAGATGGCTGGAGAGGCGTGTTGCAGGGGTCTGCAGACTCCTGAGCTGCATGGACAAACCAACAGGGGATGACTATTCAGTATTTGTCAAGATACAAGAAAGAGGCTGTAACCAATGAAGGTATTGCATAAA
Organism: Dendrocincla tyrannina; assembly: GCA_035047865.1. NCBI lineage: Eukaryota > Metazoa > Chordata > Aves > Passeriformes > Dendrocolaptidae > Dendrocincla > Dendrocincla tyrannina. Next base: position 83,974,519 of record JAWWMP010000116.1, on the reverse strand, counting down.
AGGTACTAAACAAAGGAGCATTTTTCCCAAAGTTCACAACTGAATTCACTGCTCCCTGATGTTGTGGAAACAACAGTATAAATGAGTTGGAAAAGCAACTAAAAGAATAAATAGAAGAAAAGTCTGCTATGGTCTATTAAAGACAAAGATGTTGCTACAGGCCCTAGTTCAGAAAGAAATAACTACCTTTTGCCAAAAACTGGGAACAGACACTGGGGAAAACATCACTGTGTGTCTACCCACTTAAAATAATCTTCCCCTAAGCATCTGTTGAACACTCTAGCTAAGTAAGTTTTTTGACTAATACAGTACTGATGGTTTTCTATTTTGGTTAAATTCTTCTTTCCCAGGGTATTTTCAACTAAAGCAACACAAAACTGTGTCCAGTCATAAACCAGGGGGGACTGCCCACTGTGGTTAAAAACAAGCGGTGAGAGACTGATTTAAGCAGGATAAACAAACTGGGGTACCACCACAGAAGCCCAGAGAGAAAGCAGAAACAAATATGTCAGAGGAAGCACTATTTTAATACAGCATTTGAAGAAGTTCAGAGGAACAGAAAAAGCTTTACTATTCCCTGTCTGAAGGAGGCTTGGAGCTGTTAGCAATGATAATATGTCTGCTCACTTATTCCTTTGGAATTCAGTATTATAGGAGACATAACTGAATTATAACTATAATGGGATTGTATCAAAGAAACATCAGCCTCCATGATCAGAGTAACAACGTGCCAGCTGGGCAAAGAAACATGAGGAGTGTTTTCAAAGGTCAGAAATTACACTCACCAAAAATAAAAATACAGTTTCCTACTCTGTCATCTCCATCATTATTTGTCTCTCTGTCTCTCACTTGCAATTGCACTGGATTGCCATTATGAAAATAACTTGAAAGGAACTTTGAAGGGACTTCCTCTGAAAATTACTGCTTTGGGAGATAGTGCCAAAAGTATATCAGCATCCCACAATGGCACAAACATATACGAATTGGGCAAATTCTGATTTTATAATTAAGCTTGTATCTGAAACAAATTGTAGGGAAGTCAAGAGTTTCTCCTCACCCCACCCATTTTCCCTGAGGGTGTCCCAAATCCAAACTACAGTTGCCCTTCTCCTTACCATGAAGACTACATCGTGAGACTAGGCTGCTTACCACTGATTGTGTTCCTCGGGTGGAAGACGTTGTAACAGGCGTTATAGTGATAGTACTTGTCACCTTGCTCGCTCCAGGTCGTGAGGACAGGCTGTTGCGGGGTGATCGAAGGACGGTACCGGTCACAACTTCTTTCTCCGCTGCTATGTTCATTGGTCTGACTGTTATCACAGGACTGGCACCATCAGGTGCAGCACTGGGAGAACGTTTAAACTGAGAACCTAGGTGGATGTGGATTTTATTGTCTTCTGTCGTAATAATGTTGGCATTGGCATTGTACTTGCGGATTGGAGTCGGGACGGTCTGCTTTTCTGGCGTTACTTTGAAGACAGCCCTTCCCATGGTCATATCTTGTGACTGCGGAGAGACAGAGATTTCTGCCGGTGCTGCAGATGTTGATACTGTCATAATCTGAATTGGCGATGCAGGTCTGTCAGCGAAGGGTGCTCTCCCTCCCTCTGGGGACTTTTCCCTGGAGAATGTTGTTATAGTGACTGGAGATACAGAGCGATCTGTGCCCATGGGACTTTCACTGCCTTTTCCCTTATGTGGCATAACATTTGGAGAGGGAATGATGGTTATTCGTGGCTTCTGAGTTCCCAAAGTAGGAATGACAGTGGTACTTGAAAAAAATTCCTCTGCGGTTGGACTGGTTATCTCCAAAGTTGCTGTGCTGTTCTCATGGTCTGGTGTCACCCGAATATGAAGCGGTTGACCCTGCTTTGGTGAAAGGACAACCTCTCCAGGATGTGCTGGACTGCTCTGGGTCCGGGTTCCTTTGTCAGTAGCTGCCTGAGCCCCAGTTTCCCTCTTTTTCATCCATGGTATCCAAGATTTCCTCATAGCAAGCTCATTTGCTGCTGGAGGATATCTCTCGAGCACTGAAGAACGCTCCATGTGTTTTTTCAGACCTACCTGTCGCAAATTGCTCATGATATGATTCTCCTCCTGGAAGGATTTTCTGATAAACACTGCTGGAGTTTCTTCTTCTGCTGCTTCATTGCTTACAGCATCTGTCTGCACGCCAGTGGACGTCACAGGGACATCGACCATTCTTCGTCCGTTTATGCTGGGCCTCAGAGCACGGCTGTAACGCTTAGAAAGCTCCAGCTCTCTTGTTAGGTTCAGGACTTCCTGCCCCATGCTCTTATTTTTATTTTCCTCTTCCATAAACCTTTGCTGCAGAACTGAATAATCAACTTGGAGCTGAGAAAGCTGGTCTTCTTTGTTCATCAGCTCGTGGATTTTTTCTTTAAGAGCTTGAACTTCTGCTTTCAAATCTCTGCTTTTGGCCTCTTCCAAACGAAACATGTGCCTCAGCTCTGCCTCCTGGCTCACCACTTCACCTTTTTCGATTGCTTTCGTTTTAGCAATCTGCAGTTTCATCTCCTCCAACTGTTGAGAAAGAAAGTTAGCTTTATCCTGCTCAGTCCTAAATTTCTGCTCTAGCTGATCATATTCATCTTCTGTCTTCATCAAATCTCCTTCAACCACTTCCAATTGTTTGAGACGTTTCTTCAGTCTTTCAATTTCAATGGTGAGTTCCTTAATCTTGTTGTCCTCATGACAACCATGCTCTGGTCCTTTCCTGGCTCGACCTCTTGTAATTTCTCTTTCTACTTCCTCCATACCATCAATTCTTTTCTTTAACAGGTCAACTCTACAGCTTAGTTGAGAGGATTTTTCTTCTTCACTTCTCAGTTTGCCAATTAACTCATCCCTTTCCTTTGTCAAACTAGACACTTTTTCCTCCATTTCAGATTTCAGTTTCAAAAATTTCTTACTTTCTTCTATCAATTTCTCTGTTACATCCATAACTTTCCCTTGTTCAACTTTAAAATTCTTGTTTAGACCCTCAACCTTTTTTTCCTCCTGTTTTATTTTTTCCATCATATTTTTTCGTTCATCAACCAACATTACAGTAAACGACTTCAGCTTTGTAAGGTCATCTTTTAAGCTTAGCTCAGCCTTTTCCAACTTGCTTTCTGATGTCTCGAGGTCCTTCACTCTAGTCTTCACCACTTCCAACTCATGTATCAAATCCTTAGTCAAATTCTTTTCTTTCTCCAAGTTTAAGTGTAGCTGAGTGCATTCAGACTTACTTTTACTGAAAGCCTCTTCCAGTTTCTCTAGTTCTGACATTCTTTTCTGCAGTTTTTCCACTTCAAGTTTCAACTCTTTGCTGTGGTGCTCCTCCTCTTGCAGTTTATTTTTCAGCTCTTTGCATTGGGATTCAGTTTTTGTGATCTCTTCATCTTTACCCTCCATTTCAAGAACACGCTTGCGGAGGTTTTCCACTTCTGCCATTAAGCTGGAGTTCCCACATTCCCCTTTTGCTATTTTATCTCTTAGTTCTTGAAGTTCCTCCTCAGCTTTTTGAAGATTTTTGTTAGTTTCTTCCAGCTCCTCTATTCTGTGAGTCAACCCCACCACCTTAAGCCTTAGCTGTCTATTATGTGACTCTTGATTAGCCAGTTTAGCAGTCATCTCCTCATGTTCTTGAGAAAATGATGATGTTTTGTGCTCGAGCTCTGCCTCTAACTTCATCAGTTTTTGCCCATCTTCTTTAGTTTTTGCACTAATAATTTTAAGCTTCTCTTCTTCTTCCTTTAGCTTTTGGGTTAAGTCCTGTATTTTCTGGCTTTGTTGACCAAGTTGTTCAATATGCATTTGTCTTTCATCCACCAGCATGAGTGCAAATGATTTGAGCTTGACTAGTTCTTCTCTTAGTTTATTGATTCTCTTTGTATGTTCCTTCTCCTTCCGGGCTTGATAGATCTTCTCTTGCTCAAGAAGTTTCTTCAACCTGAAACAGGTTAGAAGAGATGCATTAAACTTCTATATGTGTGTGTGTGTGTGTGTACTTCTCCATTTTTAGAATCACCTTCATTTTAGCTTTTTTTTAATTTCAAGTAGTTTTTCAAGAAATCACAAAATAACTACCTGCTACAGTTACATTCTGAAACCAAGTATTTTAAACTACAAAAGTTAAATGAAAAATATATAAAATCATCTAGAAATTTGAAACACAGTGAAATTGTATACATGTATAGATAAAAAATACATCAGGTTTTAATTTCTTGACATTTATTTCTCTGTTACGATGACGTTGGTAGAAGTATATAATATCCCAACAGGACAGGTATTATCTACTCACCAATCCATTTATATAAAACTTAGTTTACAAGGTGGATTCCTCCTTATGTCTTGCATATAGAAAAAATGTGTAAAATAAGATAAAAAATGAAAAGTAGTTGCATATGCAGCCACACATAAACAGACCAATCCTGTTTGTAAATAAACCAGCAGGGCAGAAGATTACATAACCACAAAACTAGTAACTATCTTGGTGTCACAGGCATACAAAATTAGCAGGAAGATAAATTTGCCAGCACAGTGACTGTTATTTTAGAAAGTTTTTTCTTCCAGACACAATTCCATGTAGTAGATTTTGTGAACCACAAGGATCAGACTAATCAAAGCTACAAGTTACTGCTAACCTCATCTGGAAAATGCTCTTCTCTATATGGTCTGTAAAGCTGTTTTCAAACACTATAAAAGCTCACAATACACAAATTAGGTGTATCCAGCCTTATCTAAGCAACATGTAGAAATTATCAGTAATATAAATATTTTATACCCGTGATTTATATTCAGGATATGTTGACATCGGCACAGGAAATTCCTGACTGTGTTGTAAGCATGAATTTTTGAGGATGGTGACCCTCAACTGACAAAGAGGTACAGATAACCCAGGGATGTATCTCCTACCAAGCTAAGAGCCTAATTGTAAAAGCAGCACTCCAACTTAGAAAGACACAGGTACTGAATTTACTGTGAAATTACACGTTTTCCAAACCACTGTCATAGTACTTACAACTCCCATACCCCCTATTAAGATGTGTGATAATTCAAATCCACTTGCTTTGCTTACCCTATGTCTGAAGTTTTTCAGCTTCTTTTTTATAAATGAGACTCACATCGACGTGATAATAGCAGAGCAATTTATGCCTGTTAACTAACTTGCAATAACTGGAACATCTCTATCTTAGCAAGGATCGTCTTTTATCCATACTTTTATCTTAATTGCTGGGCTGTAGATGGTAGCAGGTAAAGCACAGATATACATTTCTCTCTGCACCCCCAGCAACGAAGCAGTGCAAGGGTCTCCAGGGCACAATGTCATACACAAAGGATGTCTCCCGAAGCCCTCACCTGAACTCTAAACTCGTAACAGCTGTATTAACTTGGTACTTCAGCAACTGTTAATATTTCACTCCTTGCTCCTCAAGGACCAGAACAAAAAAGAACTGGAAAGAAAAGACAAGGAAGCCAGAAAGCAGAACACAGGATGCAGTAGGTAGGGAAGGAGAAGGCTGAAAAATGCATTTGAAAACAAGTGGCGGATAGAATGTGGGAGTAAGAGAATAGTAGGAACCAGTGGGAGGGAGAAAAAAAACTTTACCGCCAACCTTGCTGGGTCACAGATTATTCTCAAAAAAAAAAAAGTCTCTCTAGTTTTGGCATCTCTTTGGAAAGGACTGAAAAAGCATGTTGGTGGATGCCTCATTATGGGTCGTGTTAGAATATCAAAAGGCAAAAAAGACCCACTGTCACTCACAAAGCATGCAATTTCACATTGAAGAAAGAACTTTATCGGCATGCAGTATATTCCCCTGGTTGCTTTATCACACTGCTTCATGCAACTGTTTCTGCCAAGAACTCTTCCCCATCTCTCCCAGGCTATATTTTTAAAGACACAGTATGCACTCTTCCATGAAATACTATTTGCCATGACAGAACAGCGTACCCTAACCTAGTGGTGCTCTAAATGACCCAGCTCCCAAAGTAATGAAAATAATAGAAAGCTTCCAGCCTCCCTTGTCCCACACTCAAAAGCCTATCTAGAGATGTTTAGAAAATTGCCTATGTTTTAATTCCTAGGCATGTATGTGTGATTTTCACCCAGCAGTTGCTCCAGGTGGTATACGCCAGCCAGGCTGCTAGGCAAAATGCAAAATAATTCACTGGCAACACAAGGCCCCACATGATTATCTGAGAGTCTACTGGGGAATATTGCTAAGAAGGACACTGAAAAAACCACAAGTACCTGTAAACTAAGACAAAAATTGCCAGTCATGAGACTGAGTAACAGAAGAAAGCACATTAGCCCTGTCACTGCCTTGCAGGAGAGCTAGCAGTGGGGAATAACTAGCCTGGTCCCTCTGGGAAAACAAAGCACTGTAACTGTCCCAGTACATGGAGGTGAATTTGCTAACGTGTCTGTGCTGAGCAAGGTAGGAAGCAACGTGCAAAGTGCAGCATTACATCCTGCCTCAGCTTCAACATGGTGAAACTGCACAATCTTAGATTTGACAAGTGAACTTTCAGAGAAGATACCTGAAAGAAGATACCTTTGTTTTCCACATCTAGGGGAACCGCTTCTAAAATCTGGTTCTGTGGGGGATGGATGGGAAAGCAGCACAAAGATCTGTGTATTAATTACCAAAGTAATTAACAAAATCTACACCTTTTCAGTGTTACTGCTAAACACTAAAATAAAGCTGAGTTTAAGCTTGCTCCCACTTTTCCATTCTTGTAAAACTTTCAAGCCTTAGTGGTTAAACTGGAATTTCAGCAGGACTGCAAGGTGAGGTTGTCCCCTCTTGACCCTCACAGCAGATTTACTACCAGGCTTCTCATCTGACTGCTGCTGCTGCTAATGTTTGGTGAGTAATGCAGAACTGCTCCAGGGCAACATTAAAAGCCCCTCAGACTCCCAGCATGTGTGTCTTCAATGTGTTAACCAGAGCAACTACACTCTAGTTTGTCAAAGAGGATGAAAGCACCTGCATTCAGAGTCAAAATCAAAACAAAACCTTTAATAATGAAACATGGGACTATATACAGCCAAAACACTGACAAGCCAATAATTTGGTACTCCCAGCCCAGTTCCTGTATTTGCTATCGTGAATTGCGGTTTTTTTAGAGATGGGAAGAAATGTTTGGATACAAATGGGTAACCTCTATTCATTAGTAAGAGTCTCAGGGTTTGGCATCTAGACCCCAGCCCGCAGATGTGCTCTAGTTCCCTGTGGAGAGAGGGGCCACACTGCCTGCTCCTGTGTGGACAGCACTGCTGAAGTCTGTTTCCTCCCAGGTTACCACAAGTATCACATCATTGCATGCAGCTCAAGTCGTTCCCCGAATACATGGTCTTTTGTTGCCATGAGGGTCCTGGTGGTCTCTCTCTCTCCTTACTACCTTCACCCCCACAGTATCTGAAGAACAGGTGCCCCACAGCTGCACAGTACTCAAGACAATCACATCACCCCTTGCAGTGCACTGAATAAATAAAGTAGCGAACTCTTAGGTATGACTGTGTGCAAACAGTTGACTGCCTCAGCTGAAAACAAACACCCCAGGACAATGCTGTTGCCCAGTTTTGAACCATAAAGAAGGATGCTTGACTGGTATGGCACAGGACGCTGGACTACAGAAGCCACCAATGCAACCAGGTGTGGTCCTTGCTACATAGGGAGCTGCCTCTCCTGTGTCCCTCCACAGCCTTAGCTGTTCACAGCCACACCAGGCAGTGCCAGGGCGGCAGGAGGGAGTTCTGTGGGCAGCCACGCTGGGGAAGCAGGAGCCTGAAGACTTTCAACAACCAATCTCAGCTTGCAGAGAAAGCAGAGACCAGAGCGGAAGAAGACCAACGAAGGAATTAATTTTAACATCTTTCGTGAAAGGTGTGCTGGAAGCAGGCAGCAGGGAGGAAGGCAGGAGTGGACAGGCAGTAACAAGGCCCTCCCTCCTTCCTTTGGGTTTGGCGCTGAAGTGTTTCATTGCACACAGTCTTTCTGCTTCCCCTGCCCTTCTACAAGCTATGGATTAATCAAAAGAAGCATGATGGGATGCTGATAGCTACAGCCTTATTCCTCCAGAGATGTACTTTTATTTCTTTTAATATAGTTATATTCCTGTGCTTCGTCCTACCAGTTCTGACTGCCTTGCTCAGGCTGGGGCTCATCACTCCTTCAGGTCTGGATAGTAATGTTTCCTTAAAGCATACCTGGCCCGTACCATACGTATTTTTCCCGCCCAACCTTAGCCACTACATGCCAGCTGCCAGAAAGTCCATTTACCCTGTGAATGTATTTTTAAGAGACAGTTCTGGGTGACAGCATAGAGACTGTTTGTAAAACAGCACACTGGGTACACTGGGAAGTGGTGTCCAACACAGGCAGGGCTGTGGTCTGCTGCAAGCGAGTCCCTGCGACTGCCCTGAAGGACGGGAGACAGAGGACATGGATGGCTTTATCCACCCGCTCCAATGAGAAATGCAGAAGGGCTGAAGGGCTTCTTGCTGGAGTTTTCTGGTTGGCCATAAGGGTGGTTTAACATTCTCTTTAAGACCGATCAGTTCATTGTATCAATAAAGCTACAGGCTTCACTTAAACTCATACACTCTTTTTCCTGTTTTATGTCTACATGTCAAGTGCAATCACTGAGATACAAAGGAGAAACCCCACAGTACCATTTTTACAGTGTCTCTTCTCAGACCAGAGCAAGACTCCATAATGTCTTCATGTTTTTGAAAGACACTGCAATAGTTTCACAACAGGAAAGCTCCAATGGGCATTACTGCATTTTAGACAGTATTTATTTAATTTGTAAATGGTAAAAGTAGAAGCAGCAGTAAGACCTTAGCTAAAATCAAACATGAGTTCCATGAGTTCTTGTTCAGATTTTCAAAAGGAATTACAAATAGTGGTCAATAAACAGATGGACAATAAACATCATGATGACTACATTTGAAATGTAATAAATTTAGTTAACTGGGAACTGTAAAAATCCTGCTTAGCAATGACAGGTGATATGAGAAGCCATTCTCTGAAGTGGGAATGTTTTAAGAAAATACAAAGAAGTTTCAGTATCAGGGGAAAGATGCTCAGTGATTTTCAAAAAATCATCATTCCCTTCAAAAAAAAAACACTCACTTTAGAGTAATTAAAACGGAACAGGCAAAAGTGAATAGCCTCTCAAACATTTATTGAAAATTATACCACTGTGGGCATCTCTCTTTCCATTTGTACTTGGAACAAGATGAGAAAACATCACCAATAGTCACACAACCTTTTCCATCTCTAGCATAGAAATGGGCATTTACCTACACATGGAAACCCTGGGAGGCAGGGCAAGCCAGAGGATACCCTGAAAAAAAAGGAGCTGCCTCTGTGGTTTGCGTGCATGTGAACATTTTGGCACCACATTTCAGATGTGTTGGCCTGGTTTAGCCTCCTGCTTTGCAAACAGACTAAGCCAAGCTTTCCAAGGTGTCTCCCAGTGTTTAATAAAGCACTCACAGGAGGGGCGAATGAGGAGGGAAATCTGTCAAAACTGGCAGCAGGAGGAACAGCAGTTAGAAGAGGATGGGAAGGAGGGAAGCAGGTAGGGTCTCTGGAGGATATTTTAACTGAGCAGCCTGAAGATCCACAGAGCTCTTCATTGCTGCTCTAGCACAAAGCCATCCAACACACTACAGGCTGCTGTAGTATCTATTTTGCCATTTACATTCCAAAAAGTTTGCAACCATGGGATGTAATCACTTATAACCTACCCTTTGGATGGCCAGTCAGAGGGAGTTAAGGAAAGTATATTAATGAGGACTTGGTCACTCTAAGGATGTGCTGACTGACAGGCTGATGAAGGCTGCGTCCTCCTGAGGGGCCCACAGCATTTCTGTGCCACTCACACAGCAATCCCAAGGGAATTTCCACTGGGGAAAACAAATGCTTTCGCAAGCTCATCTTTCCACTTCAAACCTAAACAGTTTGCTACTGTATATGCAAAGTTAGAGAGACTGGACAACTTCCTAGTGGTAGCTAGAAAGCTGCTGCCCATTAAGGGATGTGAGAGGCTGGAATCCCGGGACAATGAAAACCAGCAAGAGGTGGTTTAACTTAATAAAGGAGCTCCCTTTTTTTTTTTTTTTTTTTCTCCCTGTTTAATGTACAACAGCTGATTTTGAAGATTGCCTCTACAGCCACTGGGAAATCCTCCACATGTCAGGACTCAGTTTCTGAGTGCTTCCATGTTTGGGGCAGGCTGAATTTTGCTAGTTCTGAGTATTTACAATTTCAGCTAAAATCAAAGAGAGACAAAAGGTGGTCACGCTCTCTAGGAAGGCAAAACAATCTGACCTAACACTTAAATTGGGCAATTCAAAATTAACTAACACTTTCAAATCATCAGCTTCACTACTTCCCACATCTCAACTGGGAGAAGAAAGATGTAAATGAGATCAGACTCTGTGGCAAGGAAAAGAATAACATCTGTGTTACTTTCTCCTTTCCATCCCTTAAACTTTAAAGGTAAGCAACGAGAAAAATGTTTGAATGATCTTACTACAAAACTTCCCAAGCTGCATTTCAGTTTATCACAGGGTCAACTCTGAAAACAAATACAAAGTTGTAAAAAAAAAGTTATGAACTCCAATAAATCTAAATGTATTTTTTTTGTGGCCACATATTATGTAAACTCAAAGTTTAAAAAAAGTGCATATTCTTCACTGCTGAATTAACTTTTGAGAAGTGATTGTATCGAACTATATCACAAGTAAATTAATATTCTTGCTACTTGTAAACTACATGAGAGTTCCCAAAATATAATGAAAGTAGAGGAAACGTTTTCTTCCTTAGGAGGACATGTTGCTTATCACCCACAACACTTTTGCTTCCTCTAACACTGATTTTGTAAAACCTAAAATCCAGTTTGCTGAAATAGTTCATTTGTTTTGAAAGTGTTTTACTCCAACCAAACAGTGGCTAAAGGCAGTATTTTGAAATAAGAACACGTATTAGATTCAGTGTCCACCCCCACCTTTCCAGCACCTTGTTCACATATTAAAAAGCACCAGAGATCTTCAAGAACAAAACCCGACCGGCACCCGTTCAGACTACGCAACACTATCCCAAACGGACAGGCACTTTTTCCGACCCCCCAGTTGTGGTGCCCACATTAATTCCGGAGACCAGAGGGGAAGAGGGATGCACAGAAAGCATGCAGACAGCATCTGAGAGCAAAGGCGACGCAACGCTCAGCTGAGAGATGAAAATTGCCAAACCTGCCTCGGGGCTGCGGTTCTCCTCCCCTGACCCCTCGGTGCGCTGCTCGGCAGGGGCAGCCCCGCCAGGTGCACCTTCCAGGGCTCCAGCACAGCAGTGCGGTCAGCTCGGGGCCGGCCCGGCCCCTCAGCGCTGCCCTGGCCCGTCCAGCCCGGCGGGGGCAGGAGCGGAGCCGCCGAGCATCCCCGCACAGCCCGCTCCAGCCTCTCTGCCTCCCTCCCTCCCTCCCTCCCTCCCTGCCGCCGGCGCTCCGCTAATGCCCAGCGCGCCCCGGCAGGAGTGCGCATGTACACGGCAATTAGCAGCGCGCAAATTAAAAGAACGCTGAAAAATCGGCATTCTCTTACCTTATAACTAGGCCTTCTTTATTATTATTTTTGTTTAAAGCAACCAAAACAACTACAAGAGAGGACGATCCCGGGGCACGGCTCGGCACCGCTGCCGGGTGCCGGCTGCGCCCCTCGCTGTGCTCCCCCGGGAACAGGGGACAGGGTCCTGCTCGGACGGGGGCTCTCCCCTGCCCACGCTTCCCTGTGGGACCGCTTTCCCGGAGCTTGTTATTGACAGCCACCCCGGGATGTTTATAGGTACAGTTCATAGGCGAACGATTAAGAAATAATTATTTGATCGGAGAGAACCCCTATGAGTTGCTTTTGTTTAGCTGAACTGGGATGCACGAAGGGATGCTTCCCAGCCCCAGCTGTCCCGGTTCATTCTTCCGGCTCAACAAAAGTTCCTGTTGCTTTCCTCTTGTCTTCCCGGTGTTTGAAGCGGCAGTACTACTGATGGTGAGCACTGGCTTATCTTAACATCGGTTGATAAAAGGCATGAATACATGGAGAAAATACCCTGTGGATTTAATATACACGCGTGTCTCTTTTTGAAAATCCAGGCAGAGTAGCAAGGTTAACTGGTGCAGTCTGTAAAGCACCATTCCGCTAGCTCCCTGAATTAAAGAATTCAGCTCTTTTTTTTTCAGCTCGAATTAAAGAATTCGGCTCTTTTGTTCCCAAAACAACATAAAAGAACTTAGGAATTCCTTCTATTTGCCTAATGCTCACAGTCACCTTTTCAGTCTTTTCAAGAGGAACTAGAAACCACTCTTCCCTTTCCCTTTCTCCTTCTCCTTCACCCTTGCTTTCCTCTTTCCCTTCCTGTTCACCTTCCACTTAAGCTTTTAATAGGCAAAAGACTAGAATCATATCATGTCAAATTATCCATTAAAAACGGACCAATGTGTGTCTACGTTTTTGAGAAACTACCTAATTACATGTTCTTTCAATATTTTTCCTTAGGACCCTCACCTCATTCAGCACACAGGCTGGACAGAGCTCATTTGAAAAGCAGGTGTTTAGTGATTGATTTTATGCTCTTTATTCGAGGCCCTGTTTACCACACCCTCTTCAGCCTCCATTGAGAACAGAATTATTAATTTCTGGGTGGGAGGCAGAAGCACAAAGGGACTAAGGTTTTGGTTGGGACGCCTGCTCCAGAGTACACAGGCTGTGGGTTTCAAAGCACTGCAGAGTGGGTGCTGCATGTATTCAGATCACAACCCCATTTGCCTCTGCCCAGGAGTGAATGCTGCAGACTGCTGCACATCAGAGCCCAGATCCAAAAAGCTCCTCAAAACGAGAGCCATTCTTAGACTGAAAAACGTCCACAATCCTTGTAAATTAGCTTCACATGACTTAACTAGCACGACATAGGAAATCCATCACACAAACGCAACAGGAGTAGAGTCATATTTTCCAGGAAAACATATACTAGCCTTAATCATTCTCTCCTATTTTATATTCGTCTGCCTCATTTACTAAATACTTTCCAAAGGATGAAGTTGCAGTCCTACAGAAGGATCTTTTCTTCCTATGTGCAAAGCTGATGCATCTTGCTATGTTTCCATTTTTCCAGTGTCAGAGAAAAGGTTTCTCTACAAAAGATGTTTAATTATGCAAACACAAATGATCACATGCATTGGGCAGACAGATATTCTGCTTTCTCTACTTACTGTGTCCTTTGCAATCCTAACAATTGTTTGGTAGAGCTAAATATTCTTTTAAAATAGGAAATGGCATGCACAATGGCAAACAGTAAAACAGATATTGACCATTGAAATTTTATGACGTGGCACTATATGGCCACTTAGGAGATGTCAGAAGAGTTTAGATGCTTTATATTGCTGGCATATAAGTCTGCAATCTATGTTAACAAAATAATGGATAGCAATAGCAGGGTGTTAGCCTCGAGGCAGTTTGATACTAGAAGGGCATAGAGCACTTTGCAAGCAAGTTTCAAAACTATCTGCTGACAGACAGGTTTGGCTGTGATCAGCAGCTGAGAGTAAGGCTCTGTTCCACCAGCACTGTTGGCTTGGCAGGAGGGTATCTGGTCACACGCCCCATCCCGGCTGGCTCTGGACTTCGAGCTCGCTGCACAGCTTGTTCCAGTCCTGCTGCACTCACTGTTTAGTCCCAGGTTCTCCTCATCTCTGCACTCCATTTGTAACCCCAACCTCTCCTAAATCAATAAGCCTTCTAGGTTTCCTCTCATATCTGCTCTGGCTATTCTTTTGTCCATGTTGCCACACTTGGGCCAGGCTGGAACTGCATGCGACACATCTTCCCTCACCTGTGTTTTTATGGTCTCAGCTCAGAGTAAAAATTTCAGGGATATCAAGAGGATCGTAATAATTATATCAGGAAAGCAGCCATGATAGCAGTCAGGTTTGTACAGAGGTGACATGAAGAAGGGAGGGGGCACCGGGGGTCCAGGCTAGAAGGTATCACCTATCTGAGGAAGTCCAGCCACTCACAATCACAGCAACCATGCAGTGGACTCCTGCCCACACCAGAGACCTCAAGGGATTGCTTCTACCCATCACAAATTTCATAGCAAAAAAACCAGCAGCCAGACCTATCACGTGCCACATGAGGAACAGAGGTGACTGAGGGCATTGCCAGGGTCTGTACCTGGCAAGAAGTGCACTAAAGGGAATACTCAGAGGATGCCACAGAGCCCACCCCAGTCTAGGTCAAGACAGGTGCAATCAGGATCATCAAGAAATGCATGTCCTCCAGGGAGTACCGCATCATAAAACCACAGAATTGTTGAGGTTGGAACGGACCTTGGAGGTATCTAGTCCAGCCTCCTGCAGGTCCAGTTAGAGCAGGTTGCACAGGGCCCACTCTACTTGAGTCTTAGACACCTCCTAGAATGGAGACATCGTCACCTCTCTCTGGGCAATCTTTCTAGGGCCTGAGCAACCTCATCTTGAGAAAAATCTGAATCGGGCTGGGTCCCCAAGACAAGGTGATGTATAACCATATAGTGCCTCATGGCAATCCCCAGTGGCACCTGTGACCACCAGTGATTCCCAGAGGGGACTTGTCCCAGACTGCCAACTCCCTCTGCAGCTTAGAAATAGAACAGGGAACGTGATCTAGAGTTGCCAAAGTGGTCTGGATGTGAACCAGCAGACAACTGCCTGCAAAACTTGTTAGACAAAGTGCAGTGTGGTGGTGGGGAGCCTACACACCTGCACTGGTTGAGATACGTCTGTACTACCACGAGACTTCACAAGTACAGTATTCTCCATCACCATTTTAACTACTCCAGGTATCCACTGCTACTCTGGTACCAGAGTTATAGAGGATACCATGTAGGATGGCACAGCTAAGGTCAAACAGGCCTTTAATATTTACAGCTTTTACTGCATAGAAATCACACTATGTGTCTATATAAAAATATAAAGGTGCTCCATAGGTTGTTATTTCTCAAGAGTATCTTCAGCTTTAAGTCACATCAAAGGCTGGGAAAGTCTAACTTGCTTGTGAGTCTTTTGATTCATGCCTTCGTTAGGATGAAGTAGTCCAAAATGCATTCCTGAGTAAAGCAGCACTTGCAACATTGTGAGACCAGATAAAAAAATCAACAAGAAACAAAAGCAAGGGAGGGAATAGATAGGAATCACAAATTCCAACTCACCTCCAAAAGTCAGAAATTATTCTGTGTGTCTGGTACAATTGTCTGCTATAGAGGAGAGTAACTGGGAAGCAAAAGATGGGATTGGCTTAACAATTAAATGATGTACTAATAGACTACACATTTCTTTGATAAGTTGCTCTCTTCAAAAAGTTCCTAAACTCTGCACATTAGATTCCTCTTGTGGATCTTAGAACCTTGTAGCAAATGGTTCCTGATTATAAAATTTTCTGTGAACAGAGCTTTGTAACATTTCCAGCAGACTGCCCTGCTCTCTATTTGCTCTTCATCTTCAGTGCAGAAACACATGCAACATTTGTAGTGAAGGCAAAGAGCTTGCAACTCTCTCCAAGTTCTGTAGCGTGTTTCAAAAAGCCCAAATATTTCTGTTTGTGCAAAGCAAAGCTTTTCCTAAATTTGTGTTTTCTTACATACATGAAAAGGTACACTGTGTGCTTGCCAGACTTTTTTTTTTGTTGTTCATAAAACCTTCAAAGCAGTGAAAATCTTCCATCATTGTTTTGTTCTGTTTCCTTCCCTTCTTTTGGTAAGTCAAACTCATTTTTTAGGTCAGACCTGACCTCCTCTTTCTGTTTAGACAGTTGCCGACTCTGAGTGCAACAAATACAAATTGATTCAGTGGCATCTTGATAGAACATGAAAATTTTGAATATTGAGGGAGAGAAGAGGCTGATTTTAATTTGCTGCTGGAAATATAGTGAACAAGGTGATCCATTTAGCCTTTTGGAGAGAAATAAATAATGAAGATAAATGCAGTAAATACCTGAAACATGACTTTGTAGGAAAAGCCTGAGAAAAAGACTTCAAGCTGGACTCTGTGCTGTTATATCTCAGGCAATACATTTTATATAGCATACGTCATGCACATTAAAAAGCTTCATTTGGTGAGCTGCACTGACAACTGGCTTTGTCCACCTTTGTACTTATTTAAAACAGGTTGTTCCATGCAGCTGTTAAAGAAACTGTGTGTGGATACACTCACTCACATACATTTGCACGTAGGCTTTTTATTACTCCTCAGATCTTTCTAAATAAGTCATGCTGCCTAGCTTTTAAATTATTTTTCTCTTTGCAACATGAAAACTGCCCTACATTAGGATCTGCTGCCTTTTAGGGAAGCATGATTCAAAAGTATAACAAAAGCATTTCTGTTTTTGTTTTGGGGGTTTTTTTCCTGTTGCATACTCCCACTCTCTTCCTTTTGATTTTCTGCTTTCTTAACACTTGTGTGTATCCTTCTGATAGCTGGGAAAGCTCAGCATCTCCAATACTGGTGCAAATCCCTTAAGTAAAAGTGATTACAGCTGAAGCAGGACCCATCTATGTCAAGGTTACACTTTTATGGTATGATTTCATCACTATTTTGTGAATCAACCAACAATCTCATAAAAACCTGCTGTGACCCTTTGACCAAAGCATGTCAGGAGCCACAGAAAGAGGTGTCCAGTATCTCATGGAAGTGCACATGGCAGGATTGTTCCCTGCTGCCCTCTGTGGACCTGCCATTGTTAATGTTGACTACTTCACCTACCTGTTCTCCATCAGAGCATCCCACTAATGCTGTCTTTACCTGCTCTGGGCTCCACCCTTATTTTCCTGACTTACTTTTGATGTGTTAGGTGTTCATGTGGAAAAAATAGGTAGAGGAGTGAGTTTGAGGCTTTGAAAGTAGGGAGAAGCACGCCTGTTCTCAGTTTATGTGGAGAGAATTACTCTAATGAGAATGTCTTGGCCTCTTTTGCTTAAGCTGGGTCTGGGACATGAATTTAAGCCTGACTGATTTTCACCTTTATATTGCTTTTGTTCTGTTGGCCTAAACCTGTCTCTCTGCTATTCCTCACCCTTTACATTCAAGGTCCATCAGTTCAGTTCTTGCCCTGTTGGTCTAACTCTTGCTGACCTTTTCTGGACTTCCTTTCCTTTTGCGCTTCTTCTCACTGACCCTCCTTAAAAGGGATTGAAAGGCACCTGAGTCCTACACCTAAAACTAAAGGTTGTGCACCTCACTGCTTCCCCTTTGACACATCACTGAAATAATGTATTTGATACAGTGAATAAAACAAGTGGGCAGGGAAAACAAGAGAAAACAGATTCCAAATAATTGCTGCTTCATTTTAGCATCAAACAATGCAAATCGTGGTGTCTGAATTCACCATGAGAGGGCCTCAAACATGGGAAAGTGTACAAAAAAAATAGTGAAGATGTTTAAAATCTGGATTTAGGCAAGAGCATCATTCATATCATTGCACTCACTGGGCTAGTCAAGCATGAAAAAGCTGACACAGCTTTACAACTGCTCAGGTGTAGTCAATATAAAAATTCAGCTCTGTCAATGCAGGGTCTCAGACATTTTTAGAAATACAAGCCATGTGTGCACTTGTTTGTATCATACTTGGCTACCTCAGTCACAACTAGACATAAGAATAAAACAATACACACTTATAAAAACAGAGAAAAATAAACAATCTCATGAAGATTCCTTCATGATTTTTAAACATGATTTCCTGTGAGTGCCATATTCACTTAGCAAATAATGAATACTCAGTAAATATTTCAAATGCTATGGAAGAGGCTCAGCAGCTGCTTTTATGAACTAAAAAGGGACTGATAGATTTTAAGAACATCATCACTGAGTAATCCCTTGCTGTCACACCACATGCTAATATGCCATGTCTCTACACTTAATCTGAAATGCTATGAAGGTATTTCCACCAGTTTTCATGATAGGACCCTCAGCTCTTGCCCTGTACACAAAGGAGCACACACCTGCCTACCACATCCATCTCACAACCCCACCTTTGCTAGTGTTTTTGCCCATGTGTTCTGGAGGTGCAGCGTAAATGGGCACCTCTCTCCCCACCAGAAAAAGAACAAAAGACCAAACCCATCACAACTGTGGGGGAAAAAAAAAAAAGGGAAATAAATAAAACCCTATACCTATCTAGAGCTTTTTGACCACCACATAGCTATTTATAACAGCTCATACAATTCTTAGGTTTGCCGATTGCATTAGATTTGTGTCTATTGAGAGACAATTATAGAATAGTCTGTCCCCACTGCACCCCTCCCCAGCCCTCACACAGGGGCTAGACTCACCCAAGGTTTGAGACTGCTATTTTAACCTTCTCCTTCTAGTTGCTTAGAGCAGGATCCAAAAAACACTCCCATAGGTATCTGGAGTGCAATCAATGAAGAATTTGAAAAGGAAAGGAGAAAACAAAAAAAAGAACCCAAAGCACAAACCAAAATAAAAAAACTACTAATGCACATATAAATTTGAATATTCACAGGCATCAGATTTTTTTGCAGAACTGTATTTTGCTTGCCCAAATTTGCTGTTGTACATCCTTGGTAGTCCCATTATCTTGCCTGAGCTGAACATCATTCTTCACCTGAGGCTATTTGGGCCTTATGAAATACTTGTCTTTAAAAAGCAAGCACCTTATTCTGCGAACCAGAGGCTTGGGCTGACCACAGCCATCACACAGGGATGGGAACCATAGGTGTCTGTAGATATTATGAAAAAAAAATTGTTCTTAAGGTTTGTTTTTAGTGTTGTTGTCATCATCATTATTATTATTAATATTATTATTACTATTATGAACCAAAATGCATATAGAAGTCATGTAAAAATATAATCTTCCAGGAAGTATGTATTGTTGATAAATTAATTTTCTGGAAAGCAAACTCATATACAGAAGCTATAACTCTACTCAAGACACTACTGCATGTCATAAATTTATATATGCACATATAGACTTCTACAGGTACATGCATACGCACATTTCAGAGTTCCTACTCTGATTCTCATTAATCCCATTAATCAAGAAATGCTCTACTAACTTCAAAGGAATTGCAACAATGCCAGCTTTGTGCTCATAAAATCCAGCATCAGGATGGCATGTTTACAGGTTAATTATTTCCTAAGACCTGAAGAAGCTGGATGTAGAGAGCTTGGTGTGCTAATGATGGGCACAAGACAATAGTGCTTGCCACCGAAAGCAAGTGGGAGCAACAGCTCTTGATCTGTCAGGTAAGGACATGAGCCAGTCAAAGCAGGACAGGCTCTTTTCTATTGTGGATTAGCCATGCCCGCATCACATGAGCTGTGTAAGAACAACTGCAAGCTGCAGTGCCCTGTCCTCCACACCACCAACCTGCCTTTTGCCAGTGCAGACACTTCTTCCCCTACTGTTTTTGGAAACCAGGGCTGTATCGGGGCCAGAAGTTTTCAAAGTGAAAATGCTGAAAGCTATGCGTCATTTTAAAAGAAGTCATCTAGGAAAAGACTGACATTTAAATGATGAAAGAGAATACATCTATCCCTTTCCAGTTCCTCTGAAAATAAACATTTGAAATGGAACTGTACAGGAACTTTCATTCTGTGGTACATATATATATGTATGCTTGTGACCCGAGATACTTTTTCAGCTATGACATAACTGCTATCCTGAGAAATGCATTGCTGTCATTCTGCTATAATTTAGCCTCATTTTCTGCTCATGTCTTTATCTTTTTTCATTAGGGCATTACATACTCAGCTACGTTACTATTAATCATTCCCTAACATAAGCAGCTGAATAACAGAGCTGTTAGTAATTGATTTTTCAGTTTCAAGAGCTGAAGCAAAAATTCAATAAGTATCAAGAAAAAAAAAGGCTTTATTTTTCTCTCTCATTCCAGTGAAAAAAGTGTTTCATGTGAATTTCAGTGATTTCAGTGAAATATTTATCTCAAATCAGTAATTTCATTTCTGTCTTTGTCACTTTAAGAAAAGCAACAGGTAGAGAGTACCACATCTTGGCACAATTCACCAAATCAACAAGTGAAAAATCCTCACTTTTTCAGAAGATGATGTGACCTGCCTGGACTAGTGAATTCCTGTGTCTGGGAGAATTTGAATACCCACACACTGACTTATGAGAAGCTTTTCATCTATTTGGTGAAAAGAACTCAAAACTATGTACGTGACTTGCAAAAATAGAACAATTTCACTCAGGAAGAAGGGGAACAGACACCTCAAGGGACCAGTGATGTGACCAGAAGGGCCTGCTCAAGGAGGTGGCTTCAGATCCCAACAGGTTGACTTAAAGATTGAAAGTCTTCCATGTTCCAGGTGGATGACATAATCACAGGGTTATTTGATACAGTTTTTTGACTTATCTGGTCTTGTGAATTAAGCCACCAGATTTTCTTTGTTGACATTTATAGTAATCTTACAGCTTAAATGTATGTTTTAATGAGTTTTTTAAAACTTAGTTGAAACACTAACTATGGCAACACAATATTATAATCAGGCACCTACTCAGGTACTTTGTGGTGAATTATACAGTTTGTATTTTCCCCCTCTCACATTTGCATAAGCCTTGGCAAATTTCACATGAATGCTTTGTTTGGATATGTGCACCCCCTGGATTTTTTATTTCTGCCTTAAGATTTTTCCACATATAAGCCTTAAAAGGAAATGAAAACTGAAACAATGCAAATATAAAACTCATTATTGTTATTCTCCATTGCTGCTGGAGATACTGCAGGAGGGCAAAGCGATGCACAATTTGGCACCCTTTTGAGGAAAGAAGGTGGAAAAAGCATTACATCTGTTTAGGGTTAGGAAAACTTCTCTATAGGCTCACTAAGTCAGAATAACTCCCCCTAGTCAGACAACATCTTGAGGTTCTTCACACAACTTAGTGGAAATTATTGGACCATATCAAACAGGTCTAGAATATTAGTAGGGCATTAATGTAAGCAGTAGGTCATGTACTTCACTAATTAGTCTGTGAACCTCTGCACAGGTAAACTTTCATTTAAACATAAAGCAAATATCCAACATGTTCAAGCTTGAGTGCCTATTGTCATATATTTATACTTGTAAATAATTGGCATCTATCTAAGTTTTTTAGAAATTCACTGAAACCTGGCACTTCAACTGAAACCTGTTTCTAATCTTTCTGAATGAGGAAGCAATTTTCCCTACATGACCCTGATTCCATTCTTGTTTTCTTTGCCTATAAAATGACAATTTAAAAAGATGACCTCTGTAGAGCTGTGAACGGATATTTATTTCAGTAATATAGCTCTGAAACATGCCAAAGACCCCTTAAATGTTAAAATTGTTACTTATTGCACCCTGGACAGAGTTTGAGTTCGTGAGTGGATTTTGAATGAAGTCATTTTTTCCCCCTGTCTGACCCTGGGAGCATTTGAATTGATGATTTTAGCAAGCAAAGTTTCAGGAATAATGGGCTACATATAGTTTTGTATAATAATTCTCTCTCAAGGGCTGTGAAGCTGATGCCTACTTAGAACAAAATTTGGAAGAATAGCTGAAACAACACATGATGGCATTTTATATAATCCCAGAAGTGACTGAAAAACCGGACAGTTTTGAGGACTATCCAAGTGTAAAGAGATGGATTTGGATTAGTCCCAGCTCACATTGTGTAAGACTTTCAATAGTTTCATATTGTTTCTCCACAGTCAGATGTGGCTGTTCTCTCATTTTTAAATTACCTTTGGAGCCATTTTGATGGAACTTGGGACCAGATTCATTAGGTAAAACATAAACTTAAAACCATCACTGCCTTACAATCATCTAGAACAGTAAAATAGGACCTGCATAATGGATTTACTTAACTGTGCAGAAATTGTATTTGTCATTGCCAGGATTTTTGACTTATTCATTCTAATAGGCTACCACAGAATTTGTGATCTGTGACCCTGTGAATATATTACATTTAAGACAATGGCCAGCATTTCCAAACCATACAGATAGCATGTCAGCCTAAAAGAAAAGAATATAAACTGTACTGCTGCCCTTGTATTGTAAAATACAAGATTAAAAGTTTAGGGATGCACTTACTGAAAAGTAGACAGAGAGTGACTCAGTGCTCTACTACAGCCAGTAATGTGCAGTCAGATGAGTAACCACTGTAGGCAATGGTGAATTCCCACAGTCCCATTGGGCTGGCTGTTCCTTTTTTTGGGTCGTAATTTGGAAACCAGGACAGAGAAACAATCACCATATGAGAAAAAAAGCCAGAGTACCAATATGGCTAAGAACTCATGGGAAAAAAAAAATAGCAAATATATTTTTGTGAAGCAATTGAATTTCCAGGCTTTAAAGGAATCACCAACAGATCACACATTACAGGCCAAAATTGGTGTTACATGTCTGTTATCTTACACCTCACCCCCGTATCTCTGTATGAGGCTATTCTTACCACAGAATTTGGCCTTACAGTGGTAAATCACAGAGATTTCTTGGTCTGAACATATTTTTATCTTGATTGTTCTATAAACGAGTAATTGACTGATGGATAGTCTGCCCTGCTATCTTCCTGCCAGCTTCTTTATTTTACAATCTTCATAAAAATAATGAGAACATACAAACTGGAAAGGTAACACACACAAAATCTCCGAGCTGTATTGCACTCCAGCCTTTGCAGTTGCTTAGGTCCAAACAGAGGGAAACAAAAGGCAAGCACTTCCTGATGAAAGACTTGATGCTGCCGTCTTGTGGGAAAAGGAAGAAGGGAAAGTTTGTTAATAAAAGTAGAAATGCAGAAAAGGAAGAAAAGGATTTTAAAAACTTGTTAACATCCACACTCCCAATTTTGTTTCAAGATGACTGTGTGCTTTATTGCTCTCAGATCAGTTTCCTATGCAGGTGATGCGGGCCCAGAATTACATCACCAGCAGAGCAGCCAAGAGCATCCTGGTGCCAGGATGACCGAAGCCAAGAGGAATGTATTATCACAGACCTCCGAGGGACTTGCCAGTGCATTCCTTGCTGGGGGTGCTGTGATGGGGGAGGCAAAAAAGAGACAATTTTACATGAAGACTGAAAGGAAACTTTGTGGAGGAAAGATCGGGGGTCACAGTCTTGCTGTCTCCTCTAAGCAGATCTAATTATGACCATGTACTTCAAAAAGAGGGTTTAACTAAAACCAGATTTAGCAGGGCAATGCTTAGGAAGTACAGACTGAATCCTTGGCCTTGCCTTTGAGGAAAACGTGAAATGCTTCAGTTCACTGGGAACACTGTTGCTGTAGTTGTAAAGAATAATTTGAAGCAGTGAGGAAAGCAAGAGCAAATTTAAAATCCTCATCATTTCAATGAAATCCTGCAATGAAATATGGCTAAACATAATATCAGTGCTTTAGGACAGACAACACTTAGATACTGGGTGTATATTTACTGACAACTTGTGTGTTAGGGTGACAGAGTCTCCGCAGTCTCATGGATCGTGGTGGAAATTATCAAATTACTTACAAAGCAGTCACACAGATCCTCCATAACAGAGTGCTGACAAAGCCTTTCTGCCACATCACACCCTCTATTCTGCAACCCACATCACGTGCTTATAAAAGAAACTCCCTACTCCCTCCTCTCCCCATTTTTGGAGGCTGTCAGACTATTTCTTCAAGCAGTACTGCAAGGCAGTGGTCCTCACAGCAACCTGTTTCTGAACCATTAAAATCAATGGGAGCTTTCCAGTGCTTTTAATAGCAGCAAAATGTGCTGTCAACAAACGGGATTAAAAGAAGGGTACAAGGCAAATTGTTCAGAGATTAGCACCTCTAAAAATGTCAGCATTTTAAACCTCATCTCCTAGGTCAATCGAGATGTCAAAGAAGTGCTAAGGTTA
This sequence comes from Dendrocincla tyrannina, assembly GCA_035047865.1. Taxonomy (NCBI): domain Eukaryota; kingdom Metazoa; phylum Chordata; class Aves; order Passeriformes; family Dendrocolaptidae; genus Dendrocincla; species Dendrocincla tyrannina. The sequence goes on along the minus strand of JAWWMP010000116.1, from coordinate 83,950,591 downwards.
CACAGAGCTCTACGCTTTTCCACCAGAAGAAAAAGCCCTGCTGATTAAATTAAAAACTTTATAATTGATCCTCAAGATTCCCACCCACCCCAGTTCCCTAAAGGGGAAGGCAGGAGGGCTGGAACTAGGCAGAACAGAGAACAACCAATTTCATGTCATGCCTGCTTTGCACAAGAATTTTTGGAGTAGAGAAGTACCAATAGCTGGTTTAGCCACAGCCAGCTCAGCACAAACTCAGGCCACCAGCTCCCTGCACTGGGGAGACTCATTTTATCCCTGAGGCTGCTGCTGCCTGGTCTCCTGCTCTCCAGGTGTCAACTGCAAGCCACACTGTCAGTGCAGTTCTGACCAGACCCCTCATTCTGCATCTGTCAGACTAGAGACTCCTTACCCCACCATCTGCTACCCAAGGTCTGAGGCGGCCCGAGAGCCTCCAGCTCTTCTCCATAGTCCTCAGCCTCTTCAGGAGGCTCCAGGAAGATATCTGTTTTTGCAGTTCCTGAGGATAGGAGATGCCTGAGGACAACTTGGTGTTACAGGGACAGCAGCTGAGGTGGGCAAGTGTTGAAAAGGGGAATGTGATCGCATAGAAAAATAGAAAATACTGTCATTTTCAAACATAATTAGATATTATAGCATACTATAGGGAAATTTGCAAAACACTTCAGCCATCCTGTCTGCAGAAGCACCTTCCACTAAAAGTACCAGATTTCGTTCATCTCCATCTGGCAAATGGTTGTCACTACTCTTTTCCTGTGACATGCCAACCTTTTCCCCAATCTTTCTTCAGGTCAATTGCACTTGGTGTTGCAGAGCCAATAGCTACAGTCAGGCCCTCCAGCTTTCTCCCTTGACCCCCCTCAGCTGTCTACATTTTGAATATCCCAGTGTACAATTTTCACTTTCTTATGCTTTTCATGCGTACTTATTCCTGACAAATCGTGTTTTCCTGTTACTTGCTTCCTGTACGAGGCTGACCTAACAATTAGTCCCTCACAGGAACAGTTTGCTTTCATATCATGTTGTTATAGATGGATTAGAGATAATGTATAAGAGTGTATGTAAAAATATTTTCCAAAGTAAACACAGTAAGAGAGTGCTAGACGTACATTAGAACTGATGCATATTTCTGCTCTTAGAGAATTCCCCTTTTTCCTTTGTTCAAACGTTCACAAGGCAGCAAAAGCAGATGTGGCATGTGAAAGTTGATGTGGACAACAATGGTTAGGAAAGGTTGATAAAATACTGTGAGGAAAGAAATAGGTGAAATTACTTAGATCCAGCACAGACATTATTAGTGCTCTTGTTGTAGCAGACTGCTGTGAGATGGCCATCCCACAGCACTGTTCTTCCTCTGGCTCACCCTGTCTCATTAACATTATAGCTGCGAGTGCAGCAGAGTGGCTGACGGGCAAAGTTCACCTCTGTGTCCCTTTTCATTTTCATGGAGACTACAAGTCTGTTCAGCTCTTAATAAAATAACCCTCAAAGCACCACAGTAAAACGAACTATATACATAGTGATACCTATAAAACAAGAACGCCTATGCAGGATCTTGAAAAATGCCTTTGGGCAGGTCAGTTTTCTGTCCTTTTGGACAAAATCTATTGTCACTTTGGGGTTTTCCTAAGAAGTCCCATCACCTTCTCTTTGTGAATACAGCCCTCAAACAATACTATTTCTAGTTTCTACAAAGATGTGGGTACAGCCTCAGTTTTAGGTGCACTCAGCAAACAGAGGTGAGGTGTTGAGACCCGTTTAAGACAATATGCTAATGAGTAGTCTACAGCCCAGCCTAATTTTGGTAGTCTGCTCTCTGAGTGATCTGGGAAGAGGACCCTGAAGAGGGAGGGACGTGCATCTTGGTTTTCTATGTTTAGCTAAATGCCATGTTCTCTCTGCTTGGTCGCTACTAACTTGAAGTGAATTTTCTCACTAGTACCACAGACAAACAAAGTGGATTAAATAGCAAACATCAGGTTTCTGGTGTTACTCAACATAAATCAAAAGGCCTTCAGCACTGCAATTATTCCCCTGCAGCCACCAGTTCAGAGGCACTGGTGACTAAAGACAGCAGGCTTAGTTGCTTTTAAAGGTCTTCTTTCAAGAGGAATTCAAACTCAAATTCTCTTTTTTTATTGCTGTTTTTCAAAAAATTGCAAAATGTAGAAAACCTGAAGCTTGAAAGAGCAGGAGGGGTAAGAGAAAATGCCCACAGAGAGGGAACTTGGTATCTCAGCAGTAGTAATGTAAGACAAAAATCTTTTTAATCACTTCATTGAAGAAAGTCAGTTCAAACCAGCTCATAATCTTAGAATATTTAGTGGCCTTCACAAATTGAGAGGGAATAATAAGAAGGCAACAAATTGCCAAGTTAATGTGAATATAAAATACAAAGACAAATGTAAATGGTACTTTAATACCACTTTTGCACCATTTTAGTGGCTGCATGTCCACACATACATGAATATTCAGCATAGAGAGAAAACAGCATCTGTGAGCGTCAGATGTGAAATTGCTCTTTACTTGGAAATACAACACATTTTTTATTTTCTACTATAAGAATCAAGTAGCTAAGATACAGAAGCATTTTTGTGCTTTAAAATTTCCCAGTCAACCCAGGAAAATAAAGACAGAAAAAACAACAGCTGTTAAACCAGGAAATATGGTCACTGTAGCTCATGTGCCACCTATTCAAAGCTGGCCCTGAACGGAGCTCAGGAAACACACTAAACAATTTTGCTCCTGGCTTTTTGCAAATGTCTGCCACGAGCCTGTGGTTTCCTCAAAAGCATTTCTTCTTTGAACTTGCCTTAAATATTTTTCTCAGAGCTTTCTTTTTTTTTTTTAAGGAAAAAAAAAAGAAACATAACATCATGGATTGATTTCAAGCAATTTGGTATGAGCATGAAAATTTCACATTGAAAAACTGAGTGCTCACTCTTCACCTAATGTAGGTGATCTTTCTTAGAGACACAGAGGGCAAATTATTCTTCCCTTAGGTAGGATAAACACTTGGAAAAAAACAATCTGGATTGAGATAAACACTGGAGATACTGCCAGGCTGGGCAGATACTACAGGCTGTGCATATTTTGTAAAACATGAAAATATTTTCTTCCAGGGGAACAGAGAACATCTTCAAATATACGAAAAAGAATGTATATGGTTTGTGACTTTGCAAGCCTAAATGTGAAGGGTATGGCAAAGTTCCACCAGTTGTATGACACTGTCCTGTTGTGTGTTGTGGTTTTCCCCACCCTGACCTCCTGCTGTGACAGCAGTGCCCTGTCATTCACCAAATGTAGCGCTTAGCTAAACAAGCCAGTCCCAAACTTGGCCAACATAAATAACATCTGATCAAAAGCTACCTGGAGGTGAACCCAAAACAGGCATGACTAATCCAAAACAAATCCATTTCTAAATTCAAGTGCATGCGACAGGAACATTCAATGCTATTCCTCCTGCTCTAGACTTGCACAGTAATGTACTTAGTAATAACATGAGAGGACCGACATTTACAAATGGTTTACACATGAGTTCAGTGCCATTTAAACACAGAGAATACCAGACGAAATCACTGCTGAACCGACAAACACTGGGACACTGGGAATAGTCTTTGCACTGTCCCAAGTACTCACCTCTCCCGTTCCTGTTCCAAGAGGTTGGTAAAGTCATCGCTCTTGTTCATGTAATCTGTATGTTTATGTTTCTCATTTTCTAGCTCATAAACTGTGCGACGATGGCACTTCTCTGCCAACAGGAGCTGTTCCAGCATGCGCCGATATGTCTCTTTCTGCTTTTCTTCAAGTCTGTCCAGCTGGATTGTAGGAAAGGAGAACAGACAGTTTTAAAGGTCTCCTTGATTACTTCATCTGATTTATTAAACAACAGTGTTATGTTTGGTAAATGGGAGTCCCATAATTTTATGTCTTGGGCTCTATGTAAAGCAGTGACTAGAAATAAGAATAACTGTCCTGTGAAAGTAATGATTTATTTGGGTAACATTAGCAATAAACATTTGCACAGTTTTCAGATACATAAAGGGCAGAAATTCACTTAGTTTTAAGGTAACAAGTAATATTGTTGCACTGCATAATGTCCCTTGTGGTGAGGTGCTGTGCACACTTTCTTCATTTCATGTGGCAAAAGCTTTAGCTCAGACTTCAGACCCTGGGAGCCCGAGTTCACGCACCTATATGAGGACTAGACACCTACTTTTAGAGAATAAAGTGCAATCTCAAGGCTGAAATTTGAGTTACGCATTTTCAACACACCTATAGAACTGCTGATTCAGTAAAAAATTCACTTTTACATTATCAAATACAATTCATTTTAAGCCTCACATTTTTCCCCTCAGCCTCTTTTTGGACAGAAATTCTCTTTCTTTATTTGCACCACTTTACCTTTTCTTGTCTTCTGTAATTTTTTTAAAAAAATAATTTCATGTGCCAGTTATTATTCAAACAAACACTAAGGCCAGAGAGGTGTGTCTAAAAAGTTGCCAGCCTATTCCAAAGATACCATGGCTATTCATGTTTCTCCTTTTGCTGTTTCATGGATGCAGATTAAAAACTCCATTCTCATCCCTGCCAAATCAGCCCACTGCCCTGGTACTTCTCTGCTTGCCTGCCCCAGCCCCTGGCATGGTGTCTGGCTGACCCTGCTCTGCCCACCCCCAGCCCTTACCCTGAGAGCTGCATCTTCCTTGATCCCAGCTGCACCTCAGCAAACTGAGGGAAGTAAGAGAGCAGGAGGACTCTGGCAATCTGGTCTTCAGAAGCTGACCATAGCAGTCAAACTAAAGCAGTCATTGCATTTTGTAAAAGAGACACCTTTGTTTCAACTTTTGAGAGCAGATCTTTTGCTCTTAATTTTGTCACCATTCTATTTTAGTTTCAACATAACTCTTGTGAACGTGCACATGACATTAATTGAAGTCCCTGTCAAATTATCAGCTTGTTTAGAAAAAGGTCTTGTTGAGGTCTTTTAATCTTGTTTGACAGTATTTTATGCATGCTTACGTTAAGGTTTGCTTTCCTCATTTACTGTCATCCCAAAAATTCCAGGAGATAAAGATATCCCAAGGTAGACACAATTCCTGGTGAACAAATTAAATGTTCGAATAGGAGGAACTCTGAAGATTTGTGCAGTCACTACAGTATGTTGTATTGTACATTGTTGCATGCTCTTTCTCCATGCCCTGGATTGTTATGAAACTATAAATATGAGCAGGGACTGTTTATTTTGGCATTCACACTGGCCTCAGACATTCCCACCTCTATTCTACATTCATTTATTGCTTAGATTTTAAAGCACAGGGTCAAGACCTATAAGTCTCCTTTAGAGGCTGAACTGACTTTGGAGTTCTAGAGCTTAAGTGATGTAAAGTGAATATGGATTTATGAACTCATAAATATTGTCAATCTCAAAAGGTCTTCTTTTCTTAACTACCCACATGATAGTGGTCTTGTATGCCAAGAAAATCAAAGAGTGCTTACCAGTGCTGTGAGCAGTAGAAGTTGAAGCCTATAATTGAAAGGAATTTTAAAACCAGAAATGTAACACCCAAAGATTCTGGTCTTGCTTAAAAACACCAGCCCTAAGAAGCACAAAACCTCTTTATGGTTTGTTTTCAAATCCACTGAGTTTGCTTACAAATTACTCTGTGTTTGAGTGAACAAGACTTTCTTTGATTTCTTGTCATTGTGCAAATTCTGTGTTATCCTCTTGAGTGCTTTGTACACATTCAAAATATGTGGAGTCTCACTTCTGGTTAGGATTCCCCCTGTAGAGACATAATGTTTTAAATCAATTACCTCTGAAATTGGTTTCTCGTAGACATCTTCCCCTATAGACTTTTCTTGGGCAAGGATGGCATCCCTGTGTAGCACTCGGAGCACATTCTCTGGAGTTGCAGACCCATAATGTGCTTCTAAAACTTCAGGTTTCGTTTTCTCTGTCTTCAGCATGTGGATCACATCTTCCCTTGCCTGTAAATATTGCAAATCACTAGCATAAGCCAACAAGCCAACCTATTAACCAACAGGGAAAACAGAGAAAATAGGGGCATTTCATATGTACAAACTGCACATACAAAATAAAATAAATTAGAAAAATGCAAATATTAAAACTTTGGGACATAGCAGAGTAAACATTATCTGTTTAATATGAATGTTGTCCTTAAAGGCATTGATTATTCTATTCCTGCCTGTCATTACATTTGAATTATATGAATTTCAGCTGGGTTGCAACTATAGCCAGGGAACATCATTATTCTTCATCTACTTCATCTTATTTGTTGCCCATGGTGTTCCCTGACTGGTATAAGGAAATGAGTAGAAGCAGCAGCACAAATGAGATGAATTAATATTTCTCAGACAGCTTTGAATCAAGTACTTCCGAGTCACTCCCTACCTGAATTTGTGACTAAATACTCTCTTCAATTAACTTTAAAAATAAATTTTTCTAACTTTTCGTTCTTTAAACAAAACCCTAGAAATGCTACAGACCCTGGCTAACCAGCACAACTGGCATCAGACATGGAAAGGCTGAGCAAACCCTCCCTGCAGTGGGGAGGGCTTGCTAACCCTGGAGCTTGCTAACCCTGTGGCGAAGGGGAGCACAGGTCCCAACTCCTGCTCCCAGCCCCAGGTGGGAGCCCCCAGTTTCAGGCAGCATGAAGAGACATCTGGGCATGATAAGACTGCTCTGCAAGACCACCTGGCTATGAATAAGTGCCATTTTAGGGCTATGCTGTGAACATACGCTTAATCAAGAGCTCTACTTCTAATGATACTTGCCAACATCTGTTAAGCCATCTGCAAAATGGGGACAGGGCACCTGCGTGTCTTTCCAGGCGTGTTTATAAGGCCATGGCCCAGGGAAGGGCTGTAAAACCTACAAGCTTTTGGTGAGCACAAAGGAGCTCTTGGATTTCCCCAGGGAGCATCTTTCCCACAAGCTCATATGGATGGGGGAGCAGAAGAGTATGGGCACCTATTTTTCACTCACCTACCTTTCTGACAATGCATGTGAGCTGGAGAAGTAAATTAAGGGCTAAGGAAACGTTCAGACATTGTAAGAAAAAATCCTTTACAAGTCCTGCCCCTGTGTAAGCAATGATTGAGATTTATGAACTGAACAACACTTGGCACTTTTTCCACGGTGTTCATAATGGCACTCAGTATATCCCTGTAGCAAATCTGAAATCTTTACTCAGTACCACAGAGGCATCACAGCTCTACAAAACCACCTGCTTTTAAAATGAGCAAGAAAATAATTTCAGAAAATGGCAAAGACCCTTTCATTATTTTTTTCTTTAAAATAAAGTAGTTTAACATGAAAATAAAGGAAAAATGAACTTGAGGCAAAGATTATGCCACCCAATTAAGAACTAGCCCAATCGCACTTCATAACATTTTGTGACCTTAAGTAAAAGCTTTGCACATGTCTACAAGATACAAATTACAGATTTTTCATGTTATTCAAAAATGAGAGTGGAAAAGGTGCATTACTCATAGATATCACAACTAAGTGAATCATGTGAGCTAGACCCAAAGAAAGTCAGAAGAGCATGTACACCTCACTACATCACATACTGAGACTGTGCCACTCTCAGTGCATGAAAAATGTCATTTTTTGAAAGTTTTAGACAGGTTTGAGAACGTATAATTTTTTTATCCCTGTAAAAAGATATCTCAGTGTCTTCATCACCATGAGGCCAATGCTTCTATATTGAAGGAAAAGCCCTTAAAAAGTCTAACAGAATAGCGTGGGAGTATGGGAGGATTTCTAACTATCCAGATTTTATGATATGTTGTATTAAGTCCTTTTAGGAAGAGGCAGTTTTGAGGCCATACATGTATCCTGCCCCAGTGAATGAATTTGGTATCCCACTGTGTGCCACGCAGCAGGGGCTCTGTGCCACAGGCATGCTCAGGGAGAGCACTGTGCAAAGGGAGCACTGAAAACAGTGGGATGAGGGGGCAGCCCCCTTCCACCCTATGCACCAAGGGCCACCGCCAATCCTGTTGGAAACTCATTTTGTTTTGATTCTGAGCACACAAAGCTTCAGCCCCCACACATCCCATTCCTCTGGGACAGGCACACCTCAGACCCCAGGCTATTTAAGAGGGGAGGAGGATGAGTTCATTCCCTTCCACTGAAGTTGTTGGGCCCCAGATGGCGTGATTAAACATTGACAGGGCTGGGCAGAGCAGACTGAGACAGCTCGGGCTTGGTGGTTTAACACTGTGAATAGGGAGAGCAAAAAGCTGGACTCCAGTCCCTGCAGTGGTTATTTGATACAGAAATCGCTGGCAGGGGCAGCTGCTCTGCCCAGTTGTACCCCAGCCCTTGCTCAGTTGTGCACTGCCATGAGTACTTTCCTTCAGGCCTCATTAGTCTGTCATCACTCACAATTAAAATGGAGCAACTTTAGCAGGAGGGAATAAGAATCCCTGAAAGAGCTTATAACTCGCTAGCTAAGAAAGGCTTCTGGAAGCTGCAGGTTTGGGTCTCCCAAGAGCCAGAGGGAGCCAAGCCAAGGGAGTGGATGATGCTGAATGGAAGAACTCACACCTCAAGAAGGAAAAAAGGTGCCCAAGCTCAGTTCGGAGCTTTGAAGGAAAACCCTTGTCATGGCTTCATTTTTAAAGGAAAGCAGTGACACACTTAGTTCAAAGGGGACAGGGTAGGACTGTCATCACTGAACACTCCTTGCTTCAGCCCAAGGGAGGGTACCCAGCCCAGGGACAGGTTGGGTGGCACCATCCCCAAGGCTGCAGTCAGTTTCCCTCTCATGTACCCCTTCTTGGTCACCCCACACTCTCCTGGCACTATGCATTTGGATTGTGTTAATGGGCAAAGCACCTTGTCTTTTCTAGGCTTGAGTATTTCTCCTATCATTATCTTTTCAAGGGTATCGGCTAATTCACCAAGTACTCTGTTTTGGGGACTTATGATAACAGTTTGTGAGAAGCAAACTGACAAGCAGACCCTCAGGTTGCTAGGAAGCAGTGGACCAAAAAGGGGACCTCATACTAATAATAAATTGGGGACAAATTTAACTTTTATTTGGTCAAAAACAATCCTCATCATAGGGAGACTCTGAAGTGCAGCTAACTTAGATGAGAGAGAGACCCAGGCAAAATCCTAACCTTCCATCTGCCTCAGGGTCTGTGAACTCCAGTTAGTGTCTCTGAAACTCCTCAGGATAATGGAGAGGGAAAGAGCTTAAACAGCATGCCTGTCTATGTGGTTGATTTCAGGCTTCCTCCAAATGACTAATTTTCCACTGAAATGACTAGAAGAGAGCTCAGATATTTTCTCTCAATGTAGAGTAATCTGCAGGAAACAGACTATTTTCAGAAAACAAGTCAGAATTATCCTGCAGAGGAGCACTTGGGTTATTTCAATACAGGTACCTGTAAAAAGGCATAAGAAGCTCAAAGTGGGGGGTCCTAGCTAAGAAGAGGGAACCTTGCTGGCAAGCTGTTTCTACTGATGGACATTTACTGTTAGTGCCTCCCCTGTCCCAAAGCACAATGCTGTTTTGCATAAATAATAAACTAGGAGACAAACTTCCTTTGAAATGAAGATATTTCACATTGAAAGTAAACTTGCATATAAATCCCAGAGGAAAGTTGTTAGCTGTTTTGGTAGAAGGAACATTGTGTTTGGCACAGGAAAAACATCTTTCAAGTCCTTTTTTTGTTTTGTTTTGTTGGTGCTGTGATGAGAAAGAGTGTCCAGGCTTGAGAAGTCCACATATTGCAACAGCTTGTAACACAATGAAACTTATTTGCAAAAGTCCAGAAGACTGCAATAAGTCAGAGAAGCTCTTTAAAGTCAAAATACGGAATTTTAAAAATTTACTTTTATTGGTTTTTCATTGCTTCAATTGTCCCACAGAAAACTCCAAGCAAACTTGCTGCTTATACGGCTCAGATTGTGGGTTCTTGAAAATGAAAAGAATTTTCCATTAATAAAGTGCCCTCAAGTACCTGATTTGCTAAGCAGTAGGAGCAATGAAGAGTGATTAAAGACACCACCTTTACTGCTTTGCAATACTCTCAAGGCCAGATATGTTGATATATTTTTCCACACTCATTTCCTCAGGAGCAAAGCCTGCTTAGATACTCCCTGTTCATCAAACTCATAGAACCATAGAACAGCCCACATTGGAAAAGACCTCAGAAGATCATCGGGCCCAGCCTTTCATGGGAAGGGAAAGCTAGCTGCCATCATCTACAACCATGTCCAATTGCATCTTGAAAACTTCAGTGACAGGGACTCATCCATGGGAGGTTGTTCCAGTGATGGACAGTTCTCACTGTAAAATAATTATTTCTTATGTCAAGATGAAACTTCTCCCAGTGCAACTTGGACCTGTTGCAACTTGTTTTTTCCATGAGGCACCTTGTGAAGAGAGAGCCTCCATCTTCTTTGCTGCCCTTTAAGTACTGGAATACTGTGATGAGTATTCTCATTCTCAGTTTTCTCCCTGAGCCTTCTCTTCTCCAGGGGGAAAATACATAATTCTTCACAGGGCAGGTTCTCCAACCCTTTGATCATCATCGTGTCCTTCCTTTGGACCTTCTCCAGCTGGTCTGCATCTTTTTCAAATTGTGGGGACCAGAATTGGACACTGTACTCAGTTAACTCCTTCAGCTGTTCCTGCCAATAGAGGAGCTGCAAAGTTGAACTGTATCTAAGCCTTGTTTTATGCTTACTAAGGGTGCCAAAATCTAAAGGCTGATGACCTCACTTCTTGAGTACCTCCGTGTAGGGACTAAAGTGCTGTGGAGTACTGCTGACCCACAAAGCTTTGCCTGCTCTCCTTTCCCTCCTCTCTGCTACCAGTTGATGAGTGCACTTGTCTAAGATGCAGGATCTGCGTAACTACCTGGGAAATCCAAAACAATGCTCCTCGCCCCTCTTGAGTGCATGCTAGCTGCCCAGATGGAAGGCTGACATAAGCCCAGTCTTTGCAGGGTTGTGCTGAAACACTCACTTTTTTGCCAGAATAAAGTAGAAGGACTTTCTTTTGCTCACCGACTTGAGCAGAGCAGGGGGCTGTGTTCCAAACCTTGCTTTACTACGTGCCTAGTAAAATATTTAAAAGATATAGAAAGGATGTAAAGAGGTTCCTGCATAAAATTGAAACCATTTAGAAAACAATAGCATGACTCTGCTGCTTGTAAAAGAGGTCCGGCAGCCTAGCAACCAGATTCTCCGTCAATGGAAAGACTGTTACACGAGCTGGGCGTTCAGACGTGCTTCCTCCTCATGCCCTGCCCTGCCAATTTGCTACAGCCCTCTCTCCCCATTCCCACAGTCTTTGGCCTCTCCCATGAGACTGTTGACAAAACTCAGCACCCAGTAAACGGGGAATTTTTGCCACAGGCCGTTTGTCACCTGGGAAATGGGACTGAACTGATCAAACTCGTTTCACGTAAGGCATCTAGTAAATTGGAAAAAAATTTCAGTTGTATTCAAGATGGGCTGAATGGAGTTGAAGGAATCACTGTAAAACCCAACTCACGATCATTTGCCAGTATATCTCCTTAACTCTTCTCCTGATTTTATTTGTAAGTAGCCTTCCTGCAAATTAACAGTGTGTCTCTCTCTCAAAATCAGTTACCAGTAACTATTTTAGCTTCATGTTTGGGGGCATCTAAAATACATATACTTATTTCACAGCAATCTAAATATTTCAATAACATGACAATAATTGTCTCAATTAGATGAAAGAAGTTTTGAAAACTCAGGAGCAGGAGTAGTATTTACAAGAAATGCAACTATGTAATTTTTGGACAATCTGGTATTTCAAGCTTTTGATATTTCTTCTCTAGTTATGAAGACACTTTGTTATACCTGCACAAGTAAAAGCACTAAGTAATAGATATTTAATATTTATGAAGACATATCTTTCTTGCCAGTGATTAGTGACAAAAAATAACTATGAAACCACAGACAGGAACCTTCACTTCTACTTCTGTTGTTGTTACTTGCATTGCACACAGTTCAGGTTATTTATAGTGCAACAGCTACTCTACACAGCATCAGAAACTAGATAAGGTCACAGGTTCTCCATGTAATGTTGGGGTCTTACCGGCGACTGATTTCCTAAATTCCAGTAGGCTTTGCAAATGTTTCACCTAAGAGCTAATAAACATCACACACAAGGCATCCTGAGGGAGATCGGGAGAAAGTTCTAACACTGTTTTTTCTGTGCTATCCAGGACATGCAGTGTTGCTGTCAGAACAGGAATAGCCTTAATTCTGAAAAGTCAGAAACCTCTGAAAGTGAATGTTGCAAGTTGGCTTAGTTGACTTAAATGAAAGAAAGCATCTTCAGGCAGGTGTACTCAAACACCTGTATCTACAAAACATTCCTAACACACATCTGCTAGTCCCTCTTTAAAGTCAGTAACTTCCCTTCTTTTCTTACCTTAGGAGGAAACTAAAATAATTAAAACAAAAGTGGGCCTTCCTAATTTTGTGTCATGATACTATAAATATGAATACAGAAAGGAATAAAAACTAATCCTTCCTGCTGGAGTGATGCTTTTGTTAGAGGCCTGACTCCTTAAACTAGTCCTACATACTTCTACAAGGACTGGGTAGCAATTTCTCTAGGACACATGTACTTAGTAGACAAGGTATGTTTCAAAGCTGGGAAGTTAGATGCTTTACTGCATATTGCATCATACAAAGTTCTTTTTGCTGAAAACTCAATAAATATTTTCTCCCCTATACCATATATCTGAAGTAGCCTTGTTTGTATCACTCAGTGATGCTAGCCATGCAAAATGGTGGCTAATGACATAGAATCACAGAATTATAGAATTCCTGAGTTGTAAGGGACCCACAGGGATCATCAAGTCCAACTCCTATCCCTGTACAGGACAACTCCAAGAATCACACCATGTTCCTGAAAGTGCTGTCCAAATGCTTCTTGAACTCTGTCATGCTTGGTCTGTGACCACTTCCCTGGGGAGCCTGTGCCAATGCCCAAACACCCTCTGGGTGAAGAACCTTTTTCTAATATCCAACCTAAACCTCTCCTGCCAGAGCTTATGCCATTCCCTTGGGTCCTGCTGGTTACCAGAGAGAAGAGATCAGTGCCTGCCCCTCTGCTTCCCTCCGTGAGGAAGTTGTAGACTACAATGAGGTCTCCCCTCAGTCTCCATTTCTCCAGGCTGAACAGACCAAGTTCCCTCAGCTGCTTCTCATGCAGCTTCCCCTCAAGGCCCTTCACCATCTTCATTGCCCTCCTTTGGACGCTCTCTAATGTCCAAAACTGCACTCAATATTCAAGGTGAGGCTGCGCCAGCAACATATGTATATATTTTTTCTTGCAAATAAGACTCTGTGTACAGCAAAGTTTTTTCTTACCTTTCATCTTAGCTTAATTTCTTAGTACTTGAAACTGGAGTTCATTTGCTTGAATTTCTTTTAACATTTCTGGACTTAAGTCTATGTACATGATGTACTTTGAAGGTAAAGAGATTACTTCAGTGATGAAAAGTGACCACTGTTGATCATTGATTTTGGAGAAAAGTTAAGTGAGATATATCCATAAATACAAGTGATTCCTCATGACCCTAAGGAAATGAAACATAACTCTCATGTCTTCTCCACACTATACAGAACTTTCTGGCCTTGTACGAAGCCTTTGGAGCTACACAATGCATTTCATTTTATTGTGTGTTATCTTACAGTGATAACACAGAAAGTCCTTCTAAAATAAAAACTGGAGAAGAGGCACATGATGGATCAGCTCATCCACTGCACAAACCTTCTGAAGTGGCTCCAGAAGAATTACATCAGAGATTAGTTTGGCCTCTTGTGTTTAAAAAAGTCCCCACTAAAGATTGCGGGGCTGAAGAGAAGCAGCACTGAGCAATGTATTACTTCTTACAGCAAGCTTCGAAACAGATCAAATGAGCACTAGAAGACATCTGTCTGTTATTTCCTGCCCACACAGCTTTGTTCTGCTTTATTGCCAGAGCACTCCATGGATGATGTCACTTTTTTTCTGAAGAAAGCAGGCCACCAGAGCCTTTCACTGACATAATTAATTATCTGTAGTCTGGGCCACAGCCAGCAAAATTCCCATAGCAAGGCCCTGAGACGTATTAACTCCAAACTGCTTGATGTTTTCAGAATTATTAGGTTCTGGGACACCTTGTCATGTCTTTCCACACTGAAAAAGTGCTTTGCTTGGTATTATTGAACTATTGGGCAGTTACTGCACATATAGAATTACGGTGCCATGATCTAGTGAGCACAGGGACCAATGCAAGGGGTCACTATCAGGTACATGCACGAGTCTCTATGTTGGGGTATACTCTACATGCTTCAGCAATGCATCACAATGGCTAAACCCAATGCTTTGGGTTTGCTGTATCCACTCATGTAGCTTTTGTTTCAGCCAACACTAACTGTATAATAACATTTTTCAGAAGACCTGAAGCCTCAGCAGCAAGGAGAAACTACAGACTGATCCAACTAGCCATCAAGGAGAGGAAGGAACATCTCAAAACACTCTTTCAAACACCTGAGCAGGAAGAATCATTAACAACAGCATATGAATTACTATATTTGCAGTTCAGGGCTGGTATGTGGCTATGTGATGTGGTGTGCATCCCAACAAATGAAGTAGTTAAAAAAAGTAACCTTAGGTCTTTCCTCTGACCAGCGCTAGTCACCACAATGCTTGCAAAGGCAGAGGAGAGCTCCCTGGTTCATGTGCTCCAAATCAGACATGACAACCCGGATTATTAAGTGCTTATTCTGGTTTATTCATGCTAAGAAATGATCTGAAGCTTTCCATATCCCAGACGAATGGCCCATCACAAGCTACTGTAGCAGTATAAGGAAGTCATTAAAATTGCAGCACATTTCCCACACACTGAGGTGGGTTTATATGGTTGGAATCATGTAGTAAATTGCCATGTTCCTTTTGTAACCACAACTTTTTTGTGATCAGTTAGCATCTATTTAAGAAGAAAAAAAAGGTGATTAATGAAAGCTAATAACAGAAATAGCTTTTCTTCTGTTATCATCTGGCCTTTAGTTTTACATTAGCCAATCTGGACCAAGACACAAGAGATCCATGGATCATGAATCTCTTTCTCATGCTTCACACATAAAATTAACCTCACCATGCACCAATTTTCATTCCATACAGGAAATAATGCTTCTCAGGAATGCTGTAAGATTTAATTCCTATGTATATAGAAGATCTAGGTACGCTATGAATGCTACAAAAAATATGGTACTGTGACATCAATATAGTTGTTCTCCTATTAATCTTCCCCGTTCATTATATTATTTTCTCCATGTTTATGTACGTCTGTACTATCATCCAAGTTGTTGAAATCCATTTGAAACAAAATGTATCTTCATTAGGCATGTAACTCAGCTTGTCTAAATTGGTCTTTGAAGTGCTGCATTGACTGTATAAGGAACTGAAGCTTCTGAAATTAGGTGCTCTGACCTGAATTTCAGGGATGCACTTGAGGCTGTTGGTATAAGTACCCCCTGTCCAAGAGGAACAAATCTGCCCAGGCTTTTTTTCCCCACAGTGATCTCGCTGCCTTCTGGCAGGAATGAGCAAAGAGCAGGATGGAGCAAGACAAGCTGGTGCCAGCAGGGCTGTAGCCACCAGGATGATGAAGTTCAGAGGCAATCCTTCTGCCTCCTCTGTGGAGACACTAACAGACATAAGTGTGTGTACATGTGCAATAAACTGTATACACAACTTTCTCTTGTCCAAGCATTTTGTTGGCTCCAACATGCTGGTTTTCAGTACTATGTGCTACACAATGTGCATTGAAGTTACTGATGACTGATGAATGGGCAAGAAGAGTAGGACTGCATTATAGCAAGCACTCACCAGTGTAGCCAATAATTTCAACAGAGGAGTTGTCAGAGGAAACAAGGGAAGTTGCACAAACTCTTTAGGTTGAAGTAACTAGATAGGATGGGCAATGAAAAGTACAGAGTGAGAGCTCCCAACCACTCCCACAAATGCCCTCACAGCCTCCTGTCAGCTCCAAAATACCCCTGATTCTCCCTGTCTGTCCTTCCCTTTGCCCTCCCCAAGCCCCACTTGGACATCCTTTCCCCTCTCCATCCTCCCAGTGCATTCCCAGGAACGAATCTGAATTCCTTCCAAATGCTGAGACTGCCTGAGCCAATACTGGGGAAATGGGGTTTCATTATGAAGCTGACCACATGAATAGTTCTGTTTCTGACTTGTTTAAACTGGAAGATGACAAATGCCTGGAAATTACTGTGCAACTATATTTGAGTTAGTCAGTTCCACTCATTTTGCTGGCCTGGAAGACTTGATGTTAGTTTTTTTGCAAAGAAAATTAATACTTTTGAGGATAAGAAAGACTTCAGTTGCAAAATCCCAACTCTTCCTGTCTCAAGAGAAGGACTTCCCTTCATAGTGTCTCAGCAGTGCATCATTTTGGGTACCACATCTGCACTGAAATAAGCCACTGAACTCACTTTATTTTGGATATCCTGCAATATTCTACACTGAAGCCAGCAATTTCGTAAGATGTGGCAAGGCACAGGATGTTCAGTAGGACCAGCAGCTTTTTAATGTTAAATTTCTCTCATTTCAGTCAACCAATAGGTGGAGCCTTTAACCCTGGAAACAAGACACCTTCTCAAATAGCCATATTCTCACAATTATTATATTAGGACTTATATTTACTTTTATTAAAGCTTATTTTGGATGAAAAATAACCTAGTTTGCTCTCAAGAGCTTATCTGATCCTCAGCTGGAGAACAGGAGACAAAAACTTAATAAATACACAACTGGAGCAGCAAAATTAATAAAAACAGACTCATCTACAACTACAATGTTAAATTAACAACTGGTGAGTCAGAGTACTGGACAGCATTATGACACATAAGACATATGCTCATTGCAAGCTCTCCCAAGAATCCCAGATATTTCAAAGCCAGAGTCTATGCATTTAACATTGATTGCAAAAGGGTTGGCCATTTCCTCTCCCACAGAGTGAACCCTCCCTCAAGAAAAATGAGAAAAGATGCAACCTTCCTCATTACTGTGGCACTGAGTATACAATTTTGGTTAAGCAAGTGGGAAAAAAAAATAGTCAAATGACATCAGTTATTTAAAATTCATTTTAAAAGATTGCAAAATAGGATCAGTTACAGACATTGATCCCAATGTGAGTAAGACCAAAACTTCAAATCTGATACAGGGCAGTCCTTACTGTTCTGCTTTGAATAGGAGATCAAGAATTTTTTGAAAAAAAACAAGCTGCTCATACTCTTCCTTTCACTCTAGATCTGATGTTCAACAGATCAGAGACAGTTGCCAATTATTTCTCTCTTCAGACCCTTCAAGCCTGACTAACACGAGGGATGTCACTCTGTTAAGTATAGCTCAGGCATTAATAGAGAAGGATGTTAAAATGTCTTTGTGAAAGACGTTTTCAGCCTACAGCTTTCCAGTGACCGTGACATTTTATTGAGGATCCTTACTTTGAAAAACATATAATTCTAAGGCAATTTTAGTGTCAGAGATAGACAGCTATCATCATTATGGTCAATAATACCTCTGCCTTTAATTTCAGAGGCAGCAGAAAACTGCCTAAATAGCACAATTTAACTATATTTCAGTATACTGTCTTGTCTTTTTTCTTTTTTGTTCCTTTCAGAAAGCAGACAGATTCTTTTAAAATTCATGATTTTGGGACTTGCTAGACATGTTCTCCTCACCTCCTATGGTATGCCCTGCATTTTGCACAGCAACGATTGTGGTCTGAAGTAATTCCTAATTTAATTTTGTGTGCTGCAAAAGCATGCTTTACCAGGAAAATACAAACAAACCAACCAGGGGTCAGTAAGAAGGGAGAGAATTTTTTAACTCATTGTACTGATATGCCAGATATTTTAGGGCTTGTTTTTAGGCTCTCATTTTGCTACATTGTGCATACCATCTTTCTCTTCATTGTCTTGCCTTTTCTATGTTCCCTTTCCATGTCTCTGGCTTGGCTCTGTTTCTCTCTGTTGTATTCTTACCCTCTTTTTCTTCTATTGCCCAGCCTCTTTCTCCTCATTCCATTCTCCTTAAGTCACCTCTCCCTCTTCACATTAACCCTATCTTCTCTTTTTCCCTGTAGCTCTGTACATGCCATGGGTTTTCTCTCAGGGAATTTGTATTTCATCTGTATGATATGCTCAGAAATTCTAAACTATTTCAATTCAATCAGTAAGATTTTGCAGCCATAAACACCTGAAAAATATACCCTACATGCACTTTTCTCTGGCTTTACCTATTCTTTCCACTCTGGCTCCTCTTCAGCTTGTTAATCTGTATTATTTTGCTAATGATCATTTGAAAAACTTCCTCTCTTCACTCTGTTATGCACTCCTTTCTCTGGTGCCAAGGCAACTTGTCCCAAATTTCTCTTCTGATTTCAATACTGTGCAAAGGAAACACATCTGCTTTCCACCCACCTATGTGTCCCATATTCCTCACTTGGGCTTTCAGGCAGCTCAATATTTAATAATATTGATGCAATAGTATCAAAAAAAGGCACTGAAGAAAAAATACAGAAGTTTGTACAGTGTTGTTACCTAAGCAGCAGCTAGGTGTTTCTCACAATGTTGCTAAAACATCTTGGGAAAGTCAAGTTTGGTACAAAAACAGTTTGAGGCATTACATGAAAGTATACATAGTGCAGTAAGAGAAAAAAAGACAGAAAAATATCACTACAGAGTCAAACTCTCTTCCTTGTATTAGTCACTGACAAGTGATGGGACAGCCAAGTAATGCCATGCCAGCAGAGAAAGAGAAACATTAAACCCAATCTACAAGGCACCAGTGAAGTCTCTCCCACAGCACCTTGTGCAGTTCCAGCTACAGACATTAAGAAAGATGAACCCAGGGTGTTGCTGATCAAGGGGTGATGGAAATCATGGAAAACCTATTTTGCTAGAGGAAACTGAAAGGATGTGGCACAGTAGCACAGCAAAAACAAGGGCCCAAAAGATGCAAAACTTCTGTTTGTCAAACACATCAGGCATTAAACAGTAGGGAGAGAGGTAGGCTTTTCAAAGCAGGATCTGTGGATAGCACAATTCTGTAAAGGTTTCACTAGGCATAATTAAAATTGCTTTAGAAATTGAAAGAGTGAAATTAGCTAGACATTAAGGTTTTTCAGTTCTGGGACTATATTTCAATAGGAGAAGCCAAGGTAAACAATTCACCTAATCTGAAAACACAGCTTAATAAACTAATGACAAATAAAGTAGTTGCCTATAAAAATGGGCTGCTCTGACTTGATTTACATTATATCTCCTACAATTTTATCTCCAGGGTTCTCAGGTCAGTCAATGCATCAGCAGCATGAGGATGAGGAAACCCTGAGTTGGGAAGTGACAAAAAGGTAGAATAAGGAAAAAGGTCGCAACTAGAGAAATAAAGAAGGGAAGAAAAGTGAAGAGGGAAAGTTAGATCTTAGGAAAGAGAACAGAACAGAATTATTATAGAATAAAATATATTTATCATATATATAGCTATAAAAATGGGAGAGAAAATAGAAAGCAGAAAGATGGAAACCGTATTTTCTTTACATTTACAAAGCTTTGTTTTCTGACAGAAAGACAGATGGTAAAGCACTAAAATACCTTTTAAAAATGTTAAATGCAAAAAGTGGTCATAGGTATATGACCCATACCCACGTGAATATCTGTTAACGGACCTTGTTAAGAGGAAGGATTTCCCTCATGGCAGGATGTGCAGCCACTGATCTAAGTGTTTCACAAGGAGAACAGAGAGAACAAAACACACTCCTCATGCACCTCTGCTAACCATTCCCTGGGACACTCAGGTCAAAATGTAAGTCTTCCAGCACACCTGAAGATGAGCTCCCCTGGCTCTGTTGGATGAGAGACCTCGTTCCCCCCACAACTATCCTGTTTCAACCACCAGCAACCAGCCCCCCACACCTGCCCCACAACAATCTATTGCTCTCTTGTGTGAGCACTCAAATTAATTAAATGCACTTTCAAATAAATACAGATTAAAGGCTTCTTTAACAACAAAGTTGCTCAGTCTCTCCCTTTGAAGGAGGGATGCTATACAAATAGTTTTAACCCTGAATATCTGCTACAAAGTGTTTCCCTTTAAATGTCAAAGGAAACCCAGCGTTACATTAGAGCATTTGGAAGTCTGAAGACTTCTCCTGAATTGTATCTTGTGATTAATATATATATATATCACTTGTATATTATACATACTGTGCCCCAAGACATCGTATTTCCCATATTGCCCATCTGCATCCTCGGATCTGTAACAGAGGAAACTCAGCTGACAACTTAACATGAATTTCCTTAACACCCCATGGCTGTCTAGCTCTGTGGAGCTCTGCTCCTCCATAGTGCCAGGCTCTCAGGAAACATTTCCCTCAGCCCTAAAACATGCAAGAGTCCTGGACAGGAATGGGTGGCTGAGCTGCAGGGGATGAATGCCATGTTTGCATAGTAAAACACTGACTATAATAAAGGCCTCAAGTGGAAGAGGTGTTCCTATTTAAATTGGTGTCAAATATAGCAAACTGTCTCCCAAGATTAAATTGTCATCCAACAATAGGCACAGAACCTGCTGAAACATTATTTTTCTTGAAAAACTTTATGATTTGTAGTGGAATGCTCTCTTCATAAATGTAGTTGTATTATTCTGGGTTTGTGGTTTTGGTTTTTTTTCAAATGTGCAATAGAAAACTGAATGGTAAACATGTTTGAATACTGCTACTCATTTCCTTTTGGGCCCCCAATCAGGAAATGCTGAAAATCAGTGTTGGTATTTCTGGAGATTAATGGCTGCTGCTCAGAAAGCATACAGAAAGGGAATAAATTCCTGCCAGGACAAATACATAGGCCATTGGACAGAAATCTGTGAACCAGATAGGATTATATTATCATTGTAAAGATCCACACTGCCTATGTTGCTCTGTAATTAATAATATTCACATGTAGGTTTGACTGAAATCACTGTAACAACCAAGCAAATTAATGCCATGCCTTCACGGTCTAATTTATTCTACTGGTATTTAAAGTTTTCTTTTCAAATAAGCTTTGCAATATTTAAAAATTAGGGGGTTTTCCAGGTATAAGCAAAAATGCTTAATGGATTTTTTTGCCCCTATATATTCAATATGGGTTTAAAGACCATGAAATCACTGCTTTTTCATATGAGCAGTTAGATCTCACAAGAGAAAATATACTCCACTGAGTTATAAGGCTTTAAAAATCAATACCTGTCATCAGTTCATTTGCTTCCCACTCTCCTTCAGCGACTTAAGAACTCCTTCTGTACTTAAGAGCTCCCCTGCCACGTACATTGGGACACATCACCCCAGCTTCTGTACACTTTTTCTCCCCTTTTGTTTTCTTACAAAATAAGGCATAGGCTACAGTTTATGAAAAGCTTTCCTTCTCTATATTCAGTAAATGCACAGGGTCTAGACACAAAACCTGAAGACAGGCAGAGCTGAGTCCAACTTGCTCCTAGAAAATAAAGTACAGGAAAGCTACCTGAGGTTATTACAATTTTAAAAAATAATAAATTTAAAAATTATGACATTAATGTCACTGCCAGGGTGTGTCTACATGGTCTTCTGGCATGTTTACCTTCAAAATGAAGAGCTGGGGGATCAAATCCTAAAGTAAGGACTCAAAACTGATACCACCAGCAACACGACATAGGTCTATGTTTGCTATGTTGTTACACGATGTAAATAGTGTAAATAGAACTAAGTGCGTGACACACACATGACCAGTTTATCCTGCTAACCCCATGGATGTCATGATGATTGCTTGCCATGGCTGAGTTCACTGTTTGGGGGTTACTATTTGATGGTAGAAGCATAAGATGGCCCCTGCTCATGGCTGCCTGGTAAACAGTCATGTTTATCCCATTTTTTCCTCCAGAAAATAATGGATCTCCCTGCAGGTACAGCCTGATATTATTCTCAAGCCAAAACCTTCCTCCATATATGCCTATATAATGTTTGATTTGCTGATATTGAAATGGCTTCAAAACAAACCCACAGTCTGATTTGTCAGTCTAACAAAATGCCAGCCAGTGACCAGAGATGTCCAAAGAGATCTGAAAATAAAAAGCCATGAAATGACTCAGTGCATTAGGTCACTGTGAGAGCCAGGAGGTAATACCAGAGTATTTACTTTGGCTGGAGTTTTCCTTGGCTCATCTTTGTTTGTAGTGTTAGAGCCAGGCTCTCATCTCAAGCCAAAGTGCTGTAGCTTGCCCACTTCAGAAATGCATCAACTCAGGTACTGGGGAAATAACTAAAATGGGGGTTTGAAATGAAATTAAAAACTCCTATTGCCACAAGCAGCAGAACAGACACACTCTATGGCTACCACTGTGGTTGTCCTCACAATCCTCCTGTCATGGCAGGAAGCTTTAGCAATGCCTAGCATCTCTGTGGGGTCTGCCTGTATGAATATCCCTAAAAGTATTGTCCAGGACAATGGAAGTATCAGCTTGGTGGGGATGTTCAGCCCATATTGCACATTGCAGATTGCAGCCATCCCCATCATCCCCACAGGGATAATGAGAACATGGGCAGTTCTTGGAAGGTTGTGTAACTACACCATGAAGTAAAAGATTATGGTGAAGAACAGGAGAATTACTCAAACAATAAAGACCACATTTATTGTGACACAGGAAACAGTAGTGACTTTTTTCACCTGCCCTTTCCAGACCACAAAGGTAACTTCAGGATAAACCATTCTGAACAAGAAAAGCATGACATACTTGTATTGATGCTTCACTCTATTCACCACAGAAGCTGCATGCTAGCTCCATCTTTAAGTAAATGATATATACAGGTTTTTGTATAAAGTAAAATGAAGCACTAAAAAAATGGTTACTGTTCTGAAAAGACGATTTATTTTCTTCCTTTGCGAAATTGCGGTTTCAACAGATTTTCTTCCCTTTTTTTCCTGCATTTTTTCCTCCTAAAATGACCATTCTTTGTCTTTGACAAAATTATCTATTTTGAATGCATACTTTCTGTAACTTGAAAGTACTTTTTGACAATCCAGAGGTGAATAATGTACAGGAAAAGTGATACTTAATGATACTTAATAAGATGAACTCTCAGAGTGTGGTAATGGTGCAACTCAGGTGACTCACATACCAAAGAAATTAACAATACAATTTCTTGTAATCAGCTAAGACCGTAAAAAGTTCCAAAGCATTTAAGCAAAAATGTTATGAATGTTTCATGGGAAAAGTCAAGCATTATATGAAATGCTAAATAATAAAGGTTAACTAGAATAAGAGATTTTTTCTGACTGTCAATAGGTTCAGAGAAAAAGATCACTAAAGCACCCCCAAAAGAATGTATAAATTTGGTAAACAGTCCTACTACAGAAGGGCTTAAGTCTTGAAAAGTCAGAAGTTTTCGAATTGACTATTTGAAGTACCATGTTTCAGCCCCTTATTTTGGAATTCCCTGAAGGCTGACACTACTGAGAGTTCAATGGTTTATTAGCATTAAAGAGAATCTCAAAACTGGATGGACATTTTGGGAACAAGTTAAGTGCTGACTGCCATCAAGGATTTAGCACTGGGCTGAATTAACATGCAAACCAGGACAATTGAGAAAGCATTCAAGCAAGCACTGCTCCATGAAATAAACCTAATGGATCTTTGAAAGGCAAGGAATGTGCGGAGTGCTGGACACCGGATGGGACAGGCAGAGCTTTGGTTGATCCCTCAGCAACATCTGAATATTCAAAAGGTCCAAGGGACATCTTATGTTCATTTTCAGTATTACTAACTTACAGATTTGCTCTTGAATATTTTCATTAGTGATGGTAATTGCATTTACTATATTTGCTCATCTTGCCCATCCCTTCCCTCACACCCCTCGCAACTGATTCCCCTGTGGCTATTTTCTGCCTCATTTGCAGATCCCCATTTCTTTGTCAATTCTGACAGGTGTTTATAACTTATTTTGCTTTGGTAGCTGGAGATAGAGATGGTAAATAAAGCATTACTTAAAGCTGTGACTATCTTGTTAAACCCCAACTATCACAGCTCTCTCCTTGTGGTCCTTTTCCTTTAATTTGCATGTCCCTGTCGATTGAGCCCTGTGCTTTTTGGACAAGCTAAAAATAAATAGCTACATAGAAAATATGGTTTAAAATATGTTTAATTTACCTGCAATTCTCCTTCCATTATACTAAGTAGTTTTATCAAATCCTCTTTAGAAAGCTCTATGGACTTCTTGTTCTTTCGTTCAGCAGGTCCAGGTGATTTTGAGTGCCGTTTGACAGTTGCTGAAGCCATGACCTCATCTTCCTTCCGATGAGGTTTGTTCTTTTTCTTGGCATCCTCCTGAAGTTTTTCATTCTCTGCATGGCTGATGACAGGCTTGGAACTGGAGAAGTGCCCGTTAGACGAGCTTTCTCCACCTTGGTTTCGGGATCTCATCCCTGCCTAGAAAGACACAAACATAAGGATGCATTTATAAACAAAGTTACTTGCAAAAAAAGCCACAGTGGAAATGCTGCCTTTGGGAAGAACAACAATCTTCTATACACTGAAAATACTGTCGTGCTCAACAGACTGTGGTAGAAAGCTCAACCATTTTAGCAAATCTGTGTGTGGCAGAAACAAAGTCCTAAAGTAAAGGTAACCACCTTTCTCAGCAAGCCGAGATGCTAATATGAATTTAGATCTATGGAACTTAAAAGTGATGCAGGAAAATGATAAATAACAAGTTCCAGTGTTTTCTTTCCTTCAGTTGATGTTTTGATCATTCACAACTCAACACTACAAAACAAAGCAGGCTGTTAAGTAGATCTTATTTTAACATGTGGTTTCCTTGAGAAACAAATCCAGTTAAATTTTAGAAAAGCATACTCCTTGAGTATAAATTTTCCGTAAGACCAAAATGACAATGCATGACAAAGGTCAGTCTGTAGTTTCTCTGAGTAAAGCAATGATTTTATTCCAGGTAACAAAACAAAATGGGGAAAATGCAAGTAAATCGTGTGGCAAATACTGCATGAAATTATTAGACAGTAAGTGTCATAAAGGAAAGTCGAAAAGAAGTTTGAAAAAAGAGCACAGAGAGCATGAAATCACTAAGAGGTAAAGGGGCAAGATGAGCGCAGTCTTTCCAGAAGATTCAGGGTTTCTCCAAAATTGGTCATGGTTTTAGAATGCTCACATCTCTGTCCTCTTAAGTACCTACACTGCAGTCCTGGACTATGACAGCAAATGCTCCTTAGCTCTGTCACTTGACCTACTGTATTGTTAAATTTTTATATCAATAGACTTAGTGAATAATACTGCACTTCTTCCCAGTATTTCCTCTCATTTAAATTAATCTCTGGGTTTAGTCTGCAGCTTGTTCATTAGTCAAACAGATGCTTCTCAACATTAATGGCATCACACGCTTTTCTGGTAAGGATTTCAGAGCAGCAGTTCACTAGCGATGGGGCAAAACTTAAAATACATTGGCTAATCAGCTTAGCTAATTGCCCTGGGCCTGCTATGGCTTGCTACTTGCTTGACTCAGGCCACTGTTATAAATCTCTTGCTCACAGTAGCCTTGCACTTTCATAGTTTCACACTCATCAGGAAGATTATCTTTTTATTAACACTCATTACTCATGTCTTCATTAATTCAGTGGAATTTGTCCAGCGTAAATGGGGAGAGAATTAGACACAATGTTTTCGAGCAAGAGAGTTCCACAGAAATTCCTTGCATTGTAGGTCTGCTCCTATCCAAACAATATGTGATACAGGTATACAATGGCCTTTAGCTTCCTGAATGCTTATGCAGTGTGCTTTTCATCAAACAGTTTGGATTAAACACATGAATTACACTTTCTAAAAACAGATCTCCATTATAAGTATGAACAATACCTGAGAACCTCAGGAAATCTTTTAGGTTTTGGGTTTGTAATGGAAAAATAAACATTGTACTATGTTTCCTCTCAGATAGGGCTTTTCAATTTGTTTAACTTTAATGCATTTAAAACTTTCCAACCATGCTTCCTCTCAGGAGAGAGCACTTGGGATTCAATCTGTCTCTATTTTCTAAGTGTTTCCTTCTGAGTCCCTGTGGGTCACAGCCTCCAGCCACTTTCATCTCTAAACCAAAGCTATTTTTTATGGCTTACAGTGAATGGTTTCATAGCTCTAGGACATCCTACATGTTTTAAGAATAAATATTTGAAGACTGTCTTGTATATGTTTTCCAGTGGAAAACTGATTAGTATATTACAGTATTCTGCTTGCCATGTTAGTGATTTCTCACTAACAGATGTAGTAAGATGACTCAACTGTTAGACCTGAAGGTGCACAATTAATTTTAAATTTAACCCATGACTAGGTGAGATACATCATCCACCTGAAGCATTGTGTAATGAACCAGATACAGTCAGCTGAGTTATGTTAGATGTCACAAGAAGTGGATTGTCACTCTGTCAAATCATAGCTGAAGACATTCATTTTGATCCATCTGCCTTTGTGGGAGCTGAAATAATAATTCATGAAGCCATGTAGAGACTGAGCAGTTGACTAGAGGCTTAAAAGCATGTTAACAGAGAAATTAGGAATGCATATTTAAAGTGTACTTTACTTAATGTAAATAAATATAGGCCACAAAGGACAGATGCAAATTTATGATTTTTTCCGAATTCATTAAAACAGCAACAGATCAGCTTAACCAACTGACCTGGTGTTTTGTATCATCTGGCTAAATAGGATATGACTGTTGTTAAAGGAGATCAAACTTGGCCTCTTTCAAAATCTCTTTTAAACTTGCAGATTTATTTTGCAGCAAGTCTTATATGACTGCAAGTGGGGCAGACAATCTGTCACTCTGAGGGACGTTGCCCCTAAAAGCCTTTCTTCATGAAAAAGCTTGCCAAAATCAATATAATGCTAATACTTACTCTGTCTTCCCTTCTAATGGCAATACTTTTCCAACATGTTACCCAAATGCAAAGGTGTTCTGAGCTGAAGCCAGAGATGCAGGTGACAGAAGCTTAAATGGTGACAGAAGGGACCAAAGTTTTGATATTCACACAGTAATTTCCAAGGAGTTTAAGGGCCAAAATCAACGGCATGATCCAGCTGTTGTGCAGTGCTCTAGGAATACAAAGCAGCTGTAAGGATGACTGAGTTTTAATTAGTGTAGCATGAAGTAGCCAGAACATACCAATGATCTTGGCTGAAATACTGTGTGCTGGAAAGGAGTGCTTAGTATTATCATTTTGGACATCCGTCTGTGTTTCTGATGGCATTATGATAAAGAAGAAAAGTTTCTGAGCAGCTGTATGACATTATTTCAGCACGGAAATGTCAGAATCCCAAAACTTTGCTGATCTGTTTTTTCACCAGGGTTCCAAAATTGATTCTGGGGACACTGCCAGTCTAACACTGGCAACAAATGACCCTCTGCTATCAGCCCTGATCACATCTTGCAGCATTCCTGATCTGCTGAAGGGATTGTGTTCCCTGAAGAAATAGTTGGTATGATTTATAACAACTTTAGCATTTAACTCTACTAATTTTTTTCCCCCATGCCTTATCATATTGCATATTAAACTGGAAATGTTTTCTAACAGTTTCCAGTCAAACAAGACTTTATGTGATCACTCACCTTGATTTTGACATTTATTGGCTACTCTTTTCAATACGTGCTCACAGCATCGGTACTTGGCATGGGAACTCTTCAGCCCCTCCTCTGTTTCAGCCGTTTGTTAAGCTTTAAGCACAAAGGACAAATGCTATGCTTATTTACTGGAGTCTGTATTGTTGTTCTGGGCATGGGGCCTTCAGTTTTCACAAGTTAGCAATCCACACAAGATTTTATGAAATAACCTTTATATTAGTTTTACTGACATCAGGAGGAAATCTGTGAGGAATTTGCTGAGTAGGATGTCATGAGAGGACAGGCTCCATGCTGTTCCAGACCCTTTCCCCGCTGACGGCAATTTGTTCTCCCTATAGCTCTTGAAATGACAGGTTAGATTAGCTCTGTTACTAGTGCTATTAGAATCAGATAATGCAGAAGGGTTCTTTGAACTTCATGTGCAGTCCCTCTTGCTAATTGAACATGCTGATTTTGGCTCCATAGTGCTTTCCCTTAAAATAATAATAACAATGTTATAATGCACACACACACACAGAGTTTTTTAAAGCCATTATATGGTTGTTGCCATTGGCTATAAATTTGTAGTCTGGAGTTCAGCTGCAGATCTAACTGATGAGGATATCACATGAAAGTGCTGCATTTCTGACAGGCTAACAACGTGCTGTACTGTCAGTGCAATTGGGTTATTAGGGAGCCAAAACTGCAATTGTTTCTCTGCCGTGGCTCTGGGAACTGCATCTTTCAGAGGCTCTGCTGCACAGGTTTTTGGAGTGGAGAAAAGTGTAGTGAAGAAGCACCTGGTACACAGGGCTGAGTGAAGAACTCAGGCACTGGGCAAGCCAAATCTCTGCCCAGTGATTACCAATGAATGTATAGCACCAGGAGTGAAAAATAAATATACTCAAGATGAAGACCAAATCATGTAAAACCTTCATCAGATCTGAAACACCTCATAAATGAGGAGGAGAGCTGGAAAAAATTTTAAATAGTATCGGTTTGTATCTGCAAGTAGTAGGTACCAAGAAAAAAAACAAAAACAAATAAAGACGCATAAAAAAAAAGACGCCTTCTCACACGTCAGGAGGAGAGGAAGATACAGGCATCAAACTGATTTTGTTGGCTTAGAAGTCCTCAGCAAGGACTGTCCCAGATGGGAATGGATGGCTTTAGGCCCAGGGGATGTAGATAGCTACAACTAAGGTTAAATGGCCTCAGTGGTGTGCCTTTCACAGGACAAACATGTAGAGATACAACTGTTCACATCACCTCAGAGACTGATTAAAATAATTGGTTTTCTTATTGGTTATTCCAGGTTGTTCTTCTGGACTCTACAGATGTTCATTATTATTGTTTTGTCTGACTAGAAGAAATTAAAAGGAATTACATTACCAAGAGGGTGTGATAGGACCAGGTAGGAGCTCCTGGCTCCGTTTGTTGTAGGTATGTGCTGACCAATGCTGTGCAGCTGGACTTGAATGCTTCATGAAGCAGCCATGTGTCAGATTCCAGATTGTGAACCACACCAGGCCAAGGGAATGCAGACTTTATTCTTGGTTTTGCTTTTGCAAATGACTCCAGTGTTTGTTTCAGTCATGCTGGTCAGGGGAGAGTGATAAACCACATGACTAACACAATGAAGAATGGAACAAATATCTATCCTAGCAATACTGGAGTTTCCTGAATTTCTACATATTCCCTCCTAGAGTACTAATCCCTTGTGCTGTCTAATCCTCCCTCAGTCTCGTCCTCATATGCATCATGACTTGATTTGAACAAATAAGAAGACGTCTTTGTTCCTTCTGACAGTGTTACACATTGCCAGTGTGCTTTTGTGAGAGCACATGTTCACTGCTTGCCCCTCTTGGACTATTGGCATGGAGGTACAGAACTTTTTAAATTAGGACAATTCTCTACTCAGTACAGAGCTTGAATAACTGAGCCACAGAGCTTAACTGCTACACAGACTAGGAGAGGACTTGTGGCTAGTCTAGATCCATAACACCAGTGCTGCCTTCATCCTTTTACCTGGTCTGTTTGCTGCCCATGGAAGCATTTGTCATACAGGTCTCAGGAGAAGCAACACCCCAGCACGTGTGCTGAGCCTCATGCGCTGAAAAAGAAATGTTTGGTTCATCCTGTTGACACTGCTGCAGTAGTGGAGTTTGCTATTGGCAAGGAGTGTAGAAAAGCAGCAGTTACCGCAGACACACTCCTTGGGGTACAGCATGGGAATCAGCAAAGCCTTTTTGCTTTATCAAAGATTTATTTTAGGGCTTCTAAAATTGATTCTTGTAACAGTGGAGCATAGTAGCACATGGACTATATTCACCAAGGACTATATCAACAATAGTTCCTTTGCTTGAAAAAGAGAAATGAGAGGAATAAGCATAAATGTAGTCTCAAGAAGAAGTAGAGTTATGAAAAGTCCATATCCAGGTGTCTTTCTGAATAAGTAAAATCTGCATGAAAGCAGAAAAGGATTTCACCAAACTAAAAGAAGAAACCCAGTCATCACTAAGGCAGATTTATACCACTTTAACACCATTTTCTTAATTCCAAGATAAACTCTTCTTTGGCTAAATTATGGCACAGATTTACAAAGAACAGAGTTTATGCTGGTATAATTCCATTAATTTTGTCATTTTCAGGAAAACTTGTGGTTTCATCTGGAATACTTTTACTTGAGTAATGCGTGCTGACCCACTAAGGAGTAACATAGAGTTGTTTCACAAAGATTCATGTTTCCCAGGCTTCATCTGGAAAAACATCTTGGATGCATGAGGCATGAGGAATGATAAGCTATTAGATCATCATTGAGTCAAGAAAATAAACTTTTATATACGACTCTACCCCTCTTTTGGTTACTGTGCTTCCCAGCTGCCAGCAAGTACAAACAGGAGTCACAGAGAAGAGATAGCTTAAGTAGCTGACACCACTAGACAAACATGCCAATAGGGCCAATGAAGGCTTAGAAATTTATTCTCTGGAGTGGCTATGTGGCTGAAAGGGACTAGCCAGAAGCAAGGAGGTGGCAACAGTGCTAACTGCCCACAGTGTAGCCTTTCTAGGGGGTTTCAGCAGAGCTGGGAGACATGGAGGACTCATCCTTCTTCCCAGCCCATTGGGGTTTTATGTGCCCAGGACTATTTCTGATTTGAAGGAAGAGCATAAATCTTTGGAGGAAAAAAATGCCCCTGCTTTCTGAGGCCTTGCACCCAGTTCATGGAGCCTGTCTTGAAGCACAGACACTCTCTGAGGTCTGGATTGAGCACTGTGCCCTATCATAATTCTTCACATATTGTTTTACAGCTTTCTGCCCTTTTAAGTCATCCCATTTCAAATCAAACTTCACAGGAAGATAACACTAGCAATGTCACCATTGGTTCCAGTCCAAACCCACTAAACATTTGTTTTATCACTTAACAGCCAGAACATGCCTGGAAAATGGTAAGAGAGGTGATGCAGATTAGCAGGCCTACCAAAGATTTTTCACTCCTGCAGATGGGAAATCTTTGGTGTTAGGTAAACATTAGTCATTTCTTTTTCTAGACAGCATAGAACAAAGCTGATAACCTTCAAGATACGGTGGACATAGGAACCACGCTATATCTCCGGTAAGTAGTTTCTAAAGACCACTGCTCCTTTAACAGTGCATTGTCTCCTGCCAAGATAGTAGGAAACTGCTGAAAGCAGCAACAGACAGGAGCAGGCTGATAATCACCACAGGTCTTGCCTCCTAGTCCCTCATCCCTATCCCTGCTATGACCAACCAAAATATCTAAAACTGATATATCAAAGAGGGAACACAGCATGGAAACTAAAGTCATTTTGTGGTCTATGTAAGCCTACTTTGACCTAGGAATGAACCACAGGGCAAAGAGGCAACAAAACTAGGAAATTCAGAAACCCGTAGCTTTTTACAAAAGAACTTTTCATTTTAAAATTACTTTTTATTTCAAAATTAACTCAGATTTTAACATGTGTGAGATAAGACAAAAATATGAATGTCCCCAAAACAAACTTCAAGCTTTGGGTCAAGGTAAGCATTTTGCTGTCTCCTGCTGACCTGATGTGGGTCATGAATCCCATATTCTTTTCAGTAGCCATGGTTTGCACAGCTTATTTTGCTGAAACCAGTACACAACTGTACCTACATTTTACATGTGACTAATTTATCTCTCATTTGTTTTATAAAAATACAAAAAAAATCACAATGTAGATACCCTTACATAATTTACAGCAAAACAAACAAACAAACAAACAAGAAAAAAAAAACCAAACTACAGGGGACCTGTATCTTCTACAAATATTGTCTCCAAGAGACAACAGTGTAAAAAAAACACCATCTGCAGCATCTCAAATTTCAGCCATCAACCAAAGCAGGGAGTTAGTTCCAAATCTCTCTCAGTGATCCCTTTGTAGGAAGTTTCACTTGCTGACAGACACAGAGTACCAGCGTGCACATGAATGCCTGGTGGTCTGGTGAGATGTGAATTTAACCCCCTTCACTTGACTGGGCTGCCTCCCTCCTCCCAAAAGGTTCCTCCTCTGTGAAGTTTAACTGACTCCAAAACAAGGAGTTAAAAATTGTCTCTGATACTAAAACTGCCCTTAAGTTTCACTATCAATTTTGGTGGTTTTACAATAATATTTGTCATATTAGGGGGGGGGAAATAAAAAAAAAAAGGAATTCTTTGGCTACATGTGTACTGGAGATTAACCATGTCCAGGACTAGTCTCTAACTGTGAGGCCAGCTGTCCTGGAAAATCCTTCAGGCTCTTAAGCCTTCTTAGCATCCATAACATGCTGGCTGCATCCACACTACCCACTGGGAATTGCTTCTAGCCCATGCTAACTCCTGAAACATGGTCTTAAATGGTTCAGGAGGGTGTTAAGTGGTCTGGCCAAAAGTATGTCAGGGAACACTCCAACAGTTTAGTATGAGTACAGATGTTCACCTTCCAGTATCTGTACTCATGCCCATCACTGTTTGATTTAGAGCCTTTCCTTTCCACAGTCCGCTCCTTTACAAACAAAGGAAATGGAAAACTAATCAGCCGTGCAAAGGGAAAGTGCAACTCACCATAAATGCAGTCTGGAGACAGAAAATAAGCAGAGGGTGGTGGGAAAATAGAAAAGGATCTGAATTTTTCAGGTAAGTTAGGTCAAGGCATGCAGACGTCTATTACTTATTCTAGAGGCATACTTTTAAGTTGCTACTGAAGCATGGTTTGAGATAGAGCAGTTCAGCAGGAGCCAGGAAGAGACAGGGCAGCTGGAGCAGAGAGAGGTTGCCCAACATCCCCACTTCACATCAGCCTTATCCTGATTTTTGCTGGCCTTGGTGGCACAAACTTTGAGCTCTTCTGCTTCCTGTCAGTGATAAGGGGACTAACACTGTGAGACTCCAGAGTGGCCCTTGCATTATTCAAAGCCCTGGCTTTCACTTGTCATTACTATTTGCAAAGAGGTAAAGGGAAAGGAGAGTCTTACTTCATTCCTGGCAGTGCCAGCCCAGTGACTGTCATTATTTCCCAATAATCCTGCAGGGTTTCCACTGACTTCAGAACTTGTGGCAAAGAAAGTAAAGAAGTAAATGTCAGCCTAACGGATGTAAATAATACCAATGCCTACATGCTGACAGGGAGCAGCACAAAAACCTGCAGATACTTCACCTGGACATTGAAAATTGCCTCAGCCGCTTTAATAGCTTTCAATTACAGAAACCATATTTATGTGCCTCTTCTAACATCAAGGTTTCAAAATCCCTGGACAACAATTTCTTCACTTGAAAAGAATTAAGTTAAAGAGTTACCCTGCATGTACAGGTTGAGCTGGTTTTGATCTTCTTTTGAACAGCCTGTCACTGTTAATCTGCTCAAATCTTCACCTGGCTTTTTAATTCAGCAAAAAATTCAGGCTAAGCTGAAAATACAGCATAGTTGCTTTGAGCAGGGAAGGAAAAGAGAAGGAAGAAGCAAATAAATATCTCTGTATGGGCCTGGTCTTGCATTAACATTGCTAAAATTACCTGCTGCCAGATTCAAGTTTCTTTAATGCCTGTGACTTCTTAAAATCCCATTTCAACAGGGATAAAATCTAAGTGAATTGTCTTTGCTTTGTTGCAACTAGCCAAACACCCGTCCTTTCTTAAGTGTAAAAAAAGGGTTGAAGTTTCTTTGTTTTCCACTAGGATAGAGTAAAACTTCCTTAAGCTGCTTTTCTTAGAAAGTAATTTCAGTTCAGAGCCATGGAAAGATATTAAAAAGAGCTACTACAAGTGGAGTGGGTGTTTTACAAGCCCACATGAAGTTAAAATCATCTACAGTGGCACAAATCCACACTGTTCAGCTTTAAGTATTTCACTTGTGTGACTGAGTTAGGAGTTTAGGTTTCATCCATAATCTGCAGTGTCTTTGAAATGGAGCCTGAGCTCTCTGAGGCTATGTTAGGACTTCAGGCCTGTCCCTGTCCTCAGTTATGGAGCTCCAGTGGCTACTGCTAAAGCCCATCATGGCTCCTGTCTATCAGGAAAACCATGCCCTGATTTTCTTTCCATAGAAAAAGATGATGGGTGAAGGATGGTGATGCTCCAGCCTCCCTGTGAGAGGACACCACTGCATTCTGACCCTGGGACTTGCCGGGAGGTCTCAGTTTTGCCCCTCTGAGCCACCACCGACCTCTCTAGAGGGGCTGTGCCCTTAGTTTAGGCACATCAGTGAGCTGACTGATAAACTGGCACTGGATCCAGAAAGGCATCATCACAAAGGCCGATTTTGCTGATGAGTGGGGAGGTAATACCAGGTGTTTGGCACCTCATTATCAGCATCTGACACAGTGGAACACTTGATGGCAAATGTTATGACATGACAGAGGCTGTGGGATTGGGTCCACCCCTCAGTCCCTACCAAAACCAACCCTGCCAACTTTGTGTTAATGAAGTCACAAACTCAAGTGGCTGGGGATGGTGTTTCTACAAGGCATCAGTACACAGACAGCTGAGAGGGGCAGAGAACCCAGTATTTCTAAAAAGTACTGAAGAGTCAAAAGCTCACCCTCATGGAGCTCCTGGGCTGAGAAATGAGTTCATTTGACTCTCCAGTCACAACTCCTCACACTGAACTCTCTTGGAAGGAAGAGTTTGGGGAATTTGGCCATAATTGTACAAAACAAGTAATTTAAGAATCATCAATAAGAAATGGATCTGTGTTAGCTTTCTTTTAGTTGGAGCAAGTGAAACTAGAGAACAATTTTTAATAATTAATGTAAATCTGAAAAAACTAACCATAAAATTTTCAAGTTCCTATTTTGTATGTGGAGGTGTACAACAGAAAAGCAATATGGATTGCAGTGTTGCTAAAAGGAATTGGTGGGTGTCTCTAAATATTAAAGCATCACTGGGTCTTGAAATGCAAATTTAAAATATACTGATGGTATATGATTGGTAAATCAGGTAAGAAAGCAGCATATAAATAAAGATATCACTGTTTATTTAGTGAAAAACAGTTATGTAATGTCTCAGCATTTCTTATTTGTTTCCTTTAATACTTTTCAGCTGCCTTCAAGGAACTTTAGGTGACTGAGAAATTACTTTGGGCTGCTTCTCCTATGCATTTATGGTGGACTCAGGGCCTTGGCATGGACCTGGTGCAGTTGCTGCTGGCAAGTCTGTCACATCCTGGCTCCACCGGCACCAAGCTGGACCAAGCTGTGGTTTGAGAAAAGGAACATTAGCCAATTTTCCCCCTATGAGGAAGCAAATTCACCTCTTGTTATTTGTACATATATATACTTAGTTATCTTAAGAAACAAGGTGTAACAGAAAGTATTTTTATGTGTTCATTTCACGTTTCACTTACTCCCAGTGAGAATAAACCTCACTCAGGTTTCTATCCCTAGTGAAAGTGTCTAAGTGAGCTTTCAGTACCACTGCTTTCTTCTTAGTATTCACTGCATAGCTCACAGATAAGAGCTTTTCCTTATCTGCATTTGTCCACTTGCAGACTGCAGGAATTTCAGAGGTAGAGGAGTTTTTTTCAAACCTGCCCAGCTGGAAGTCAAAGGGCAGCTCTCCAGAGCACTCAGTAGCCAACTGGTAAGCACAGCTGTGCTGAAAATGCAAGGCCAAACCTAATGGCTGAGCCTCCACTGTATACATACTGAAAATACTTCCCAAGGCTTTCAGAAATTCAGAACACAGTCATCATGTTGAATAAATATTTCCTTACTTTTATTAAGAATAATTTTTATCTTTAAACCTGAAAGACACTGCTAAATGAAATGTAACTTGAGCAATACATGCACCCTATGCCTCCATAATAAGTTGTGTAACTCATTTAATCAAAGTAAATTCCAAAATGTGGTATTCTGTTAAATCTTTTCCATTAATTCTGCGCAACATCATTGACTGCATGCCAGAAAACTGTCATAAATTAAAATAAAAAAAAAGGAAAATCAGTCAACAAAGCCACCCTGCTATGAAATGGCCATATTTAGAGAAACTGTACAGTTGGGAGGATGCCACGTGCTTGACCTAACGTAACTGTCATGTTTGCAAACAAAAAATCTTCATTCTGATTGTACTTGCTGATACTGTTATTACTTTTTGCCATCAAGGAAAAAAAAACCTTGCATGGAAAAATGTTCAGCAGCACATGCCAGTGTTGTAGGATTGCTTGACTGTAGGACTGGACTTTCAGTCATTAGAATTCACCTGGCCACACCCTGTGGAAGCAGCAAACACTGAGGATTCCTAAACCTTGGACTTGTTGAAATAAGCATATGTGTCAAAGACAAATGATGATAATTAAAGGGATAGGAAAGCCTAGAAAATAAAAATGTTGTCAACACTTAGCATTATGGTGCAAAAGTCATGAATTGTTTTGCCAGCAGCAGGCTTAGCTCCCCTGCCCTCTGCTCAGCCAGGGTATGATGCAATGTTGCGCAAATGATTTCTGCAGGTAGCCAAATAAATGACATTATCTCTATTTAGGTAAGCAAGAACAAGGCTGGAGAGTTCTGTGCAAATACTTGTTACTGGCTGATCTCTTATACCTTGAAGATGCATTTCTAGAAAGGAAAAAAACCATAGCTGTTCTTCTCATTTTACCTTCAAAAAAGCTGAAAAGTGCAATTTTATTAGACTTTCTCAAACCTCAGAAAACCTTTTCCAAATGTCTATAAAGGCAAATATTAAATAAATGCTTTGCTGAAGTAATGGAACAGTATTGGACTTAATAACAACATGCATATTTTCAAAAGAATAAAAGAAAATACTGTGGTTTTTTAAAAATTTTTAAGTCCATAACTAGAAAAGCATCATTAGTAGTTTGTAGTCACATCAATTTTGTATCAGAGAAAAATAAAGTTTTGTTTGTGTAACACTGTTAGGTGAACAATTTTAAGAAAGCAAATAGTTCATGCCAAGTTAATGCAATTAGCATTACAAATGACAATTTAAAGAGGATTATATGATGTATTGCAGGTTTCAACCAACTGAAAATAGAAAAGCTATACAAGCCATAAAAATTGCACAATGTACAATTTTCAGTTCCAGGAAGACTGTGTTTGCAATCCTTGACTACAAATGGAGTTGCTTTCTGACTGTAGAGATAGATCTTCTGGGGCCATAATTAATACAGACAATCACAAGCTTTCCAAATGAGTCAGACATTTTAAAATATTGGGCTTGAAGTTGTGAAATTTTTATAAAATCATTTAGTGTTTGCCTTACAGTTTTTGAGCTGGGTTCACAATTTCAAAGTATGATCCAGCACTGTGAGGCATTTTAAAACTGGAAATAAAGCATAACTAATGTGATACTAGCAATGGGACTTTCAAAAGTCAGGCAAAATCCAATATGAATACTGTGAGACACCCAGTACAGTCATAAAAGTCCACAGTGCCTGCTGAAGAGTTCCTCCTTACACTAAGTTATTAACTCAGGATCCTTACTTTTAACTCAGTATGCTAAAATATTTCAGAGAAAATCATGTACATTGAAGATGTCCTTGGGAATCCTCAACAGACTCTGAGGGCTTTGACAGCTCTGCAATTCAGATGTGCCTTTGAAAGACAAGAGATGACATAAATCATTTTGGTCCCCTCCTGGAGCTGACATCTGCAGGAAGCTCAAGTGCTGCTTTCCAGCCATGCTATTGCAACAGCATCTCCTGAATGTTATTTATTTAGGAGCGTGGCTCCACCTGGAAGCTCCCAGGTGTCAGCAGAACAGCCCGTGGTGTGGAGTAATACCTGTGTCGAGGGATGCTTCCAGGGCAGGGGCTTCGCTAGAATCTAGGTCCGGAGGGGGGAGGAGGGAGTCGAGGGTAGAGGTGTCCCTGCTCCATCGCTCTGCTGCTCCCACCTGAGGCTGACTGGGGTCCCTGCTGCTCCCTAGAGAAAAGATAAGGCTCAGGGGCTTCATGCCAGGAACAAAGAGAGAAGCAGAACGTTCTGCTTGTTCTGCCAGACAGACAGCAGTTCAGCTAGAAAACACAGTCTTCCAGACTCAAAGTGACTAGAAAATACTTATATTTTTTGGGTTTAGAAACTCCCATTGACTTTATCCATGTGTTTCCAAAGCCATGACAAAGCACAGTGACCTGAAGTATCCAGAATACATTAGGCAATATGTTTGCAGGTATGATACAGTATACAAACCCAGTGGTAACACCTCACACTCCCATTGCCTTCAAAGTGCTGGTACTGTAAGTTGCAGCTTTCTGCTTTAATACAGCAAACAACACCAAGTAACCCCCTCCATCCCCAAAAAAAGCACCGTAATGAGGGAAGAAAAAAGCTGGTAGGCAATATGCTGGGTTCCTCATGGAGTAGAGCAGTTCTGCAGAACATGTGCAATGCAGTGACATGATAAAATGATAGCAGAGAAGAAACGGGTCCAGCTTGGCCCATGCATTAGCGTCACTGCAAGCAGGCTGTAGAGTTCTACCTGCTCAGTGGGAATGCATGACTCCCCTGGCTGGGCAAGCCACAGCACAGCAAGAGCTGTAGGCCAGTTTCTTTCACAGCCCACAAAGCAAAGGAAGGTTGGGTGAAAACATGGTGAAAACTCCAAATCCCATGGAAGTATGGCAGACATGCAGGGAACTAGGAGCTTTAGTCCTGGAAAGCTGGGGATATTGCAGGGCCTATGGGGAACAGAGCCATAACACTGGAGAGAGGCAGGCTTTCATGTTGATAAAAGCTCATTTGTGCATTTGACTAGTTTGCATAAACAAACAGAATTTGAATCCACATTGTGGATTCCCTGAACTCTAACCTGACCTTCTTGACTGAGCAGGATGGTTATGGGATAAATAAAGTTTTGTAGGTCAAATGCACTTCAGAGACAGCTGGCATGGAAACATGTCCAGGCAGGCTCAGTGGCTGGACTGGTGGTGCCACAGAGAGACTGTGAGAGCATGCAGGCCTTTTCTTGCCAAGGAGAACATAATATTCTGTGAAGCTGTGATCTTTTAAAAGAAAACAGTAACAATTTTGTTCAACACGACAAACTGACTGTTATTTAAATAATTTATATAGTTCTCTTAATAACAATACAGTCATACAGGGAACACTACCATTTAAGGAATAAAGCAGGACTGCTATGGTGTCAGTTAATACCAGTCAGAACAGAGTATGACACATTTATCCATTATTTCTTAACAAACTGTATGTCAATTCTTGCAAAATAGTAAATGTCAGCTTGGTATTTGTATATTTTTTTTCCCTGCTCTGAATAGAAAGAACAAGATTTATTGGATTATGAAAAATATAGGGATAGATACAGCAATGAAACCTTAGCCAGCTCAAGTCAAAGTTAAATTGGTGCAAACATTAAGGAAAGCTTAGTTTTATAGGAAGGTTATTTTATTGATATTTTAACTTTCTAGAAAATTTGTTTAGGGAACTTCAGTCCTGAGCAGCTAGTTCTTGGAGAAAATTGAGCAGTTATCCATCTATTTATTTACTTATGAATAGCAGAAAGCATTTCCTACATGTGTGAGAATTCAGGTTATTACACTGTTATACCCAGCAGCCCTGAAACACGGCATGGCAATTGACAAGAAGCAAGGTAGAGACATTTCTATGAGGTACATGGGATTTACAGAAATTAATTCTCTGCCCCACAAAATTTTGACCTTCAAAAAAATTCAGTGAAAGTTTTCTCATTAATTTGAATGGAGGAAGGAACAAGACCACTGCCTTTAAAAGATAATATGCAACTATTTAGACCTAATAAAAGAAAATGAGTCATGTTTTTGCAATGAAGAGCTGAATTTTCAGTGCAATCCACACAATACAAGAAACAAAGAAGGATTTTCTGTCAACCAGCACATGCTAATTATTAAAATAAAAGGGTGGATCAAGGCTTAGCGGGTCAAATTCTGATCTCATTTGGTTTTGCTTCTGAGTTTAAAGATGTTACTCTGGATTTTCATTAGGCTAAATGAGATTAAAATCTGCAAATTTTAATGCAAAACGAAAGTGGTGTTATTCATGATTTGCAGAAGCCTTGTTCAGAGAAGACGTTTAAAAATAGACCCTTAAGGATACTTTCTCTCCACTATGTATTGTTTTAAAGTCATTTTACAAGTCTAGCAACTACACTTAAATCTTCCCAAAAGGAGACATCCTGGAACACAGATAGGACTTGAGTAATGTCAATCCTCTGATGTTTCACCAAGCAGCAGGATAATGTAGAGGCTTTACACTGTGTGGAAAAGCCTTTTCTTCATTAAACTTTAAAATACCTTGAGATAATATTTATGCCTATACATGTCTTCTCAATTTTAATTAAGTGATACCACAGTAAATATGGTGAGCAATAGAAACAGTCAGGATGAACAGCACTGTATTAATCAAAATACTCTCCATTATACAACATTGTGTTGTACTGAAAAGCGTGTGGGATTTTGCTGCTGAGTTGAATAAGGCTATTATTTCACTCACGGACAGCACATAGGTGCATCAAAATGCTCCTAACCACCTGTCAGGCTAATGAAAGAAGAAACTTTCCTTGCAGACCTTGCCTCACCAGCAACTTAACCCAACTGAGCTACAATAACATCACAGCCGTTTGCACAGCAGGATGCCTCTTGGGCTGTATTTTCCACCCCAGTTGTTGAGAGTTTTATCACATGCACTAAATACAGCAATTTTTGTTTGTTGCTCTCAGTGCAGTAATACAGAGCTGTTGATTCTCTGCAGATTTGTTTTGGAGAAAGCCTCACATCTTTTCTCGTTCACATACACGTGTCCCCTCTGCCCCAATGCACCGTGGAGCAGAAAACCAAACTTAGCAGAAGGAAAGCTGAAGTTTTCTTTGGCAGGTTTGCCAAGATACCCTAACTAAAGTGGTCAGTGAAAGTCCCCGTATTCCCATTGATCTACAAGCCATGGTTCCCAGGACTCTTCAAGGAACAGCCAGGGAAAGCAAAGAGCTCTTGTAGCTGCTTTTCACTCCCTTGCAGCTCCAAGCCCCAGCTGCCACACTGGAGATGGTAAAACAAAGGACAAGACCTTCTGGACAGACAGTCTGGCCAGGCACTGTGAAGATCTGACTATGCACAGGTAGTCAGGATAGGGCACAAAATGAATCTGATTTTGTCAAGCATCACTGGAGAACACTGTGGGATGCATGAAGGAGCATGCCCACAGGCCACCATGGGGGCAGGCAGCATGCAACAGCTTCCACTATGAAATCAACAATTTAACTAGGACTGTCTTCAGCAGAAATGTTTGTTACAGTTCCATTTAATGTATTATCAGTGCCCTGAGGACCCAGGACCCCTCATCAGCCCCTCTGGGGCCACCAGCCCATGCTCCAAGATCGCCACAGCAGGGCTGGTCTCCAGATTCACACAGCTGTGCCCTGCGTCCCCGTGGGCCCCACCAAGCTGGGCTCACACCCTATTCCAGGCTCGACCCATCTCCAGGGGAGTGCCTGATCCTCATGGGGATTCCTCCTGCATGGGGATCCCTCCTAACATATATTTCCTTAATTGTCTACTTAACTGCTTGCAGTCACTGTTTGGATTCCCCTTTGCTCTTGTTTAAGAAATTACTTGTAGTTTAAAAGCTGTTCATTGATCTTTGTATGCACATGTAGCAGCTTAAACTAATGGTTCCCTTTTCCTACAGCATATTGCAAAAGCTTTTTTACCTTATGCTACAGGGCAGAGAAAAGATAAAAAGAAATCAGCATGTTTATTCCTGAGAAAAGAAGGACTGCAGAAAAAAAAAAATGCTCCCCTAAATGTCTCACCTTCACACTTATAGAGGTATCCTACTCTCCAGTGATCCTGAGCACAAGCATTAGGATGTCGAGCTCAGCATGACTCGGGAAAAGTGTCTGTCTGAAGCTCCCCTTGAAACTTCATTGACCTATCAACTCACTAAGGATTACAAGTAAAAAAAGATTTCTGTCACAGTCTTAACAGCTGGCAGTCAGGAGTTCCCTGGAGTTTTCCAAGGAGCTATGGCACAAGAGACCAGAGGATACTGGATTTGACCAAACATCCTTTTCCCTGTGGTCCTGGGAGGTGGTGGGATCAGCTGTACCCACATTCTCTTTTGCTTTCCACTGGCTCACACCGAGAGGAGCACTCTGCAGAGCTGACACCAGGGAACCAGCCCCCTCAATCCTGTAATTGAAATTTCTTAAGAGTAACATGTGAAAGCAATTGTGGCTTCTCCAGGAAAGGTTCATCACATACGATACAGTGTTCATAGAAATTTTCTCAGTCATAATGGTCAAACAAACTTTCAATATGCCAGACTAATTTCTTCAGTGATTACTGCCACAAATCTAATAAACTGCATACTATGTTGGCTGAAGGTCCCAACCAAGTAATAATTTTCATTGATTCCCAGCTTTTTATTAAAACCCTAAAACTTTTCATACTGCAATTTTAATCAACAACTTTGGAGAAAAAACACACATTATTTCTAATAAATATCCCCTTAGAAGATTTCAAAACTTTTACTCAACCTCCTAAATATTTGGCACAGCACCTCCTTGCAA
The DNA here is from genome assembly GCA_035047865.1 of Dendrocincla tyrannina. Lineage (NCBI taxonomy): Eukaryota > Metazoa > Chordata > Aves > Passeriformes > Dendrocolaptidae > Dendrocincla > Dendrocincla tyrannina. Next base: position 83,907,848 of record JAWWMP010000116.1, on the reverse strand, counting down.
GCATGAAATTATTACTGTGTTTGCTATGGTTTCTTTTATTATGCTCTTATACAAGTCTGTTGCACTTTGTCATTTGTAGCACATTACCTCAGTCTTGTTCAGGTACAAAGATGGACTTCTGGGATGATCAGGGGAAAGAAGAGCCTATCATATGAGAAGACAGAATGAAGAGCTTGGCTTGTTTAGCTTGGCAAAATAAAGCCTGTTAAGGGATCCAGTTGCTGTGTATAAATATATCACAGAGGTAAACAGCAGGGAGATGGGAGAGCCATTTAAATTAAATGACAATGTTGGCAAGGGAACCCAACAGCATAGGTTGGCCAGAAATTAATCTATGTTCACTTGGAGTGATGAGATTTGGGAACAATTTTTTTATTGGAGTAACAGCAGCAAAAATCCTAACTGCACTCACAATGGAACTTGATAAATTTATGAAGGGGATTACAAAACATGATTCCTGCAGTATTATGACAATGGATTTGATGACCTATTAGGTCCTTTCCAGTCCTGTGTTCCCACATAAAGCTATAGTATATCATGTGGATTCTGTAAACTTCAACCATGAATGCTTCAAAACAAGATATGCCAGCATACTTTATAAGCTTCAAGCTATTTAAAACCAAAACAAATAAAAAAACCCAAACAAACAATTCAGTTTAGTAAGTGTATTTTTTCATGGTAGGGATAAAATTTAAATAAGTTTCTCTCCCATGATGGCAGTAAATTCAATAGAACCCAAATATATTACAAAACAAACATCTTTTACATTGAGTTGTCCATCACTGAAATTCCTTAATTTATTAATAATTAGTTCTACTTGTCATCCAGCACTGTTTAGTTTTATTACAATTTTTATAAAATATTTTACCCATGGCTTCAAAACCTTTGCAGCTGAAGTTCAATGGTTATTTATGGTATTCTGCTCTAAGCTATAAATTAATTAAGGACAAGAACATTTTTGTGCTAATGCATTTTATGTTGGAGGGTATCCAAAAGATATAGCCGAAGGAACAGAATTATGATTGTTTCTAATTTATGTTGATCATAGCATGGGTTGTACACGAGAGAGGAAAGACATTTTTTAAAAAACAGCGCTGTCTGGTTTTGGAGATACTTAACTTTTTTCATGCTTAAAAGATTGCTTATGCTGAGCTTGAAATAAAAACCCATTAAATTCTACAAAACAAAAAATCTCTTGGGTAAAAAAAAAAAGTTGGAAAGTTTGGAAAAGATCTACTTTCACCAAAAGCAGCAAAATGTTTACATTCAAAAGAATAATTTACAAAAAATATTTCTTTCTAAATACACATAGACACAAACAGAGCCCATCCTAAACGGGACCAAGCTATAACCATAGTGGTATCACATACATTTTAACTTTCCTCTAGCTCCTATTTGAAATTTTTATGAAAATATCAGCATCCTATCTTCATATAAAGTGTACTAGCACAGTGTAGGCAAATTTTACTGTAAAGATGACCCCAAAATGACTATAATATTATATCTTAGAGTAATTAATACTGTCATAATCTGATTACTCTCATGTGTGGCTTCATAAACCTAGGATCAGTTTTGCTGCATTTATTAGCACTTCACTATCTTAGCCAGACAAAAGTCTCTTGCCAGTTTCTTGTGGATGACACTAATTTCAGGTGTTAAGATTCAGCATTAGATGGTCAAAAAGAAAGGATCCAACAGAATAGAAAACATCTCTTCACTGTCATTGTAACACCTTATCTTGTATAAAAATTCTTTTGAAAACATTCTAAGCTTCTGTCTTTAATCAAAAGAAAATCAGAGCCCATTTATGTGTTTGCCTACATAACTTTGCATGCATTTCTTTTTTTTTTTTTAACATATGCACATTCACTCATGTATTGTGAAGGAGCATCCACCATCCACCCATCTTCTTCAGCCTCTCCTTCCTTGATGCCTTTTTATACTTTTTTTTCTCTCAACTAAGCAACCACAGTTTCATCTTTGACAATATTAGTGATTTTCATCATAGCATGTGTTTCTATTCCCATTAGTGCTGGGTTTGGCTGAGGCAGAGTTAATTTTCTTCACAGTGGCTAGTATGGGACTGTGTTTTGGATTTGTGCTGGAGACAGTGTTGGTAACACAAGGATGTTTTCATTATTGCTGAGCAGGGCTTGCACAGTGTCAAGGCCTTTTCTGCTCCCCCTGCCACCCTACCAGTGAAGAGGCTGGGGCTGCACAAGGAGTTGGGAGGGGACTCAGCTGGGACAGGTGAGTCCAACTACCAAAGGGTAGACCCTACTTATGGTGTCATGCTCAGTATATAAAGCTGGGGGATGAAGAAGGAAAGTGGAGACATTTGGGGTGATGGTGTTTGTGTTCTCAAATAACTGTTAGCCGTGGTGGAAAACCGCTTTCCTGGGAATAGCTGAACACTGGCCTTCCAGTGGGAAATGTTGAACGAATTCCTGGTTCTACCTTCTCTATTAAATTGTCTTTCTCTCAAGTGTTTTGTCTAACAAGTTTCCTCACTTTCACTCTTCCAATTCTCTCCCTCATCCCACCAGAGGGGAGGGAGTGAGTGGCTGTCTGGGGCTGAGTTTCTAACTGGGGTTAAACCATGACACCATTATATACGATTAAGGATTCAGTCAGAAGAGATACGCATTTTTCAAGTTCCTGATTTATCTCAGCAGTTCCTATGACACATATACATCGAAACTGTCTTATTTGCTCCTTAAACTGCTACTACCTCAAGAAAAAGTAGTTCTTGATTTGAACAGAAACTATTCACATACTCTGAACTCTTTCAGAAAAAAATTGGTCTTGAATGAATGGAGACTGATGAGTTTTGGCAGGCTGATATTCTTAAACATTTTCTCTTACACGGGGAAAATGTCCTTGCTATTTTTAAGAGAAAACTTTATCCATATTCAAATGAAAAGTTACATACTTTCTGACACTAATTCTGAATTTACACATCATTAATCCTGAGAAATTCCAAGAAAAATCCTAATGGGCCACAGTATTTTGTTCATGTTTGTTTATCAGATACAAGAAATAGCTCCACCAAGGAATCTCCAGCACTGTAGGTTTTAAGGCCTCGTTATGACTGGTCTAAGTATAGTAGAGCCTTCCTAAGGACTGCTAGCTTCTGTGCTCCTCTGAAATAGTAGTGAGGAACAGTATACGGACGGTCAAAAATTTATGGTACTAACTCTTGAGTCAGAGCCCGTGGCAAAAATTTCATCTGCAGTTTTTTTATTCATTTCTTCTAAAAGGCAAATCTACTCTCAAGGATCTCCCAGAGTTATCAGATCATTTCCGTGCATCACAGTGTAGCCAGAGAGCGTCTGCCTTTACCTTTCCTTGCTCAGGGAGCTGGGCTCCACAGGGCTCCAGAAATGACTGCCTCCCATCCTGGCTGTATGTGGGAAGGAAGCCAGGAAGGTGGGTGATATTGACATCTTTCAAATGCACAGAGTTCTAGGAGAAAATCATGCTCCTGTCATGTTATGGCAGTTGCTCTCTTCTGCTGGTTATTTCTCCTTTACAAGGGCTTTGAAGCAATGTCGACTAACAGACAGGGCGGGATGGTCCTTCACACACTGAGCAGCCAATCTACAGAATACCATGTCTGTAGATGCAGAAGTTAACATGACTTGGAAGGAGACATCAGAAATCCTTGGAAGAAATACTCACTTATGGTTGCTAACCTGATAAACCACATTGGGCAATCTCTTAAATTGAAAATTGATGGAGACACCAAGAGTGCTCAGGGGAAGTTTCAAATCCTTGCCATGCACTTGCTCTCCCTGCTGGCAGCTTTTGGCCACTATTTTGTGTGTTGGTTGGTTGGTTTGTTTTCTTATCCAGAGCAGGGCACAAATGCAGTCCCCAGCTGCCACTATTATGCTGTGGAGCTCCCTGCAGTTGACTGAATTGCAGAGGATGGCACAGAGAAGTTGCAAGGCTTAGATCTCACCTTGGGAAAATCAGTCAGTGGCTTACTACTAATTTAGTAAACTTCTCTGTCTTCATCTGATTGCTTGTGACAGGACATGGAACTAAAACTGACAGATTTGATGCTCAGCTATTTTAAATTACTTGGCTTGGCTGGAACCTTTGAAAGAAGGCTTCTTTACCCACCATAATTCTGACATGAAAAGCACATTGTTATCTCACCAAGGATGGTTTATTGAACTGTTTTGTTCAAATGCAAAATACTTCTATTTTTAGAAGCAAAAATGGAATTCATACCCTACAACAACACAAACTAACTGTATTCTCAGATGAAGTACACAAAAAATTATAATACCTCCTGCCAGGTGCTCTGGAACTGACTTATGTTAGTCTTAAACCACAAAAATTGTTCCCATTGCTATGCAGTTCAACTGCAAAAGCTGTTCTTGCGAAACAGTAACTAATGGGCCTAAAAATAAGAACAGAGCAGCAGGGAACTACAAAACATTATCTCAAAAGTACTTGCTTCACCTTCAAATTGAATCCAAAATCAACGGCTCCCATGGACAGAAAGAAGGGCAAAACATGTTGCTTGTCACTGAGCATGTGAACAAACTGCATGCCATGGCTCAGATGTCACAGCACTCTTTTCAATAACATTTTTAAGCTTTCAGCAATGCCTCAAGCACCTAAAATAAAAGGTGAATATATTGAAAAACAAGGATCTTAATCTTAAATATAGAGATTTTTATTTGTTGATGTAACCGCTGTTCCTCAGAAACTTTTCAGCTGAATTAGTGCTGGAGGTGAAAGTTTTTAAACAATCCCTATCCAAATTTTTGTAAAGCCAAAAAGACTATTTAAGATAAAGGTACTGGAAGTATAAATTATGTTTTCAAGCTACAGTTTAAAAGCACACTGAATTGCTTCTAAATTGCAGAATAATCTTATATCTGAAATCATTAGCAATGTTCAGGGTACATGTTACAACTAAAATTCCACATAAGCATATTTTAAAAGTGATCTCTTCTTTCCCTTAACCATTTTGTTCAAGAATCCTTTTCTCATGGATAAGTTGGTGAAATCTGCATCGCTTAAAGCTCTAAAGAATGCAGCCTCTGCTTTGCTCTGTGTCAGATGATTTCATCAGCTCTTGGAGAAGGATATGAACAGGCATGTTGGCAGATAAAAGTCCTCTTGGTGTGCTTTAAAATTGTGATATATTAATTTCAAATTTTGACAAAACATGCATTGTACACAGGGCATTACAAAGTTATGTAAGAGGGGTGTTCTTTTTACTTCATGCTATCACTTCAGGATGGAGTTGCCCCTGAGTTTCTGCTTCACGAATAAGAGGAGCAACTCCTGGAGCTCTAAGGCACCACCAGTGAGTGTTCTTTCACAGGAGAGGACGGTCAAGGAAGCCAGCATCAAATGCTCCTGAGCTGCTGCAAATCCCAGTGTTCTCCTTCTGCACGCAACAGTGTAGAAAGCCCGACAAGGCCCAGTGTCCTCACAGCATAAAAGATGTGTGCTCCATTCTGCTGAAGCCAAGGGTTCCAAGTGGTTATTTGAGTTTCTCACTGGTTTGTCGGCTGTTTATAGTTCAGTTGTTGAAGCACAAAGACTGCTTGTTTTTTTCTGACAGAGCTCAGAATTGCCTGTATGAGTTTTTTATGTTACTCATTCAACTGCTGTTCAATAAAAAACAGTCCTCAAATACCATATATTGTTAAAATAAACTTTTTTGTTGGCATTTTTTTTCTTGCTCCCATGTTGCCTTTTGAAAAGGAGATAGTTCTGTGAAATCCTAAGCACACTTGTGCCTGTAGCTCTAAGCATTGTCTGTCCATGAGGAACTAAGAAGACCCAATGAAGTGTTATTAGCTTTGACTCATCTGACCGAAGTATCATCTGCTGGGCTCATTAATTACAATAGTTCAGGTGGAAACACTGGTCTCTGAGCTGTCTTATAATTGTATGGGTTTTCATATTTTTTCTTGGGTTTATTTTGTTTGTTTGGAGTTTTTTGGTACTAAAATCTAATGAAAGGACAACAAGGAAATAGACATTTGCAGCAGAACAGTGGAAAGCAAAAAAGTGCATGCAAAGGAGATATACTACAAGAATGCCCAAGGAACTAACTCTAAAAATTAGTTTAAACATGTGCCACAAAATTTTTTCAATGTTAGCATTTTGCAGTGTTGGAAGTTCAAAATATGCTTGGAAAGCAGTCACTCTAGCTGTAATCTTAGAGAAGTCTGATTCAATAACAATAAAGTATATCTTAATAATGCAGAAATGTTTCATGTCATTGTTCAGATGACCCCAGGCATTTGATGTGTTCAGACGACTATGACATGATGATTATGTCTAAATTAGGAGATTAAACATTGCCAGGCCTTGGTCAAAATTTTGGCATGGACTAACCAGTGGTCTTCCTAGAATGGTCCCTGGCTGGGAACCAGCCTAGCCAGGGCTTGGCAGCCTGCACACAGTCAACCTGTTTTGAAGGCTTAAGTTTAATAATGGAGGTATGAGCAGCCAGTGACAACTGGACTGAGGGTCAGAGAACCAGCACTAGCATTGTCTAATTTTCTGAAAATAGACACAGCCAAACTGTCACACACACATTTTTGACTGTTTTCTGTATGGGTGTTACCACATTGCTTTGAAACAAGGATAAAACTGTGAGAAGTGGAAACTTGTATTGTTGCTTTACAAAACCACAGTTTTGCAAACTGCAAAGCCCTGACTTTTGAGAGGAGGGCAAGCAAGTGAGAAGCACTCAGACAGATGGCACAGTCAGATGGAATGAATTCCTGAGGGGGAGTGCAGCAGAGAAAAGAGGAACAGTGAGCATGGTAAAAATATGGGAAGAGCAGCTGCCATAGCTGTTTCTAGAAGAGTAAAACAGGTTGAGCAAATTGCCTTAGGAGCCTGTTCTGTGTCCAAATCCAAAGGGAAGAACTAAGAAGACAGCTTTACAGGGAAGTATGGTGCCATGAAGAGGGGTGAGCTTGGAGAGTGGCAGCTGTTAGCGGGGGATTGGAGATGAACACTTCCCAAGCTCAGAGATAGCTGAGGTGGACTCTGGGACCCAGAGAGAAGTCCAGCTTGCCTGCCAGGAAATGGTGAATGCCAAACATGGTGAGTGCAATGACACATCTCAGACCACAGAGAGACATGAACTGAGATAATTCTGATTCCAAATGTGAGTCAGCTGAAGATCCAGATAAATTCCTAATAAAAGCATATTTACACTGGCAAAGTGTCAGTGTGATTGCTGATTATTCTCCACCTTCCCAAAGGCAGCATTTCCATCCCATAGCAAAGGTGATGGATAATACCTATTACTGGCATAGGAATCCTCACAGACAGATAAAAAAGCATCATTAAAGGGCTTGTCACAGTGCTATTCTTTGCCAGTGTTCCTCCCTGGCAGCAAGAGCAATCATGCCATCCACACATCTTTTCCCACTGTGGCACAGGCTGTGCTGAGAAAGTATTGTTGAAACAGAATAAACAAGAGCTTTTGTCTCATTTCTTTTTGTGCCATAGGCTGAAGCATCACACAAAGAAATAGCTGTGGGAAGAGCATTACTTAAGCCTGTAACTGTAAGATGGAGGTGCTCCCTGGAAATGGCATATGCCTAAGCCAGCTGCAACAGGTATGTGGACTATTCTGAAAAGTTAGCAACAAATCTCTACCAGGTATCCTGGGTGAAATACTTTTTCCAGTGGCTCTTAGCCTGCCATAATTTCCACAGGGATGGCAAAAGTCAATTAGCTGCCACAGAGCAGTTCCCTGGCTGAATATCAGTAGATCACTCTGGAAGATGGAGACATTAAAGCTTTTCAGTAAAATGGTGATGAGATTGTTTTCACATGGGCAAACAAGAATTTTCTCTCAACTAATTCTTGGAAATGCTCAAAGCATTCTAGTTGAAACTTCCAAAAACAATTCAGAGTCAGCCAGACATCCAGCCTGAACAACTGAAGTTTGGCAAAGCTATTAACAACTGGGCTACAAGATTAGATTTTTTAATGAAAAATGTCAGACATTGAGAGGATTCTTTTATCAGCTTGCTCTGTACTATGTCTTTTCTTATATATCCCAAACTAACATTGCATTTATAAATCAATTGGCATATAGTCAACTTCTACTATACTGTTTTAATATTGCATTTAGTATCTGCTCATATTTACACATCACATTTTCATCTATTGTTAATTCCCAGTTCACTAGCTATATTTTGCCAAAAATACATCAAGACTTGAGACTAAGACAAATTATTTAAATGTCTCTATTAACAGAATTTCAGGTTATTTTCTAGATCAGAGAAATCTGTGTCAACCGCACAAAAGTATCTAAATGGAGCATCTTGATTTTTTTTACAGTTTTCTCTTGACTTTAAGGAAGGATTCACAATGAAAATTTAAGAGAAAGCTACTGAAGCAGTTGATCTAGATCTATTTCTAGAATTAAACTGATGAGACTCAAAATGTACTTAATGTTCATAAGACTGTTTACCAACAAATCCACACCTCCCTTCTGTGTTCTAAAAGAAGCATTTTTAAAGATGCTAAAAACAAAAATAGAGGTTTCATTAAATAAAATATTTTTGTTTCTAACTGAAACATCAGCAGTAGTGCCTGTTCTGACTTGCACTATCTTAATCTTTGTGGATATCACGGTTTCTCAGAGAGTACACCAAAAAAGGACATGTGAGCTGACATAGACAGCACATTCTCAGAGATGCCCTAAGAAATTTCTAAATATTCCTTATAATTATTTCAGCCAAACTTGTTAAGTATTTTTCTTTTTTTGATCTGCAAATGGCCTCTTTTGGCAGCACTCAAAAAATACATAAAAATAACATAACGTCTGCAATTTGTGTTTTCCTGCCTGCAATGCTCTATGACAGCATGTTTAAGATGAACCAATCTGACATTGCCAGACTTTTCTGCAATGATGTCCTTGGGAATTTTGACCCATTAACTACAACAGAGTTTTAATGCAAACTGTTTAATGCAGACTTGTTTCCATAAAGAAACTGTTTGGAGGGGTTACACAGATGAAATGCTACTCCTCAGAGCTGGAATACAAATTATTCCACTGAACTGCAGGACAGAATTGCAAAGGTTTTGCCATCCCTGAAAAGCCTGTGGAATGAGAGTTGTACTGAAGAAGGCAAAATAAACCCATAATACAATACTACCTACACTAGTTGTTTCTTGAACTGTCAAAGGCTGCATAATCTAGTACCATCACTTGACTTGTAGAAAACCTAGGTTCACTGCTTTCTTCACAGTATAGTGACACCATATTAATTATTTGTGCTGGGAGATATTTTTTTCAGTGTTGGCTTTGTGCTTACTTATGTTGTCTGTGCACAGAAGTGGGAATGTGAGATTAATACCAATACTCTCCAGCACTAAATCACTAAATCACCTGCATACTATCTCTAAAGGCTCAAGGATACACTTTTCTCACATAGCCCCTGGCACTGCAGCTACACAACCATCCTGCTGCCAAGGCTTTGCCCCTTTGGGGACCCCACGACAGGGGGCTGGAAGCAGAACAGTCTGATTAGAGCCCGCAGCTGAAATTATGCTGGGCAATTTCTTCTAGTAAACTGCCTAAAAGTAGGGGTTTGAATACTCTGAAGCAGGTTTGGGTCAAATTTGGTATAAAGTTTCAGAGAAACAAGAAACAAAAAAGGAACATATGAACTGCAGAAACAGTTTGTTATTTCTGAACTTTTTTTCTCATACTAAAATCACAAGAAGTCAGAGGTACTATTTGAGGACAGTAGAAAAATTATGAGAAAATGGTTTCTCTGCCTTTTTTCCCCACATGTCCCAATTGCCTGTCAAAGCCCAGTAGTGTTTAAAGTTCTTACTACACAGAAATAAACTGGTTTTCAAATTGTATAAGTGATTCAAAATGGGTAGTTGAATAAAAATGCATGAATTTTGGATAAGGGTTATTCTCTCCCTGTGAAAGGAGCTTTCCATCTTCCCAAGTGTCAGCTCTTGCTCCAGTGAATATTTAAATATTTCATACAAAATCAACTCTTTTTCCTGCAAATAGTAAAACAGACAAAGTATCTTCCTGGGCAGTAGATGACTGTGTTTTAATGCCTATACTGTAGCAATAAAGTAATCCAACCTTTTCCTTTCTGGGTTGTTTTGGTGGGTTTTTTTTCATGGTTGCAAACTCCCACGTCTTCCTGTTCTTTAAATGTTAATGGAAGAGCCCCAAAATAAAAACAGTATTTTGCAGTCTACTAAAATATTTAGTTCAGACAAAAACTAATGGACCTCACTGCAAATCCTGAAAAAACATAGCAAAGCTTCTTTTTTTTGCCTGTTTTTTGTTTGTTTGTTTGTTGTTGTTTTTTTTCAGATTCAGCCACCAATCAAAAAAGTACAGCTATATCATTCTTAATTTTCCTAAGAATTCCTTCACAGGACTAACTGGGCAATGCCTCCTTCTCACTTTTCTCTTTCAGTCTCTCTCTTACTGTTGGCTACTTTAGCAACCTATCTTCCACCTTCTTCTTTCTTGCAGATTCAGATGTTCAGGGACAGAACTGGGAGCACTGCAATTGGTCCTGTTTTCTCTGGGAGCAAATGAGTCCTGCATTTGTGAAAAGTTCTTGTCGTGGGTCAATCACCACAGTATTAAAAAGTGATTGATTATTACATGAAAACTTCTATGAACCAAGAGATCAAAGCCTGTTTTCTAGGGCACATGACCTGACTGCAGCCCTGTGTTTCTGCTGCTTCATCACAAGTAACCAGGATGAATATTGTATAATTAGAGTTGCACTGCGATGCAGGTAAAGCCACAAGGAAGGTAACATGTTCAGTCTAAGTAAGGGGGCCTTGAGACAGAGTTGATGTTGGGGTGAACCAAAATGTTATCTGTCAGCTGTAGCTGTCAGCAAAAATATTAAAGAAAGAGCAGCTGCATCATGCCACAAGCAGGGGAGTGGAGCAGTTGTAGCTCCAAAATAGATTTTAGAGTCAGACAGAGTTTTCTTTTAATGAACACCAGTAATAGTCAAGGACTTTTCATCTTCTAACCTGCTTTGAGCCAATTGATAATGTTACTGCTTTTAAAATGTTTTTTAAAAAACAAATGTTTGAGATGCAAGTAAAGAAGAACTATTCAGAATAGGATGTACCACAAGGTATGTTACTACGTGTATAAAATGTATTTTTTCCTATTAATTATTTTTCACTTCTGTAGCTTTAAAAATGCCCTCACCATTTTATTGTGTGAATTCTGATATAAAAATAAAATTAATATGACAATAAAAAAATCATAACTGTGTTTCTCAGCTGGAGGAGCAATTATTGGCTTATTGTAGCTTCTGCAGCATTTATTCTTCCTTTTCAGAATTATTTCCTTTTAAGATACTAAGTTTTCATGAAAATACTTATTTAAAGAATAGCATCTTACATTCTTTTTGGATTGTCATTAAAGAAAATAATAATAAGCAGAAGTCTCTTCAGGACCTTGAATTCCAAGATAAATGTAATAAAGCTTGTGGCAATGTTTTATTGTTTACTGCTTGGAAAAACTTATGCAACAGCAGAATACTGCTCTGATTTTTGTGCTGCTGCTAATGAAGTACAACCAGACAGGGTACAGTTGCCATGAGTCAGGAAATGTGAATGTTCCTGGATGGCAGCCAAGGGAGCTTATACCCATCAGAGATGAGATGTATATGTATTCTATGGAGAAGATATACTAAGTTGCTTTGAAGCATCTCAAGCTGCCTGATCCAAGAAGCAACCAAATGACCACCCTGAAATGAGGTTACTAGCTCTCTGTTTCTTGGAGTCCCTTGTTTTTACACCAGGAAAAGAAGAATGAAGTAGGCTGTCCAGGAGAGCTTAGAGATTAGATATTATGGTCAGCCATGAGATAGTAGGTCCAAAACCCTGAGGCCTTAACTATGTTCTTTCACCATAAAAAGAAGGGAAAAAGGCCCCAGAAATACCCAAATAAACCAAACAAAAAAAACCCCACAAACCCAATAATAACAACCAAAAATTAAAAAAAAAGAAACAAAACCCAAGCAAGCAAGGAAGCAACCAAATTATAAAAAAAAAACAAACAAACCAACCAAAGCAAACCAACCAAACAAAAACAAACAAAAACCCTGATATGCTACAAGTTGCTGTGAGACTTTAAACAAACCTTCAGAACTCATAGTCTGCTAAGGTATGGTTACGAGTGTTTTGGTAGAGAATGGGTGCTACCATTGTACACGTGTGGATAAGCTCCACTCTCCACAATGCCAAATCATTTGCTGAAACACTGCTACATTTCAGTACAGCACCATGATACATATGCAACTCTCTAGCTTTCTCTGAGCTTTCAAAATGTTCTTCCTGTGGATCCCTATATTTTGAGTGAAATTAACTGGGTTCCAAAGCTAGCTGGGATCATTTAAAAGGGTACCACTGGTTTCTTTTCCTTTCTACACCTCTTTCTTGCAGCTGAACATAATCACCCCAGGAGACTTTGATTTCTCACTCTCCCATACCCTTTTTCGGTAGGTGTGTTTTCCTTATTTTCCCACAGACCTTCCCAGTATCATGGCCCAAGGAAGGATTACAGTTTTCACTCCTCTCCCAGCAGAGAAGGACATGCAGGCCAGTTTTCTCTGCTGGTACACCCAGGTATGTGGTACCATATTTCACATCTTTTTGTCAGGGGCACTCTTGCAATGAAGACCTGAACTCCTTTTCATGAAATCCAGCAAAGGGTCATTTATTACCCCATTCTTTCCCCCACCTGGAAAGGCTCACAAGTAAACTAAGAAATAATTTCCAGGCCTCCTACTTTGATCTGTACTAGTTTTGAGGCTGCCTTCGCAGTTGTCACTGCTGCTGTACTGTGCCAGGGCATGGTGTGTTAAACTCACGTTGCCTTTGATGGCGTTTCAGCAGTTGTGGCCTCTTCTGTGCAGTGGTACATACATAAGAGTGGGACTCTGCCCTGCTCCCAAACTCACCATCCCTTCTGTCTACTGGTATTGTCAACCATACCATTCAGAATCTTGAGAAAACCATCCAAAGTTGTTTTTCAGGAGATTTTAAAGCAATACATCATGGCGTCAGATCATCCACAGGTCAGAGACTTTAATTTTCTTGAAGACATCAGGGCAGTATGTTTTTTTCTGATTTTCTCTGGGTTTAATTAAAGCTGAGTCATGTAATGGCAACCTAATTCCTAGGGTGAATCCTTATCTAAAATCTCAGTTGCTGAGAGAGTCATTTGAGCTGCCACCATTGCTTTAACAAAGTGGGCATGACTGGAGACCATGACTACTGAGCCTGCAGGAGACAGGCAGCACCATTTCTATTTTCCAGGTGCTTTCTCTACCTCCAGCTGGTACATGGGGTTTGTGTGGTCTCCCCTCACTCCCCCAGTGGATCCAGAGCTGCCTCACCAACAGCTAATTTTGGCCATCACCACCTGCCCACCCCTTCTGTCAAAGGTCCTTTTTTCCTCCAAGACTTTTTTTTCCCCAGCAGCCTCCTCCTTGTATTAGGGAGCTTGTCCTGAGCACTTCCAAAATAAGAACAAGCTCACGACCTGACAGCACCCTCTCTTTACCCTGTGAATTACTTCTGGTAAAACTGAACCTGAGGGAATGGTTTTGTTTTTCCTGAAACGCCTTAGTATTGACAGTAGGTTAGTTTCTATTCTGGTATGGTTTTGTTTCCAAAGCTTCCTGGTCACGTCCCTGGTCCCTCTCCTTCCTTTTTCTGCTGCGCTTTACCAATATGGCTGATTTCTTGTGACCCACAACTCAGGGCACAGCTAAGCTTCCCTCTGGGGAGCTCCTCTAAAAATACATATTCTTGTCACTCAGGCTAATTCAACTTCTATTCCTACTTCTCCCGGCAGAATCTGGTTTCCAAGGAGGGCTATTTAAGTCTCCCTATTCAAAGCTGTTTACATGATGTTCAATACTGAAACATCTCAGAGTGTCAAAGTCACTACTATGTTTATTCTTGTAACATTCCAGGTTGTTATTAAAAGTGTAGAAGTAAATAACTTGTCACACAGGGAGTCACTGATGTGAAAGCCAGCAATTTAACCAGATTTCTCTTCCCTGGTGACAACTACAACCTAACATTTTAAGGTAACATTATTTCAAAGGGATAAACAACAAAATTCAAACATTACATGAGTATTTCGGAGAGGGAACCTGAGTTTAGCAAAGCGCGTCTCATGAACAAGGAATTTATCAGATGTCCTGTCACTCTCACAGCCTGTTCCCTGCAGTGTGATTTAGTCTGTGTACAACTGATGCTGGATTAATTAACCTTCCTTGTGTGCAGTTATGCTTGCCTGATCCTAGATCCTCACTGCTGCCTTGGAGAGATTTTTGAGTTGACATCAATAGCCTGTAGAACTGTTCCTGCTCCACTTACTCCTTAACAAAGTATTACAAACTGTTATGTTGAGGGTATTCACTGAGAACTTATGTATATTATCCTGTTTATTTCTGATATTTTCCTAGGCTTCTTTTGTGCTAAGCTAAGGAGAAACTAATCACACTGTCTGCAGCTATCATGTATTTTTCTAGCACTTCATTAGTTCTCAGAGACCTGTAGTGATAAAGATTGTGTGGCTGGTAGTGATACTGAACAGGGGCTAAAAACTTGTATCGCTGCAGGGAATTTGTTTTCTTGGAATGAGGCAGCTGTGTCATTAGCATAGAAAGAGCTCTGAACAGTTCCTCCTGAGCCCCCAAGTACCACAGCAATCCCGTTGTGTAAATCCTGTAAATTTCCATCTGCAAATAGATCAAATTCTGTATCAAAGGTACGTACACGGTACCCCCTCCATCTTGCTAATAAAAAGTTGTTCCAAAATAATTTTGGGTTTAAGAACATGCTCTCCAAAAGCAAGAAAATCAGTTTAGCTGTGTTTTTTTCTAACCCATAAGCTGCTTTTGAAACCTTTGCTTACAGAGACAAGAGGCAGGTAGTTATATTTATCTGGTTAAGTTAGTTAAGATTATCTCGTTAAAGTTATCAAGTTAACCCATGGTTCAGAGCTTTAGCTTTAAAACACAGCTTCCTGGCCTCCTGCCAAAGCACTTCTTGTCTGTCCTGGCCTGTTCTGCTGTCTTTCAAAGTATGATCCCTTCTTTCTAAATCTCGCTAACTTTCCCATTAACTTAACCTTCACTGAAGCATATGACAGCTTTTTTATGAAAAAAGCTGCAAGGGTAATTTGTAGAACTTCTGTGTGAGTGTGTGTGTGTGTGTGTGTGTGTGTGTGTGTGTGTGTGTGTGTGTGTGTGTGTGTGTCTGCAAGACATATCAGCTCCTCAAATTCCTCTCTGTAGCAAATGCTGAGTTTGCTCTAGACAAGTACACTGGGATCTGAGACCTCTGTACGCCACCATCTGTAAGAATTCCCTGGTCTTTTTCCACCCATCTTTTACTGATGATAACAATATTTTAGTTACAGTTTCAGTTTTAGGAACACTATTTTCTGAATTACCTGAAGAAAAGAAGAATCCCTGTCTTCAGTGGTAATCATTAATAGTGTGAGAAATCCTATATGAAAAGACTGACTGCCACATCCCTTCGAGTGCCACAAGGCCTCTACTTTGTCCTCGCTTTATGCTGCAGAAATCACTACCAAGTAAATTTAGATGCTTCCACAAGAAGGACTTTTCTAAACCAAAAGAGTGTAAACTAATCCCCAGGTTAACCAGAAGTCCATGTAGGAATCCTGTTTGCCATATGTGCATCATGCTCTGCTCCTGATTATGATAGATTATGATACAATTGGAAAGAGATGTTCAGAGAGAAAAGTGAACTCAGCAGTGGAAGCAGACTCCAGAGTTCCCTTCCTCAAAAGCAGCATCTGTTTTTCCTTCCTTATTTGCTTATTACTTACAATCTCATTGTTAGCCTTTCAGCTTACTGGACTACCTGGAAAGCTTAAAGTGGAATATAGTTAACCTTTTTATTCACAGAATTGTTTTTGCAGAAAGATGGCACCTTAATAGATATCTAATTCTAAATGTTTGGCTTTCAAACAGAGTGTGGCAGGGAGGAGAAGGAAGACAGGGTGCATTCTGAAAGCTGGAGTAAGCTAGGATAAGAAAATACATACAAAATTTTTGGTCCTTATTATTCCTATTTTAGGATATAACACATCAAACATAAGAAAATCAGACAAAAATAACTAGAAATATTGCTTCTTTTGCAATTTTGAAAGTGCCAAAGACCTGTGATCTATGGTAGTATCAACCATCTCTCCAGCCATCTTTTATTCAATGTATGTATTTTGATACACTGATTATCATCTCTGGCAGAATACTCCTTGGCCAGCCATGTCCAAAACTTTGTAATCCAAAGATCACAAAGATCACACAGACATGAGACTGTAGAATAATTATAAATTTAAACCACTCAAGATATATGAAAATAATCAAAGCCCCAAGCAACCTGACCAGACTCTGGAGTTAGTCCCACTTTGAGTGAAGCTGGATGACTTCTTTTCACCTGGATTCTGGTTCTGTAAATAAGTGACACCTCTCATTCAGGGGACACGCTGCTGTGACCCTGCCTTTTACTATTTGCAGTGTGATGCCTTTTGTGACTCAGATTCTAGCTTCTGTTTCATGCCACTCGAAGTGGCAGTGGTTCCCATAGCCAGCTACCTCCTAACACGTGGTTTCCCTGGCACTCAGGAGCAATGTTGCCAAGTGTGTCCCTCTGAGCAGAAGGGACATCTTGTACTGCTCTATGTCTGACATGCTTGAGGCCATCTAGCATGGCATTGCTCCCCTCCTTCTGTCTCCCGCCCAGAGTCAAAAATCGGAATGCTTATTTTTCGCCGAAGAATTTTATCAGACAGAGGAACTGAAACCCTTCTCTACTGGAGTATAATTTATGTTTCTCTTCATGACAGAAGTCCTTGTTGAAGAATGAAAGGAGGAGAAATAACACACTATAGAAAAACTACTGTAATCTTTACCTTAAAAGTTAGATACAAGGGGTTTTGTGATTACAGGGTGTGAGACAAGTAAGATTTTTGGGATAAGTAGGAATGACAGACACAGGAATAAGTTTAGCATGAGAAATATATGCATATTTATATTTTAGTCAACCCAACACCAAGCCAGTCATCATTAACCACATGTCCTTTCTCACCCTTTCATTTATGTCCTTGTTTATGGCTTTAAAAGGGTAATTTTTTCAACAGTTTTGATTATATACTGTAAAAGTAAGAATGCTCTTTAAGGCACATAACTAGATAGTGTGAGGTTTTATGAATAGCCTTTCTACAATGTTCACAAGTTTGAATTTGAGGATAAGTTGTGTATGTTTTTCTTTGGTGTATATTTGTTGTCACAGTAACTGCAGTTTTCCCAATAAATGGAAATTGCATCGTTTCCTTAGCATTCAGGTTATTGCACTGAAATAGCACCATGAACTCACCATTACTTCTCCCTTCCTGTTGTCAAGCTAGATCTCATTTAGTTACAGGAACAGGCACTAAAACAGGTTAGTTTAGATATGTACGCATTAGAGAGCTGAAGCAAGTCTGCTTAGCCCCATTACATCCTATGACTCATGCCTGTGTGGGAAAGACCTTATTTTCACAGAGATCTCTTAGATAAACAAGGCAAGTTGGCAGCAATTCGATTACTCTGATGCGAGCAGTCTCCTGCTTGCTGTTGCATTCATTTGCTTTGTATTTTCTGAAAAATGCAAGCGGGCTGATAAACTCCAGTGAGAATTCTTGTAACCAAGGACACAGGAACTTTCATTTTCAATTGCTTTTTATAATAGGACCAGTCTTGAAACCAGTTTCTAAAAAAATCCTTTTCTACTCCAGTAGAATCCTTTTTTTTTTTTTATCAGTTGTTTTTTTGTTTGTTTGGCTGGGGTTTTTTTAGTTTTTTTTTTAAAGTTTGTTAGTGAAGTTGTAGCTCTTGCTATCCACAGCCATAACACACTAGTTAGTTAGATGCCTCCCTCCAGCAAACCCACGAGCCTCTAAATACTGTGGATTTCAGATAGAAAATGTATTTAGCTTCCAAAATTATCACTTTTATATATGTGCTGGAACAGACTTTTGAACAGCACAAATCACAAAACATTACACTCTTTGACATCATTTCCCCAAAAAGGAAAAGCCATGAAAGCAACCCTTATTGTATTAAACGGCTCTAGAAGTGTATAAATCAAACTGAAAAATTTAATTGCAAATTCACTGAGGGTTTTGCTCCTGTTCTGAAACCCCATCAGTTTAAATCAGAATTACTCTGGCCACATCTTAGACAATTAAGATTTTAATTGTCCCTTTATCAGCTTTGAAATGAAACTGCCTTGGACAAAGTACAGCAACCTTTTAGATTCACCCACCCCTTTGCTTCAGTCAGCACACAGCAACCACACGGGTTGTCCATTTAAGGGAAAAAGTACAAGCTCCAGCCTATTTCCCTGTGCTTCGGATGTGTTTGTCCCACTCCTTCAGCAATGCGTTCTGTAATGCCAAAAAGCATTTCCTTTCTTACAATAGGCATACACACATGCACTCACATGTGCACACTTCTCACTAAGTTTTAATCAAGCTTTTAATTGTAGGAATTGTCTCTTCTCTGTCTTTGTGAGTGTGTTAAACATTGTGGAGGAGGCCACACTCCATGTAATCTTACATATCATCTGTAGAGATATAATTTGTATGCTTTACTTGTGGAAAAGATTTAGAGATACAGGCCAGCCAAAGCAGAATAAGAATGAGATGGTAAAGCCATCTTGAATTAAAAGAAATAAGCACAGCTGTCCCAACATAGGAAGACTTTCTGTTTGCACTGATACTAGTACTTACTTTACCACGATGCTAGGAATAAAAAAGTAATATAGAAAGTACAGATTATCAGCAGAAGGAGTAGGTGAAAGGACACAAAAAAAAGGAAAAATCTAATCAAGTATCCTGAAAGGCACGATTTTCAGAAATACATTAGGTGTCACACAATTCTCAACATGACCAGAGACTCCCACTATCTCTCCTGAACAGGCCACTGGCACAATTGTTTCTGTCCTTTGGACACTGAACCTCAAAGCATAACTACAGGACTGTGTTACAAGTTCTAGTAGCACTAACTTGGTGCAAATACTAGCTACTAAATAGAAAGAGAGGTTAAGAAATTTTAGTGTTTTATGAATTGTTTCCTCAGTTATCCAATGTCCTTCAAAATCAAGAAAAGCCCATATTGCCAAAATAATTGCCATTATTCTGTATAAAATTAGGAAGCAACTTTCAGTAGGAAACACTGAGAGAAATGAAAAGGGAAAAGGCTCAGAATTAAAAGAGCCACGATAAGATGGTGAAGCTGGAAAGTTTAGGTGTTTGGGCTTCTTGTAAACAAATACTGAACATTTTCTATAGCAGAATATTCTTATTTTATCACATACACTACATTATCTATCTAGCTTTCAGATCTTATCCTAGGTTTTATATACTAAATATTTTTGGTGAAATAGGAAGTATGAATAGATGGAGTCTCATCTCCTTTGTATTGTTTCATCTGGCTTCACAAATATTCACTCTCTCCAAGTAGCATTTTAGATATGTAGAAGGACAAAATTCACCCCCCCACATCTTCCAAATTCAGTTTATATATTCAAATAGCATGGCAACCTGCAATGACAGACCTTGAGAAAGGAAGGGAAGAAAGAGGAAATTGGAGGAAAAGTAAAATGTTTCTTAGGAAAAAATGTTTGGACAGGAAGATAGATGATCCATTTTGATAAATGCCCTTGAGAAGACTGGAAATTTATCTGTTAATTACTGAACAGTAAAACCTGATCTTATTAAATTCAAAGGAAATCTCACTCAGAGTTCGGTGGTGTAAGCCTGACCTCTGACTGGCACAGCTCTGAGGCACATTCTGAATTTCTGCCTAGGGATACATCAGGTAAGTTAGATAAGATTATCAAAAGCTTTAAATTAAGCATGCATGGAATCTGTGCCAGCAGAAAGATCCTGTATCAGGAGGAGTTTTACTGATGCACCTCTATCAGTAAAAGAGTTTTAGTATGGAAAATGGCTGCAGTGGCAAAATTGTGACCCAGAGGAGCGAAACAGGGCATAGTAGCAAAATAAAGACTTCCTAATTTACTAATGCTTACTTCACAAGCTGCTTCCAGGAAGCACATCTGTATCTTCAGGAATCCTGCCCTGGTCGAGATAGCTCTGTTAATATTAAAGTTCAGTCTGTCTATGACATTAGTTTCAGGTGCTACAGTGAGAGGCACTATAGACAACTCATATGTTGTTAAGTCAATTTCTAGTGTACTAAAGCCAGTAGCATAGAGGATGGACCACTTAACACCAGAGCTGAAGTTTAATGGTCTACCAGATATGAGGGGGAGAAGTACAGGAAAATCAAGGGATATCTAAGCAGGGACCAAACAGTGCTCAGATTTGAAGATGAATTTGGTGTTGAAAACAACCATTCTGTAAAGAGATTGAAAGACAGAGCTGATGAAAAAACCACTCAGTTATGATGAGGACTTTAGCTGTGGCTAGATTGGCTAAAGCTATAACAAAATAAACATAATTAATTAATATATAATAATAATAATAGTTCATAATAAATAAATGATATTATAATAACATTACCATAAAATACATTATAATATTGTGTTAATGTGGGTAAACAAAGAAGCCAGAGAGTTTGGAAGTGCATTCATATCAGGAGGAATGCACATTCTTTAGCACCATGAAAGGTACTATTCATTGCAAAGTTATGCAAATATAAACAAAATCAAAATAATGTATGATGGGGAAAATAAATTGGCATGCTATGTCTACTTGCCTTCTGCAAGAATCTCTACAATGGAGTGTATCGCCAAAACATAAATTACTTTTTGATTTGTTATAAAATTGACCTTGGTTTCACTGCAGTCATTAGGAGAATTGGCTATTTTTCAAATATGAAACCATCTGTTGAATAGCCACATTTCATATTCCACAGATTTGATTGGAAAATCCCAGAGCCTCTCTGTGGACACCTGTTGAGAAGAGTAATTTTAGCCTCCTCCTCCATTTTGAAGTGGAAAGCAAGACAGATGTATGTATGTAAAACCACAACTTCATCTGTTAGAGTTGGAAATTGCTATTAGACTGTTCAAATGTTACTTCATTTGATAGTTATCAGGCTCATAAATATGCCTTTTTTTTAAAAAAAACCCCTTTGCTAAAAGGAAATTGTGCAAGAAAAGTAGTTTAAAACCACACATTATGCTGAGCAACCACTAAACTGAAAAGGCAGTCAATATTAGCGCAGCATTTTCCCAGATTTTGCCATCCCTATATATTCAGAAGGTCACTTCTCCACAGTTTAATTTGCGAAAAATTTCAGTAAAGAGAAGAAACAATAAATTTCACTCAAATGTCAAGATGACAAAAACTATACAAATCACACTGTCTCAGTTTAAATCCTCACTCTATAGCCTTCTTATGAAAAAAACATCTTTCTCTGCATATGTCCCTATTAAAAGGCAATTCCAAAGTTTCCTTTTGAAATTTAGATTTGGGATACCATAATGCTCTAGTAATTCCACAGTAACGATTATCACATTAAATCATGGCCGCAAAAAGGGTTTCTGTTTAGTGCTTTAGTGTGCCCCTTGCTATGAAATAAAATGTAAACTGCACTACTTTTTGGTTTAAGAATTTTCTTCCATCCTAATACTTCATTTATTTTGTCATTTCACAGGCAGTTACATTCTCAGTCACTAAGTCAAAGTTGCTTCAGATTATTTTAATTCCATCCAATCCATCCACTGCTAAGATGTGGTATTGATGTCATTTTTGTAGTATGCAGGGATGCAACTAGAATTATTTTGTTAAAGCAAGACATTCTCATCTCCCTGAGGCAGTTCCAGAGCCCATGGACAAAGTGTCAAACACCACAGACAGTCAGCTTAGACTCAGTTAGCTCATTCCTTCTTTAGGACAAATATTTTTCATCTGAGACAATTCGACATAAACCCGTAAACAGGAGGTTTGAATGGGTTAAGTGCATTCCTTAAATCTTTGTTTTCACAACTGAATTCATATTGCATATGAACTCATAATCAGTATGTCTTTCAAAAATTCATGCGTACTAGATTTCTTTTCTTTGGAGAAAACAGCTTTAAAATACGTGGCAGGGAGGGGGGTGGAATTCATTCTTCAATTGATCAAACAGCTTTTATCAGTTTAGACAAAGTAAATCGTACTAAACAATTCCTCACTTAAACTGCATGACCATTATGGGGCCATGGGATATACACTCCCAACAGACAGTCAGGCTTCCATTCTACTGTCAGGGTAAAACATCTGAGAACTAGTTTCTCATTTATTTTGCTGAAAGAAAAATACACTTTAACAACAATGACGGAGCTCTACAGGTACAATAAACATAAGGTCAGTCTTTAGGACAGTTGCATTATACAGCTCATCAAATGAGCAGAGGTTAATATTCATTCTGTGTAAATAAGTACAAGAAAAAGAACCAAGACCTGTTGTCACACAGGTAGTATGAAAGGCACCAGGTGTGTCTGTGTGCTAAAAGTAAGGAAACAAGAAAGTACTAATGCGCTGCATTATGCAAAGTATTCAGTTAATTCTGTTACCGAATGGCTGTTTCTTACTTATCACACAGGCTGCCACTGTTTTTAATAGCTGCTAGACTATCACTGGCAAGGGATGATATGTATTCTATTATTAAATGTTGGTTTCTCTTCTGTCAGCATGTAAGCAGATATAAGCAAGATACATGTCAAAATCAATGCATACTTTTTCATATTACTACTACCTACTTGATTATGCTTGTTCTCAGAACTGCAAAAGTTATTTAAGCAATGTTTTACTACGAAGGAAGTATAAAAAAAAAAAACCTAAAACTTTTACCCCAGCTTTCATCTACTGACATTTCCAAACCATTCAGAAGATTGTTCAAAGAAGGAAAGAGACAATAGATATTAGAAAAGAAAATTCTTGTAAAAAAGACACCAGGAAAGAAAAGTTCTTGTCAAAAAAAAAAAAATAAAAGGCATTAGAGCTCAGTCTTACCTGTCAGCAACACGAACCAAGGAATATGTCCTTTAGCACCGAAAGATCACAGAGGCTCGTCCCACAGCGCTACCACAGCAGTAGACCGACCCAGCCCAGGAGAACACAAAGATAGAAACTTTTCCCACGTTTCTAGGTCTACCAGCAGTTGAAGCAATGAAGAAAACAAGGTAGAGAACAGAAGACTGGAGCTGCTTCTCGCAGAAATCCCAGGCAGGAGGAGTAGGAGGTATACTCTGCCTGTGTCTCACCCAGACTTTTGTTTAAAAGTTTTTTCAACTGTTGCTAGGTGGTGTTAGGCTTTGGCAGTTTAGTTCTCAGATTGTATTTCCCCTCTTCTGGTCTCTTCACACAGTGTTGCAGCAATGACTTTGTTGAGCTCAGCTCGCTTGTGCTATATTTAACCAGTGTTCTCAGCAAGTCAAGCCTGTCAACAGCTGAGAAGTTTGGAGCAGGCTTTGCTGAGCTCCTCAGCTGCTGAATTATCAGTGGATGTAGCACTGCACAGCCCAGCTACCACATTCACTGAAAGATTGTGGGGAAACTGTCAAATCCTTTTAAGGGCTTCCAGTGACTTCACGAGAGTAATTACTATTTAAAGCACTAAGTACAAGATGTGTATTTAGGCATATATTTTAGACTGCTAGAGAAAGAATACTTGTGTTCACAGCAGATGAGTTCAATTATTTATACAGTGAGAATTTTCCTAAGACAAGTAGGAAGTTTATAATTTGAAAGGTATGCACTTCACTTGAGGAAAAAGTACACGTGGGGTGAACTTTTTGCAGCATAATTTCTTACAGAATTTAAATATATTAAGATGACACAGAGAAATTAATGAAAGGCTTAGGCAGGAAAGTTTTCACTGTGATATTTATTCCAAAGGCAACCTTTTTTTTCCCAGACCAAGAGCTTCCTACAGTAATTCCTCTACTGTTTTTAACTCTCAGTGAAGGAGAAAAGGAAAGCTACACAAATCCCAATTTGTTTGATATGAGTCTTAGGAACACGTTACTCCAGGGCTGTATACATTTTGATGTATCCACACTTGCTTCTGGATCTAATTACTCTTCCTAATTCTAAGCCATAGATGTCTTAATCCACAGATCAGCAGTAGCATTGGACAGCTTTCAGTCCACAAACCATCATATCAGGACTTTCCAAAGATGTTGTAGACCAGACTCCAGACAAAGGTTCTACCACCTCATGGCACAACAGTCCCTGAAAATGTTTCTGGCAAGGAAAATTCCCTACCGAGACAGATGAGAACTCTGTTCTCATCTGAGCTGTAGTTCAGAGTTAAATGCAGAATGAGCCTCCTTTGGAAAGCTTTTCTCTAGTGTTGATTTGTCATATTGATCCACAGTTAGATGAAGGGGATGGAAAGAAAGAAGGGGAAGAAAAAAGTAAAGAGATTCTAAAAGATTTGATGGTTGATATTTATACATGAAGACATACTAACCTTTCAGAGTGAAAAAAGATTCAAGCAAGTCATAACAGCACCCTGCAGTGATGCTGGGTTGCTGTGCAAGGAGTAGGATGGGTACTGAAAAGCTATCACGCTCTGTGGCAATTTCAACATGCAGGCACTTAATTTGCCACAACTATATGAGATACCAGGGGGTGGTACAAGCCCTTACAAGAAGGAGCTGCAGGATTAGCTGTAGCCTAACCCTGGGTGCTCTAACCCTGTCTCTGGAATTACTTCTGTTTGATCTGTGTTATTGTCTAAACAAGCAAGGAACAATGAAAAAATACTTTAATTCTCAAGTTGCTCATAAGGAGAAAATGAAGTAAATATGAGATATGTCAAGCAAGTGATTTTTAGACATTGACGACACATTTATGTAAGCCCCAAACACTTCCATCATGTCAAATATATTTTATTTTGGCGACCAAGCAATAGTCATTAATTTCCATTTCAATATTTGAGTTGGACAGAATAGCTAGAATGTATAAAAAATAGGAACACTTCTGTTTTTCAGAAACAGCTATTTTGAAGACTATTGTAGAGACAGATAATATACTGGCATAAAGTTTGCTGTTACATGCTTCCACTTCGAACTGACGTGAGTTACAGATATCCACATTCTAAAAAGAATCTCTAATTTTGGTCCTTCATATAAAATTGAGGTACTCCAACCAGATGAGTAACATTTTGACTATTCTGGCCTTAACTTCTTGCTCAAAGTGCAATATTAATAGCACTTTTATCCATTCAAGTATAATAAATCATGCAAACAAAACAATTAACTTGGCTCATAGATCTCAACAAAACAAGAATGATTCTCAACATTTCTCTCCCATTAGTTAGTGCCACATTCACTGAGTGGAAAACAATACAACTTCTTAGGAGGCATTCTCTGCTGCCAGCCCTTGTGGGTGGGTTTCAAAAGTGACCTGCTGGTACAAGTCTGCTCATTCTTGTACACTTGCAAACTCACTCCCCAGCTGTGCACCACTGATATTAATCCTCTAGACAAGACGAATTTCAGCAAAAATTTTAGGGAAAATATAATTGATTAGGTTCTGCAAGTGAATCAAAGAAAATATTAGGACTTCTAGCACAGGAAAGAGTGTAACTAATCAGCATTACTGGAAGTGTAAAGATTTTAACTTTGTGCAGTATGAAAATTGTTCACATCTAAGTTTTTCCCCTACTGAATGATGGAAAAAGTAGTTATAAATAGACAGGTTGTGGAGGGTGAGGAATAAAAGGAAAAACAGAACCATGAAAGAAACTTTTTAGTTTGGCATCTTACATTAGGTCCTAATGTCAAGATACAGCATCATCTGAAGACCTAGTGACATCCTACAACTAAGCCTAAAAAGTGACTTCCTTATAATTTATGATAATTTTGTTATCTCTTAGTCAAGCAACCAGGATAGTAGAATCCAAAGTAAATACTTCTAACAAAATTTGTATATGGACACAAAAGCTCTCAGCATTATTTCTGTCAAAACCCCAAAGGCCAGAGCAATGCAAAGCAAAGGGAACAAAATGCGGCTCTAGAGAGTGAGAAAGAGCAGCAGCAGGACCTGTTGACATTTTTGAAGATGATGTTAGTCACAAATACAGAAGAAGGCCTGTCATTGTTCACACAATCATATTTCTTTGTACTTACTTTGCTAGAAAATAGAAGAAAATTTTTTATGGCCTGATCTGTTCTAGAGAAATTCCAGGCTTGAGGCAGAAATTGTTGGCAGAAGATCCATGTTTTTTATACAGAAGATCAAAACAGATGTCTTCTTCTGACCATACTGGTTGCTCTTGACCTTAAAATGTGTGCCCATAAATAAGACTTTTCTGGAACACATACAATAGTATTACTATCTAATTTTGATATCAACATTCCATCACTTTGGTATACAAGTATATCTCGTTCTCTTAAGTCATAGTGGCATCCAGAGATACAGCCTTTGTCCTTTTCAAATATTTTACATAATAATTAACTGGACCAATATACTGGAAAAAAATCTATCTAAACAGACTTAGACTTTCTTAATTCATGAGGAGCTCTAGTATGCGTATAATCCTGTGTGAGCAACCACTGCCAGTTATTCATTAAGGTGCTCCTTAAAACACATTGAAGTAAGTAATCAGTACTTTAATTTCTAAAAAATTAATTTTTCATTTGCTTGAAGGGTAATGCACTATAGTCTTCTGACACCCTGCTTTCATAATACTTATTGCTCACTTCCATAAAAGCTGTATTATTTTAGATTGTGCTACCGCATTTAGTTTGTTTTGGCTTTGCAGAATAAATGTGCTGCCTCATTGTGTCGGAAGGGAGGGTGTTCAATCTTGTTTTGATGAATATGATTTTGGCTGCACCCCCTCAAATCTGTATTTTGGGAGGGCTAGGTATTTTTTTTCCTTCATTTTTCCAAATAATACTGTCACCTTATAAAAGCTGATATTGGTTTTTAGATCTTAGGTCTGCTTTCCTAAAACCAAAGGAAAAAAACCTCACATTTCTGCTATTTAGTTCATAGGTTTTTAGTTTAATTTATTTTATAATCTTACCAAAAGATCCCTGTCACAGTCACAAACCTCCAGGAACACTTACTGTAGTTTTACAGTCTCTCTAGTAATAGTTTTGCATGCTTTATCAGTGAAATAAACCCAGGATGTCTTTCATTTTGATTCTTCATACTCTGCCTGGATATATATATTTTCTTCAAAAAGCATCTTTTTGCCTTTTTAAAATTTTAATTTTAATGAAAGAAGCATATTAAAAGACATGACCATTTCACTTATTTTAAACCTCTTATTTCTCCATTGTGCAAAGAAAAACATTGGCATTTCGTAAGTTTACTCCAAATGAAGTGAGGTGCAAGTCAAAGATGGGGCACAGCTACCTCAAGAACATCAGATGACCCATCGAACTTAGAGGGCTACTACCCTGTCTACAAGAAAATGACAGAAAAAATAGTGATAACTTTGGAATGACATTTGAGGCTCTTGAGTCCAAAGCCCCAGAACCCTGCTCCCACTACAGATGGGTCAAATGAAGGCAGCCTGAAAGACAAGTCTGTAGGATAGTGCCAAATCAGACCTCTGGAAATGGAGTAAATCACCTTACGAGCTTCACTGCCGCACCCCAGGAGTGGTATGCAACTTGCTCAAAAACTAAGATAAAAATGAGCTGAACATGGATTAAATGCTTTTAAGGCCAAAATAAACTATTTTCATAATCTAATACAGCCTCCTACACAGGAAAGGCTATGGAATTTTCCTCATGCAAAACAGCAAGTTGCACTGAATTAAAGTGCATCTTTTAGAAAGATTATATAAATCAAATATGGACAATTTGTTGCAGCAATGTATAATGCAGCCCAACATTAAATTACATTTAGCGTTTCAACTAACTCAACCTTTGCAATTTATTTCCACTTTGATGTTCACTTATTTTAGCTTCTAGCCCATGAGATGGCTAGTCCGTGGCCTACAATCTCTCTCAATTTGCTCACTTCTGGATAAATTCCTGTGGCTATTAACAACCCTGCAGAGAAAATTTCTTCACTAGGTCTCCCCCCTACCCACCCCAGTTAATCATCTTTAAATGAAATGCAGCACTCGAGGTGAATGAAACATGGCAGTCCTAAACTAAGAATGTTAGACAGTAAATATGTAAACTAGAAGTAATAGAATATTTTCTCCAAACAAAACAGATCATCTGTATTTATTATTAAAGCTGCGACACCTAAGTACGAGCTCACCAAGAAGGGTGCCTCTGTCCTTGCTAACAGCGTCACACACTATTGGATGTCCCGAGGAGGTGAAGCTCTGGTTTGACATCTCCAAGAACACAGTGCCACCTATCTTTGCGTTAGGGTTAACTCACGGCAGGCAGTGGGAGAGGATGAAGAGAGGGCGCTGTATTCTTTGCACCCACTTCTGCACCATCCCTTGCTTCCTTGCTTGGTTTCCAGAGGAGTAGTGGGAGGCTTCTTCCACTGCAAATCCCCAGACTGCAGCTGTAGTTCCTCTAAGACACTGGCTTCTGGATCCACTTAGTGCCACTTACATGGTTCACTTCAAGTTCAGACTGGTTACACTTTACTTCGCTTAAGACATTGTAAGATGACACTCATATCATTAATGTTCCTGCAGATTTTATTGGCAGAAGCCTAAACTCATTATTACCTTATCTGTGGACTTGTAGAACTTGAACAGCCTAAAACATATATAAGCATCCCAATAGCTTTGAAATAAGTACCTGCCTGGAGTCCTCCTTCTAGGAAAGGGTAGGCTCGCAGGAAGCAGCCTTTCCTAATTTTGTCTCCCTGGAAGCCTCAGGATAGATGCCCAAGAGACAACACACAGATGTACTCCAGATGTAAATAACAGCCCAACTAACTTTTTCATGAAGAGCTGTTTCCAGTCCCATGATCAAACTGTACACATGCACCTCTCAGAGACAGTCATAGCATTGGTAAGAATAATTTGTGTGCACTGAGCAGGAGGGAAGGGATAAGGTATTTAGATTCAGGCACAAATCCATGCTTGAAGAACATCTCTGCAAGGGGTAAGAGGCAAAGTTTTGATATTCATTATTTTAATCTCCATGCAATATCAAAGCCATGCCACTTTAAAGACAAAGAGGGTATATGCAACTTAGCTTACTTCTGAAAAACCATTCAGCAAAGAATAGGCCCTATTCTCCAGATATTTCTGAACATTTGCCATAATTTACACTTTGTGGTTTTACTTTCACAGATGTGGGGAAGAGGAATCTGCTGAAGCACTTCTTTCTACTTCCTATTTTTTAAGATTTGGTAAACAACGATGAAGAGGGCTCAGTTAAATAAGTGTTGCATTAACTTGCATATAAAGAGACAGTGCTTGCCAGTGACAGACAAAAGTATTTAAAAATGGCTTGTTCTTAAGCAGTGATGTTTAGAACAGCTCTCAAAACACACAGTTTACTCAGGAGTGTTAGAAGAGTATTGTTTTGCTTTTTTTATTAACTGTTGAAAGGGCGGGATAATATAGATAACAAAATTTCAATAGTAACAAGTGCAGGTGGAAATTGGAAATTTGGAAAAAACTTCCCCTTATTAGCAGACAAACTTTCTGTATATTTTGGCAGTAAACCTATAAAAAAAACCTTTCATTTTGTTTTTGGAAACAGCAGGAGGATTTGTATTTTTAAAACATATCTGTTGGAAAACATCCTCTGTGTAAAAAAGCCCAAATGCTACTCCTGTTATTACCAGTAAGGGAGCAGTTGAAATTACAGAAAAAGTTTAAACTTTAACATGTTTGGACTGAATACAGAATCTGCCACCTTCAGTCTGAATACAAAGCACTATGCATAGAACATCACTCCTCAGTATGTGACTGACTTAAACCACATGACCATAGTGCTAAAGAGCAAACTGACAAATCTAACCCCTTTTCTTCCATATATAGAGACTATGCAATTGCTTAGGAAATCCATCTGAACTGAAACCTACAATGAGTGTCTCATAAGCTCACTACAGACCGGTGTCTACCAACATCAATTACTGAGAAGAAACTACCTGAGATTCCACTTGGTCCTTGTAAATAAGAATGCAGGTTTTAGGAGAAACATAGATAGTGATGAGAGTTGAGATGGAGCATCCACAAGTAACAGCGAATATGCACAGTGCAGAAGTCAGGAGAGGGGAGGGATACAGAGAGGAAACTGCACTGCAATAGCAAGTGCAAGAGCACTGCAGAAGGCCTCCTCACAAGGCACCTCTTCCTAGAAAAAGAAAGGGAGACAAACCAAGAAAGTACCTCAAACACTCTGCATCCACTAAACTATGGGCTTTCAGGGTATAAGCAACCTCAACAGAACAAGGTACATAGTAAGTAAAAGGTGAGCATCAATCACCACTGATAGCCATGTAGCTACTTCAAGGAGACCTATATTCAGTCAATCCCTGAGTATCCCCCCTTTTAGTAACCAAACCCAAAACAGCACAAAAATTGCTTAGCAGAGAATTGCTTAGCAGAATAAAGAAATCTGTATGAAAAATTTAACATACTATTTATTTTATTTGGCCACCTTTTTTAACGGATTAACAATAGTACTACTTTCTACTTACAATGTAATTTTTTTTCTTAAAGATGCCAGACAACAGCTGGGATTCAGAGGAACCTCTGGAGATCATCTCATCCAATCCTGCTCAAGCAAGGTGACCTAGAGCAGGCTGCCCAGCACCATGTCTAGACATTTTGTGAATATCTCCGAAGATGGAGTCAGTACACAAAATGAACAGTACATCAGAACAGGTTTATATCACCTAAATCCGCCATGAAGTTAGCTATACAGACTGAGCTGGTTGGGTTTGCTTCCTCTACAGTCAATCAAACTGAATTGTTAAGAGGAGATAGATAAACACTCATTTTAGGATAGTGTCAGTAATGTGAGAAGAACCTAGTCAGCAGCACAATTCCACATCTTATATTTGTATTTTTTCCAGAGTAATGATTTATTTTGATGAATGTATTTAGCAATATTTTTAATGTGATATTTTATGTAACATATTTTTAAGAAGTAAATAAAGTTTAGACTTGACAAGAAAGTAAGAAAGCAGATAGTTCTTCGCGGGTTTTTTCCCCAGACATTTCTGAAATTCTGGGGGCTTTTATGTTTTCAAGACTTGAGATATTAGGACACAAGTCTTCATAGTTAGCTAAATAAAACAGGGCCAGGCTGCAAGTTGCACTGCTGGTTGTTCAAAATTACAGTGCTTTCCTGGTCATTTAAGTGCTACAGATCTTCCAGTGCTGAAGAGCTCAGTATCTAACTGCCTTTAAAAGCCAGAGTTTAACTACCTAAGAAAAGTCCAAAGAATCTCTTGAACTACACATTTCAGTGATACTGAGAAGATGTGCTATTTCATTAATATTCAGAGCTGATCACTTGATATTACTTCTGTTGTATTATCCCTAGAATCTATATTAGGCCTAAGATTCCCTTAAACAGAAACAGATCTCTTTTTGGCAAATATTATCCTCACATTCCTCCTTTACTGAATGTGGGAGGCCAAGATTTTTAAGTATTTTGTGCTTCCCTCCCACATATATACCTCTAAAAATTGAGACTTACTCTATTTTGCCATGTTTTTCCCACAACTCTTTCATATTAAGCAGATGTTTTTTCTCCCTGAGGTCTAAGTAAATCCTTCTAGAAACTCAAAAAGACACTCATGTATCTCAAACTATTCTTCTATATTTCTGTCAAAAGGATGCCCTCCAGATTATCCACTAAGTGCTTCTGCATTGCTTGCTTTCTATTAGTACTGCATGTATAATAGGTTGGGGTATAAAAAAATTTCCAGCAAATAACAAATTTCCAGGATATCATCACTAAGACTCTTTCAGGGGCAGTTTACCCTTTAGAAAACAACTAACAGATAAAAAAGCTATTAGTCTCCAAACCATAGTGACATAGCTGGGAATTAATTCAAACAGAATAGAACATGACCACTTTAAGCCAAAACCAAGACAAAACAGTAAAACATTGCAAAACAAGTAAAATAAATAATTCTCAACAGAGGGGAACAAAGTACTGAAGCAGAATCTGAGCACCTGAAGAAAAGATTAATTCCGCTGTAGCTGAAAGATATGGCTGGTTTGTCATATACACCTCTAGTGCTCTAGAAATCAAAAAAAAGCACAGAACTGCTTACTAGTCAAAGGAGTAAAATTTGATGCAGAAAAGGTCTATCTCCTTCACTGTAAACACTAATAGGAATTACGATTTCTTTATTAAGCAAAAAGCTCACAAATACGAGAGAAAGAGCTCTTCAGATACAGCCAAATAAGTAATGTACCTGGGAAAGGGAAGAAAAAGAAAAATGTCCCAATACAGACAAGAAAAGAAACCAGTGAAGAGGTGGGCTGAGCAGTCAGCGCACCCAATGTATTTTAGCATGAGTGCAGAATTTTCAGTGTTGAGAGTGTCTTAGCCTAAGGAGACATAAATGAGTGTTTTGTGCAGTTTGGCTTACACTGCCATCTGACAGACATTATTAAATGTAAATCTCTCTAAATCCAAGATTAACAAACACTCTTTCTAGGGGTGTGTTTCAAACCTTTACCTGCACTGAGAGTTATTTCTACCATTCATAACAAAGAGGGGCTGTCACACAGAGCAAGAGATGACCACCAAGATAGACATTTAGCTCTAAACAACAAGATTTGATATTTTTTCATGCATGTATATAGAGATAAGAAGATATATAAAGATACATGATAAAGCCTTCAAACATCTAAAGAATTTCAACAATCATTAAAGCAAAAAACATGCTTATGCATTATTGTAACATCAGAAGAAAAATACAATGAAAAATAATAAAGCAAAATAGCAAAGCATATTAACTAGCTTTCTGCACTGATAAGTGAAGCCAGTTAACTATTACACTTCAGGAATTAGCTTCCTGTGAACACTGATTACTGTAAACACTCTAGCTTTACTCAGGCCTGAGGAAAGACTTTAACTCAAGCAGCTGAAACTCATCTGAAGGCAACATCCATCTCTAAAAGGGCAAAATATTATACCAAGGTTGTGTCTTCAAAATGTTTTCTTTTTGGAAGGGAGCAACAGAAACGAATGGGCAGCCTGTCTCCATGTAAATGTGATGGGCAGGCAGCATGTTTGCTTTCCATCTCTTTCCACACATATAACCATTTTACATCTTGTCACTCATTTGTCTAATCACTGTGCTCAAACTGCAAAGGAAGGGCATAAAAAATAGAGAAAAATACAGAAAATAACTGGTTTGCATTTGCTCACCAGCATTTTTGGGATAGGTCTTAGGGATAATGGAGAGCACCAGGCAGCAGCACAGAGTCAGAGAAGCAGTAAGTAGGTGCTGTGCAGTACAGCAGCGTACCACAGGCCTTTCACACCCTGTGAAGACCTAAAACTGGTGGGACAAAGCAAACCTGGGCAAACACTATATTTAAGTGTAGCTGGTGATCTACGCAATAGTCTTGGGCAATCAAACTACTGATCTCAAATCCTCAGGATGCCAGAAGTAGAACTGAGCTGCAGTTGGTGGAATGAGAGCTACATATGAGAAGTTTTATTAGGATGGTAGGAAAGGATGCAGCTCCTCACCAGCTACCTGCTACACACTTTTCCTCCTGAATATAACACTTGAGTGCAGAAAGAAAGAGCCTCTGCTGTGCTAGCAAGGACATAGGCAAGAGGAGCCATCCCTACAAAAACACTGCACCCTAAAGAAAAAGGGACACACATCCTAGTATCCTGTTACTTTGACGTCTCACCACCAAAACCAGTAAAACCTTTGCAGAGACACTGTAGGGAGAAGTCCTTTCACCTCTGTTTTCAGGTTATGGACAGAAGCTGGAGGGATTTTAGCTAATACCCTCTGACTTTTTAGTCACTTTTTTTTCTTTGATGACTGATTCCCTGCTTTTTTATTTAATCCTAGCTAGTGCATGTAATTTTATTCTATCCCAGATTTTTTTTCCTGGATAGATGACAAGAATGTATGGAAAAATAGGTTACTCCACAAATATTAGGATCCGCACTTTTGAGAGATTCCACAATGTACAAAATCTAGTCCAAAAATATGTGGTTCATATAAACTCCAAATCCATTTACAGAACTGAATATCAGTATCTCCCTCTTTTATGGAAATATTTTTCAGATCCCAGATCTTCCCTCAGCTTTCTTCAATGAACAAGTAAGTTCAAGAGGTGGAAGCAGAATAAATTTACCATGTTTTTGATAATTCTCTGACATCCTTAACTCCTCAAATTTTTTATTTAATATTTTATAAATATTACAAAATTATCTTCTTAAAACAAAATAAGCACAACTATAGCAAACTCTACTTATAAAAAACAGCTTCAGAAAAAAACTCAAATTTTTGTTTTCTATATTGTCTAGATAAAATAAAAATAGATGAGTTGAAGAATATAAAAGGAAAAGAACGGCTGGTGAAATGTTGCTCTGAAAGATCACTAATGAGCAAACCCTCCCAAATTCCTCTTCTTTGACTTCACCACAATCATGAAATTAATTCCTGTGGAATGTAAACAGGTTTGTCTTCTTTTCAGCTACCAACAAAATTAGGTCACCCTTCACCTGACCTTTGCAAAAGAAATGGAATTACAGAGATACACATTCTCCTGGACTCCCACAGCTTCTAAAGCTTCTCATTCTTTCTGTGGTACACCTCATGATAAAACAGCAATTCACTATTTCTTTAAAAAGCAGCATGGAAGTTTCTTGAATAACTTTTCTTACTCTATCAATTTAATAAACTGCACCTTGCAACTTTTCAGTCTATTATAATATGAAAATATTGCTTAAACTCTATCCCACAGCTCTGAGACTAATTCATTATGCTAATATTGGTTACACGGAAATACATAATTTTCTTACTCTCCACAAAAAGAAATTCCACAATTGCCCTTCATACAGAGGACTCTGGCTGTGAGGAATCTGATACCTGAAACCACTTCAGATTAGATACTCTAACAAAACTTCATGGGAATGTTTGTGACTTTGGGCTTCAGCAAACAAACTTTATATTAAGTGGAAGGAAAACACAACCACAATGAGCTCAAGATAACTATGCATTATGTGGTAAGTAGAGAGATGTCAATAAAGCAGCTGAAAACACCCTGATTTATTTAGTACCAAACCCATATCAGTTTAAAAAGTTCTGCTTGCAAAGGCTGAGGAATTTCTACAGGAAGGAGGGCCAAGGAAGGGCAGAAGGCTCTTTTACCCACATTCTGATTTCAGCAGCAAGCAAAAGCCTCCATCATAATTATATTATCATATTCATACCACAGATCATATACATTATGATCAGCTTGGGATTCAGTTGTATTAATATGCTTTTGAGACAGATCTCCAGTCTCCCTGTGCTGTTGAGAGCAACAAGAACTTCTAAAGCATAATTCCTCTCCTACTAATACTGTTGGTAAAATCACTCCCTATATGTGTTTGTCTCCACTGATGAAATGCTGAGGTTAAATCAGATGCCCATGACATCTGAAAATGGATTACATGGCTTTCACCCTTACCATCTTAACTTGTTGCTTTGAGATCCCAGGTACCTGTCTGTACTGCAAAAACCCCCACATATCTGTTTTCATTCATCAGGTATTTTAAACAGCTAATTTTCTGCTCTCCATTTTCATTATATCAAGCAGCCCTGTTTTCCCTTTTTTATTCAGTTTTTCTGTCTAGTCAGAAAATTATGCCACAGACAGTGAAGACTACTGAGACCTACTGACTAGGTCAACAGAAATACGTACTTATCTGAGCTGATGTTTTTCTCCAACTTTCAACCCAACTTTTCTACTTGAACTTGAGCTGGATGTAAACTGTTGCTGTTGTCATGCTTACATCAGCTGAAGCCAGTATAAACAAGAAAGGGCATAGCACAAAATACCAAAACCTCTTTAAAGCATCCTTGTTATCTCAGGAAAGTTTACTGACTCTGATTCAAGCCTTATTTATATCAGATCTTTATAAAGAATGCTACATCATACTCACTGTACGCAAAATAACAACAACAAAATTGCTTGAAAGAAAAGAAAGAAAGAAAAGAAAGAAAGAAAAAGAAAGAAAGAAAGAAAGAAAGAAAGAAAGAAAGAAAGAAAGAAAGAAAGAAAGAAAGAAA
>JAWWMP010000116.1:83848228-83871522 GCA_035047865.1 Dendrocincla tyrannina | reverse complement strand
AAAGAAAGAAAGAAAGAAAGAAAGAAAGAAAGAAAGAAAGAAAGAAAGAAAGAAAGAAAGAAAGAAAGAAAGAAGTTAAACTGCCTCAGACAGAGTTACGCTGGTAGCAGACAGACTTACCATGCTATATGAAATACACTTGTATACATACATCACAGTATACTATATGTATATTAACCTTATTCTACTATATTATCCAGTGTAGAGGGAATGCGTGTGACTGGTGAAAGAACAGATTATGTTTATTATACCTGTATTTGAATAAGACTGTATTAGGTTAATCCTAAAAAGAATTAAACTCAAAATAACACCTATTTTTATATCTTCTGTTCACATATTCTAACGACAAATATTACAAGCATACAGGATAGACAGCTTCTTCCTGTAGTGATCCACTGAAGAGTTTGACTACTCAGGCATTCACTAAAAAATTGCCTGCAAATTTTGGCAGCCTCCTGAATCTGGAAGAGACCAGTGCCACAAAAAAAGGTTTTCTACCCTGAACAGCTCTGAAGGCTCTCTACTCCCTGCTGGCACCATTACCAATAGGAACTTTAATACAGGTCAGAAATAAGATTCTTTTTCATGAACTTTAACTAAAAATATGTCTAAACAAGACTTACAGATAAGTGAAATCTGAATTTTTATCAAAATTCCCCAGAGAAATTTACAAACCAGATTTGCTTTAATTTATAAAGGTGAATCAGTGAGAGCTATGTGCCTGTAGAGACATGGTTAGCATTGGGGCCATTTCTAACTAAACAAGCCTTTGGATTATAGGCATTGTCTGCAGAACTGGAGCACTGGAAAACTAGTTTCTCATGGATATTTTCTCTCATTACAAAGCCATCGTAGCAAATAGTAAACTGAATAGGCTTTGTTAAAAAAAATCCCAGGGGCCACAGTACTCTTGGTAGAGATACACTGAGGCAGCAGATTTTGGATCTGAGACTGGATGTCAAGCACATTAATTTTCATGAATTATTGGTTCCAGGAGTCAGTCTCATT
Organism: Dendrocincla tyrannina; assembly: GCA_035047865.1. Lineage (NCBI taxonomy): Eukaryota > Metazoa > Chordata > Aves > Passeriformes > Dendrocolaptidae > Dendrocincla > Dendrocincla tyrannina. The sequence continues at coordinate 83,870,514 of JAWWMP010000116.1, read as the reverse complement.
CTAAACATGGGGAACATTTGCAAAATTCCTAACTGGAAATGAGTGTTGAACATCATCAGAGTTTGGAGTTATTCATCTCCAGGGTTTTAACTGAAACCCATCTGTAGCTGTAAATCAAGACAGGATACAAATGGTGGAACTGCAGAGCAAACCTTACATTGTATGAGTGCATTGTACTTACAGTGCCTTTGTCATTTGCCCCCATTTTTAATATTATTCCATTTCCCAGAGATCACTTGGTCTGTTCAGCCTGGAGAAGGAGACACTGAGTGGAGACCTCATTGCAGTTACAACTTCCTTGTGAGGGGAAGAGGAGGGGCAGGCACTGATCTCTTTGTGGTGATCAGTGACAGGACCCAAGGGAACGGTCTGAGGTGTCAGATATCAGGGGAGGTTTAGATTGGATATAAGAAAAAGATGTTTTCCCCCCAAGGGAGTTTGGGCAGTGGAATTGGCGCCCCAAGGAAGTGGTCACAGCACAAAGCCTGACAGAGTTCAAGAAGTGTTTGGATAATGCTTTCAAGGTACATGATGTGACTCTTGGGGATGGTCCCGTGCAGGGCTAAGGGTTGGATTCGATGATCCTTGTGGGTCCCCTCCAACTCAGCATATTCTGTTATTCTGTGATTTTAAGTGTGTATACAATGCTAGTCTGAGTTAATAAGCCAGCCATTACTGGCATGCTGTTACAAACCCAATATTCAAACATATCTTATGTCCTGGCCTTACACTGATACCATTAAAAGTTGCATGAGATGTTTTTATTCCTACTAGAAACCAAAAATATTTATTGTGGTGCAGTATTACCTATTTCCACATTATGTGTGTGGGTTATTAGTAGTCTGTTCCTTTCCATATATCCTCAATGATTACATAATGACATCTAGTGGTACAGGGCTTCACTGCTGTAGAAAACTGACAAATTTGCCTTAAACTTTGTCATGTAAGATGTCTAATTCTGTCACTTGTGACCAAAAAAATCACAGTTATGAATTTGGTGTTTAAAATTCACTGGTCCTCTAAACTTAGTGATTTTAAAGCTTATTATTATCCATTTACATTTCAAAGCATATTATAACATATTTATAACAGGCACAATAAGTAACCAGTTATTTAGAGTCTCAAGGGACATATATACCACCCATTCTCATGACTGATACAAATATATTTAGTTATTATTTCAGTTACTGAAAGAAAATGCAAGACAGCAAAAAAAAAAACCACCAAAAAAATCCCAAACCCAAATGAAACAAAACCAAACAAACAAAAAAACCAACCAAACAAAACAGTAATGTGATTATATATTTATAACTCTTCATATTTAACATATATGCTCCCCCTACAGAGGTCACACCTCAGAGTCAGTGCGGAATGGGCCATGTGGTACAATGCATCCTGTTCTATGCCCTGTAAAGCAAGATGAATCACAAGGGCTCTTATTCCACTAGATCATTTATACAACTCCTTTGGAAATAAAACCTTTCCACCCAACCTTTAAATGTTTCCATTTTATCGGCCTCATTAACATGAGAATGGGTTTCTAGTTTCACCACCCCTGGCTACGCCTGTATTAGTAATTAATACTGTGGCCACATGGCTCTCCTTTACCTGCTGCCAGACTGCTTATTGGGAATAGCCCCTGGCTTGCACTAACCTGAACCCTTCCCCGTCTGGGGAAACAGTGGTTATCAGAAGCCAAAATTGTCAGAGGTTATGTTCTGGTCATTTAAAGATTTGGTCATGCACCAGTGTTCAGGCTGATAGCTTGGATCTGTTTAATTGACCAGTAAAAAGATCATTCATTTTTTTATAGCTGTTCTTTCAGTTACATCCATAAAGCTGAATATTGGAGAATTTCCCACTCAGTAGGAACACAAATCTCTGATGTTCTGAGCAGTTGTTTCAGAAATTGCCTGCTGGAGCAATAAATGGTATTTTAGACAATTCAGATTGGAATGGAAAGGAATGGTTTATGAATACTCCAGCAGCTTTACACCAACCTTCTCAGGCCTACAGCAGGGTTAACCACAGGCTCACTGGACAGAAATGTTACTTCAGAGACTTGACTCAGAACTGAAATTTAGGCACTTGCAGCACTGCATGTGCATTTCCTATTGTATTTCCAAGGTAAAGCTACTTACAAGTGGACATTTGCTCATAGTTGATGCATACTAATACAGTCCTGAATACATGAGTGACAACCATCCCTTATTGCCTGTGCATAAGAATTTGTCAACTCTTTCGGTCTTAGATTATGACATAATAATAGGTGGACAAAATGAACTGTACTCAGAACCTCTTCTCCCTTTACTACTTGCACCCATGGTCTCCAAACAGATAAGGGAAGGAGCAGTTTTGATACTTTGTTACTCGATGTTTCCTGAGCAGCCCTTTTCAGTCAAACCTTTTGTTATAAGGCAGCCTATTTCTAGTCATTTGCACTGCAAAATTGAGTAACACAAAGAACATGGTACTTTTTCAGTTTGCTAGTGACTTTTTTATAAACGCTTAGGTTGGAAGGGACCTTAAAGATCATCCAGGTCCAACGCCCCTGCCATGGGCAGGGACACCTTCCACTAAACCAGGTTGCTCAAAGCCCTGCCCAACTTTGCTGTGAAAACTTCCAGGAATGGGGTATCCACAACTTCTCTGGGCAACCTGTTCCAGTGCCTCCCCATTCTCACAGCAAAGAATTTCTTCCTAATATCTAGTCTAAATCTATCCCCTAGGGAAAGGGCTTCCCTTGCATTCAGCATAAGAAAACAAAGCACACATTACAGCTTTCAGGATAGGGAACATACAGGAACTGTAATTCAAAATATGAAAATAGTTCTTGAGAAAGAAACAAAAAACCAAATCAAATCAAATCCCATTCAGTTGTGTGCTCCCTGCCTTCTTGTAGAAATGTATAATCTTGTGCCAAAAAATCAGTAAAAAAAAAAGAGATAAAAATACTTTCCTAAAAATTAAAGAAAAATTAGTTTTTCTGAGTGTAATAAACTTACTAAATACATGCACCTTACTTGTATTCATATGTATATATAAGTATATATTGCAAAAAAAATCCAAATCAAACAACATAACCTTTAACAGTATAAATGTAACCAGGTCTATCATATTGTGTTTGATATGAGTTCAATATCTGAAAAGGTATTAGGCAATAGATGCCACTTCTCCACTGAATTAAGGTTCAAAATTAATTTTTCAAGATTTTTATTCTAGGAATACTGTATCATAAACCCAAATTTAAAAAGCATTTTCTTACCATTGCCTTTGTCACTGTTTTCCAAAAGTTTCTGGTCATTCTGCTTTGTTACTGAATTCAAAATCGAAGAGGGAAGATCAGATACACATCCTGAATGATGTTTTAAAGTGCACAGAGAGTAAAAAGTCTGTTCACGTCCAGAAAGATTTTAAAGGGCACAGCTGAAATTTGCAAACACAGTATGCTGAATGTTTGCCATCTGGTCTCTATCTCTGGTTAGATTCTAGAAAATGTCTTAAAGAGTACTTTGATTCTGTTTAAGTGTGGGATGTACTGTCCACAACAACATTATGCATATTTTTCCCTTACATAATGTCCTGGATACAATGAATAAGGTCAGTACACACAAGATTTACCAGTAGGAGTAATGGCAGCATGGGATAAATATTTGGCATAATAAATACATTTCTGTTTCTCTCATTAACTATTACCATGGGGCCCTTAAAAATACAAGAAGTATACATAACAATTACAGACACATAAATAAGGTTGTTCTGATGCAGAAAACACAATGGCAAGTTGATATCTTGTTCTTTTAAAAATAGAGCATAAATTTCAACAACAAGGCTTTGTAAAGCCTTTCATTTGATCTTAGAACAATCACCACTCTGTACTTCATCCCACATACATATGACCTGCAGACTGAGAATAGATACTTACAGCATTTGCTTATTTGTAACAAATCCAGACACTTGAAGATGTGTATTTGTATATATGTGAAGATACATAATCCCATTTAAATAATTTGTGTTTGAATTTGTCATCAGAATGTAATGTCAAATATTTTAGCGAAATGTCACTTCCCTTGACAGAGTTTTTATCATTATACATATATATATATATATTCTATTTACTATACTTTTTCATATCTTAAACATCTGACCTGACATTTTCTACATGTGATCTGTTTCAGGCTCAGGTTATTTTTATTTGGTTTGAGACATTTTACTTCAGAAAAAAAATTATATCTTGCCATCTTCTGATGAAGATTAATTGCAACTCTGCTAAAAAATAACGTTCTCTCTTTTTTTATTTTTCTTTCATTGTCTTACATAGGAGACCTCATACTACTGAAGATAAGTTGCTTTTACAGTGTAAAGCAACTATAACCTTCTGAGTGATCTCATTTTGCACATACTTAAGAGGGAACCGCTTAAAGCTGTGCCTGCTTCTTTTTTGAGTTTTGCAGACAGAAGATTTTTTTCTGTATAGACTAGTCTCCATGGTGAGGTCTAGAAAACAACGTATTTTGGTGAAATTCATTAGATGTGCTTTCATACCATCATCTCTCGTTTATTTTCATCAGGCGACACATTTCTATTACACATGGTTAGAAGAGGAAGATACTTTTAACTTTAACCTTTTAGCAGCTTCTTCATTTATTGATTTATTATTTATGTATTTGCTTGCATAGATTCATAGGTATTAAAAATAAGACACACTTCAGTACATAAATATGTTCTAGAATGCTTCCTCAATACTACAGTGCATGTTCAGTCTAAAACTTCTCAACTCAGGAAATTCTAATGCTACAACAGAATTTTAACAGAAATCCTTTCTTTTTTTTTGGTCTTTACAGCATACAGTAAGTTCAGTGGAATTATTACTATTTTTCTCTGGTATACAAAACAAATTTTGTTGTTTGTTTTCCAGGTCAAAATTCAAGGGATCCTTTAATGGTTATTTTAGTTAAACACCAGCTTGTGCTAAGTGTTTAAGGTCTTGAGCACAGACTTACCTTGAAGAATCTGTTAGATACAGCACTATTCCTCTTTCAGTAACATGTAAACATAGTGAGGTCTAATTATAACATAAACAATATTGAGTGCTGTTACTTTGAATTCAGGAACAAGGGTAAAATAGACAATAAAGATTTGGTGTTTTAAGAAAGGGATTTATTTACAGAACCGATTTTCTACTGGTTTAATTTACCTTCATAAATAAATTTTATTTTTAAATGGCGGTACATAGTATTAATACATTATTACCTGAAACTGTGAGAAGTTTTGGAAGCAAGCTTTTATGAATCAAATCTTTCTCATTTGCATAATTTATGAAAGTTAGAAAAGTGACAATAGGTAAACATTTGCAGTGGTCAACTGAACACTACGTGAGTAGTGAGTAGAATGGAAAATCCATGGCAATATAGTTATATTTAATTTCTTGCATTACAGTTAAAAATACAATCCCCCAGAACAAGCATTCATTCTGTGACTGAAATATTAAAATAAACCCCTCATCATTCAATATTAATAAGAAAATCAAACTGTAACCAACAATGTACTTTAAGAATTCTCAAATGATCAGTCTGAACATTCTCTTGTCGGTTGCTGAATGCTACTACTGATTGCTGGGGAAAATATACAGACTTCGGCAGCACTAATCTGCCCCCTTGTGACAGATCAAGAGAAATTGCTAGAATAATAAGAACCTGGAGTCTTTACACTAGAAAATTTAATTAAGACTTCAGTAAGTGAAACTCTAATCAAAGTTGAGCTAGCTATCTCAAAGACTCTTGATGCTTTTCTGAAAATACATCATGACTAAATACAGATGGCCAAAAATTCCACCATAATGCATCCACTGAACGCCAGGCACAGAAGAGGTTTGCCATCAAACAGTGCTACACCTCCTGATGTCTTACATCACTTGGGATACTTTTATCCCAATATTGTGGTTTCTTGTGCCAGAGAGTTCAGTGATATGACAAGGTATTTTATAATATTTGTAAATTCTTCTGAAGAGTGAAATGTCCATATACACTTTCATGGTTAGTTTAGCCTATTTTTATTATTAAGACTTTCAAGACAAAGTTGGGTTTTTTAGGTTTTGTATATTAATAGCACAATCTGGACAAGACTAGCTTCATTTAAAAGAAATATACTCAGCTGCAATTGATCTGACTATAAGTATAGTCCTAAAAGTGTGATTTGGAAAGGTGACAGAATAATTTTCAAGGACACTTTTTCAGAAATCCGAGACTGCCTGACTATTGACATATTTAGAAACTGTTCTTCAGCTCACTAGTTAGAACACGCCCTCAAAAGCTTGAAAAGAGTCATTCTTCAATTTCAACTTCACAAAGGAATGAAAAATCAAAATAACATAATCCTTTAATTTACTTTTTAAATGTCTTGTGGAAGGAGACTTCCACTTTATGCTGAAGCACAGACAAGTAGTCTCTTACACTTGCTTAAAATTTTACATTTATATTTTTCAAATGCATAGGTCAGTACTATAAAACATATCCATAACAACATATTTTCATGAGCTGAAAGATTTTCTTTCCAGAAATGACAGAAGAGAGAAGTCCTAACTCAAATTGATTAAAGGTGCTGCTTCCACAAGTAAAATGACATCTGTGTGAGGCAGGATAAGAAAGAATTTGGTCTAAGTTTCCTGTTCTTAGGAGATAACACGACAGTTAAGAGGAAATGTCATATAGCTATTTCCACAGTAAGTAATGAAGCTAAGAAAAAAAGAGAATAATACTGTGGATGTGTGGATGCAATGATTATAGATGCACACTGCCTGAAGTGCAGTTGTCACTTGAAATTCCTGAGGAGATTAACACATAGTTTTTGTAAAGGCCATCTCACTGGAGAATTTCAGTCTTATTACACCCCAGTGGCTGCACATCATACTCTCTGTGCAGTGTAGGTCATCCTCTAATCTTAATTACTCTTATTACAAGCTTGAAAATGGCTCTCATTAGTTACTTGCTACACTAATGTAACACCATCTAGACAAAATCTAGAACACAGGACATTCTTTTCTTTAGAGTTGTGCACTCAATCGGATCACACAGAAGAAAGAATGTATAGCTTTATATATTCACCAACTTCATGACATCATTAGACCTTTTCTACTTTACTTACATGCAATGATCTACTCTTTTACACTGTCAAAATCCTAATCAGATGAGCAGCAGACTGCAGACAGCAGGGTTCTGCACCTCTGTCTGTGTGGTTATTTTAGACATCCCATATTCTGTGCTGATCAAGAGATGTGTGAGTGCAGTAGACACTGCACCATGTCAGACCTAACAAGGCTAAGTGGAACTGTTAATTTGCCAGGGCCAGGCCACTCTCAGCTGGCTCAGAGCACTTGCAGTGTGAGGATATATCAGTTTTCAGCACCGGCACAGAAAAGATTGTCTAATCACAGCACACTATGTAGGCATATTCTGAAAACAAATAAGGATCCAAAAGCCTTAAGAGGACAACCTGCTGTTGCATTAAAAATATGGAAGTTCGGCAGAAAATAAACCCCCTTACTTTCCAGCTAGTCCTGGGAGATCAGGGATGGTTGGGTGTGGCTAGGCTTACTTTATGTTTTTATCCAAGATTGCAGGTGATAGATTCACTAGAGCTGCAAAATACAAGTGCAGAGTGCTATGTACCAGCGTTCACGGGTGTACTCCAACACAATCGGAGGTGCAAATTTTACTGAAAAGGCATCCCTGCTTTGGGGAGGAGAAAGGAGCAAACCTGTCGACTTGTCTGCAAGGTGGCCATATTCTTTCCCCCTGGCACAGAGGATTTTGAATTTGCAGTTTTGGGAAAAATGAAGATGACACTGTAGTCAAATATCCTGTTAGGGAGGGAGGAACATTTATATGTCAATGAGGGATATTAAGAGTTATAAAGAAAGAGATTACAATGGCTGTGGGTCTTGCCCAAGAGAGTAACCCTAGCAGATTAGTATCATTCTCTCTTCCATTGCAGTGCTAAGTAACGGTCATTCCTCCTCTGCCTGATCACCTACCATCCCAATCAGAAGGCCATCATGCCCATGTAGCAATCCAGTCAAATGTCTCATGGCATATCTCATGGCAGTAGGCCTCATTCCTACAGCTGCCCAGAGAAATCAGTGAGGAAAGGAATAAAAAAATTAATTTAATCTTGAGACAATTACAGAGGGCACAGAAATCTAACATTATCCAGTATTTTCTTCTTTAAGACTAGGGATGTATGTGTGATTCAGGAACTCAAATAGCCAGTCTGTTTTCTGGTAAGCCTCAGGATACAATTCATCTCATCAAATAGGGACTCCTACACTACAGAAATCTACATCTAAGCTAGGTATCTAGATATCCTTTATAGTCAATGAAAAGACACCAGAGATTTGTGGAAGCAATTCATCTCATTCTAAAGTAGATAGCTAAACACATCTCAAATGAGTCATACCTTAAAAGTTCTTATTTCTACTAAACATAAAAGAATGACAGAATCTAGCTCAGATGTAGGTTACAGTTCTGCATTAATCTAAAGACCAGAAACACAAATCCCACTGTCTGTGCTTATGTTTCTTTAAGTGAGGGCTACTGTATTTCTTAAATTTTTTTACGAGAATTTTAAAGCATTAGAAGCTGTGAATAGTTCAAAGACTGACATCTCAGGGGCCAGGTAGCTATAACAGACATTTATTTCTATAATAGCATTTACAAGAGAATTCTTACTTCTAAGTGTAGGTATTTTGAGATTATATGTATGTGAGACATTTTGTTCTTAATAATACCTGGCTTTATCCACACATTTTACAAGTATCAGCCAGTATTTTCTGTATTCTGTAGCTGTATCCTAAAACACAAACTAAGACCAAGTACTAATCTTTTTTACTTCATCTTTAATTGCTCAAATAAATTGTCCAATTCTCCAAAACTGGTCCTGCTGAAGAACTTAAAAGTGTTATTTACATCTCTTTGTCCTCTCTCATGTATTTGCATTCTCAGTGTATTTCCCCTCTCAGTTTGGAGTCTACTCTTTTCAGTACTTCAGACTCCTGCCTCCCATAACTGAAAGAGTTGTTGTATTCAATCACTTCTGACTGAAAGTTGAATAAATACCTTTACCAACTTTTTTAAAGATCAGTACACTGTTCCAAAACAGTTCTATGGTATCTTACATGTTGACATTTCCCATGACATTATGGCTTGCAAATGTCCTGCAGATGGTACATGTGGAGTCTAAAACCATCAAGAACATCTTCATGTCCCCAAAAAGGCAAATGGTGATGACAAGGCTAACTTTATCACTTTGCAATTACCCTTGGTGGTAGCCTATTCTTACAGGTACATTTAATTTATGGGTAATTCAACATACTCTTTGGTACAGTTTTCGTTTATGGGTCACTACTGTTTTATAGAAACTGGAATACTGCACTTGTTATTTGCAATGCTAGCACCATATTTATATCTCAATCTAAGTGTTGCCAGACTAATACTTTTAGTAATCTAAGTCCTAGAACCAATATACTTACAAATATCCTACCTGCTGAATAATGCTGGGGAAATGTTGATGCTTATGAGGTTCATAACAAATAGCTTGAGCAAAGTAACAATGGTTTGACCAGCTGCCTGAGAATAAAAAGGCTTATGAGTTTTCCAGTTGTAAACAATGCTTATGTTCACTAGATTTGCAAACTGTGCTCTTAGAGTAACGTGGCAACCAGTAACGCAGTGTCTATGTTTAACTGTAGCTGTAACCCCAAGTTTCATTGGACAGTCATGAACACATTTTTACACCGGGCCAAAGATCTTTCCTCCTTGTTTTCTGCACCAAGGAGGTGCAGCCAGAGCAGAGAGTGATGCCAGAGCCCTTCTTTGAGGGACAGCCCCGATGACAGCACATACAGTGAGGGGAGGAAGGCAGGGCTGCCTCGGGCCGGGCAGTGGATGCTAAGGTGGCCGCTGCAGGGGCGTGTTGGGTCTGCAGCTGCCTCTGGAAGCCCCACCAGAAGCCTCCCCCAACAAGTGACTTTTGATTCTGGACCAGACACATCTTTGGGTTTGTTTGGTATTGTTTGGTTTGTTGACTTGTTTGTTGTTTTGTTTAGTTTGTATATTTTTATTTGCCCCCCTTCAAAGGCTTCCCTTCCTCTCCAGACAAGGCAAAGTAGGGAAGATGTTTTCCTGTCCTATTTCAAAATCCACTTCCTCCAGGCAGTTGCTGTAAGTAACCATGTGTGAAGAAATTTAAAAATGTAACCAACCTAAAACCCTGTTAAAAAAAACCAACACCACTTTTGCCTGTGGACCCTCAGGGCTACTGGGGTTCTTGTCCCAGCCAGGACACATGTATGGCTCTCCTCACATGCCTGCCGAGGCTGACGGTCAGGCACTGCTCTCCTACTCAGTGAGGAGCAGTCATTCCTGTCTTAGAAGAGGAAATAATACCCTGTTGTCTGTGAACTTTGTCATGCATGTTAACACTACAGGGAAGGTTTTGAACTGTTTCAACCTGGATGACAAATTGGTTTGGAGGTCAAATATGCCTGTTGCTACCGCATTTACCTATGAGAATCTGCAAGGCTCTACTTTCCTGGGTATAAGAGAATTTAGATAATTTAAGAGATCCCTCATTCATAGCACCAGCAACCACTTCAACCTGCTCCCTAACATATAAGCCTTGACTTCTAACAGCAGTCACACACTTGTATTCTCCAAATTCTCAAGCTTTTTCCCCCTTTATCTTTTTGTTTGCTGTTTATGAGTTTTCATCTGAGTTCTTTTCCTACTTTACCTTGCCAAACTTTATCTAGATGAAAGCTTCTCAGTCTGAGCATTCAGATCCCTGGGATCTAATGCACTTGCTTTTGTTTTGGGTGAAAAAAAGAATCTTAACTTTCACTACTATATTAAATGTTTTACAATTAAATGTGCTAATTCCAACGTTTAATCCAGCATAGCACAATATAATTATTGTCCTGTAACATTCCTGTGACAAAGAGGATATTACTTGAATAGCTCCTCATTACTGTATCTCTGGGGAACTGTTCAATATTTCAGACTGCTACTCACCTTTATTGGGACACATTGTCTTATTGTTGTCTATATATTATTACAGGAAAGCAAATACTTCAGGGATTTGCCAGTCATCTAATTGTTGAGTGTCAGATTTCTTCAGAGCTTACAGTGGTTGAATGCCAGCGGTATCCACCTGCTTACCTCCTAACAACATTAACTAGGTCTTCCTTGTCTTTTTTTACAAAGAAATTGAATATGAAAAAATGTATTTTGCAGCCCAGATGAGGAAATTAATGACATTTCTATTTTGTGGCAGGAGTATTTATCTCAATGCTATTTCTTGTTTTTCTTCATCATTTTATTCTTGTTTAAAAATCCTCTCCAAAATAACAGATTGCCATCTGGTTTGCCAGAGTTCTGTATCAGTGTCACATAAAATACTTTCAATTCCAAACATACATTTCAAGGGTCCAGATGAATTACCAAGGACTTCAACTTTCTCACCTTGATCCTGATCCAACAAAAACTTAGGGTTTGATTACCTTTGAGCTGAAGCACCTGACCCAACATCCAGAAGAAGAAATCAAAACTTGTGAGTTGAGTGCTGAGGTACCTTATCCAATGCCTGTAAAAATATTTCCATGTTTTCTGAGACAGTCCTGTATCAAGAGTATCACCGCTGAAGAATGTAAAGAGTTGAATCAATGTAAATTCTTCTCTGCTTGTTCAACTACATACACAAAAATGAATGTAAGTTCTTTCAACAGTCTTTATATATAAATCAGTATTATTGCCTGCATCACTTTAATATTAGGTCAAATAAGGTATGATTTGTTTTTCTGCAGTCGATGTAAGCTCGGAATAATCACAGTACTATTTTGTATCTACTCAAAAGAGGTGGCCTGTGTTGTCCTACTACTCTAGAACATCTGTACTGTCAAGTGAATGTGAATTCAGTGAATTGACTTCACTGATTGAGACATTGATATCAGCGAAGTCTGGGGAGACTCCTGGATCTAACCCCTAAGACACATTAGGTCCTCTGAAGTATTTGAAAAATCAAATTTATTTTTCTTGGACAATACAGCTTGGATTTATCCTACATGAAGCAATAAATCTGGCTAGGAAGAAATCTTGACTGGTTTCTTCAGGTCCACTGTATGGTCAGTAGAGGAAGACAGGCAGAAGGCAAATCACTTCTCAGGAGCACTGAATCATCCTTTGCGGATCTCTTCCACCTTCCTAAACTGTGGAGAGATTGCAAGGTGTATATATAATTTTGACCCCCTTTTTTTAAATGCTTACAGTTAAATGGGATGATTTCAGGCCCTGAAGCCTGCCCCTCTTGAATTCCTATATGCTTTTATGTAGCTGCCGCTCTGAAATATAATTACTTAAAAAGTCTCCTTGTATTATTTTTGAGAAATACCAATAATTTTCCTTCTATAATTATTTAGAGAAAAACATGCCAAAAATTCACTTGCAGGCAGGATTTATGTTAATGATGTTGTAACATCATGTTGAAGTTTATGCAAAAATTTCTTCTAGTGTTGATATATGTACACTACCCCTGTGAGGCACAATGATACAACTTCCTTTGAAGACATATAGCATTTGATAAGTCCTTGTGTAATTAACTCACCTATTAAACTGATGTTCTATTTATGGAATAATACAGCACATTCTCTAGCAATATGTGGTCATGTAAAAAAAAGACCCTATCACACAGACACAGGAGGAGACAGAGTAAGGTTGCTATGGGAACCTTAGCTCTAAATGGTCTGGCTTTTGTTGGCTTAAAATCTCAAACATTGTGTTGCATTAATTATGTTTTTGTTGAGGTTCTTTGCACTGAGTATGAAATTTGTTTTGCATGCTGTTTCAGTCTTACATGTATGTATGCAACCTTTTTAAAACAAAATGACATGTTAGCTAATACAAGAAGGGAAGAATGTGTTTTATTAACAAACTGAGTTGTGGCATTGAAGAAAAGATAAGAAATAGGGACAAGATTTTCTTTTTATTCATCTATCTAAATTTCAGCTAACACTATTCTCTATTACTGAATACAGATCATGGATCCCAACAAACTTAATACAGCAGAAGCAGCAGTGGGAGGGAGCCACAACAAAAGGTAGGAGGCAATTGTGGAAGAGAAGGGTTGGAGAGCTCTCTGTTGGAAGCATGGGAGGGATTTTGGTATGGAGAGAGTAGATGGAAAGAAGCTGAAAACAGAAGCTGAATGAAAGAGCCAGAGAAAAGGATTTTAGGGAAGACTGAGGGTAGAGACTGAGCAATGATACAAGTTGAAGGATTGCATTTAGTGCAGGAGCCACAGGAATAAGTGAAAAGTCAATAAAGAGATTCTGAAAACAAGGCTGAGTCTGTTAAGAAGATGGTAGCTAATGGGTTACTATAAAATAAACCAATGAGGACAGTAATAGAACTCAAAATACTCCCAAATGACACAAATATTGTTAATCAGAAGTGAGAATAGATAGCATATATATTGTTCTAAGGCATCTTAAAAACTTCTGTATGAAAGCAACAAAGTTTCGTTCAATAAGAAATGTTCTACAACAATGAATTTCTTACCAGGACATTTCAAGTGTCATGATGATGATGATGATTTCAATGATGCTTTCCCTCCTGCAAAACTAGCTGTGGGTAATGAATAAGATTTAATTTTCTTTTCTTTAAATTGTATTATCTATTCTTAAGAAAATTATATTTAACTCACTGATTTTCCCATAGAATGATTACAGTCTTTGCAATCCTTATGCATCTTTATAGCTGGCACAGAGTCTGGAATTTTTATGATGAATATATACAGCACTTTAAAACTTTTCTATGCTGAAACCCAACACATTTAGCTTCTATACTACCAGGCAGAAAACAGGACAGACATTAATAATAGGTCAGCTCCACGTTAAAATGTCCTCATATGGTAACCATAATTTAAACGGTCTGCTAAAATTTCACATTGCTTTAGCAACTATAGACCCTCAGTCGAAGTACATGTATCTTCAAACTGATGGAAACTGTTTAGTTTTCCTATCTTTACTTTGTTTAAAAATAAAGAAAACAGTGCTTGTGATCTAGGTACCTTTTATAAAAATGTACAAAGTTCGATATGTTAAAGTAAACAAATTTAATCACAAGTTACCGGGTTTCCTAAAAAAAAAAAAAAAAAAGGTAGAGATTAATGTCTTCATAATATTAAAAGGAACGTTATCTTTCTTCTGAGCACTAAACACTTTCCTCTGAGTAATATGCTTACATATGTTCACAATATGCTGGCACACTGATGTGGTCCTCTTGGTCCTAGAAAAAACAAATGGCTACCAAAAAGACTCTCCAGAATGTTTAGCATTAAAAGGACTGTAACACCAAACCCAGTTTAATCCACTCCTATAAAAATCTGCAGGCCAGTTATGTTCATAATAGTTAAGATCTCCTTAGCTTTTGACAAAATCAATAGCAGTACTATTGATATTTTAATGTGAATGAGTGTGTTATTATATATTATTATTATTTCTGACAGAACTCAGAGTAGTAGCAGCTATTCCCTGATCCAAACTACCTCTTAGCTTCTTGGTCTCCTGCTTTTAATAGCTACATGTGAATACTTGAAGAAGAGCATAGACTAATGGTACCCATTAGGAATAATACACCAATGACAACAAGATTCATTTTGTTTTTACACATGCAGCTAAAGATAAGGATTATATATGCCTGGAATGCATCAAAGACAGATACATAATAACTGACATTGTCATTTATCAAAGAGCATAAAGACTTGGAGAATCTTTAAAGTTAAAACAAATGCTTGTGATAGGCCACTTTACAAACTGGTACAGCTTGTTAACAAAGACCACTGAACTCACAAATCACTGTGAGTTAGAACATCCCCTCCCACTAAGATGTCCTTATACAATATAACTTCAGGCACATGAGGTAATGCTAATTCCTTTAACCTCCTGTCTCAGGGCTCATTTTGCTTACATCAGTCAAGGTTCTCTACAGACTCCATCACAGCCAAGGCTCTACTCCATCAATATTTCTTACTTCTTATTTCATATGGATTATGCAGGAGCTAGTTTGGTTACCTGTACAATTCTGGTAAAAGCTTCATCTTACCCTCAGCCCTCCAAACACATATTCTGCCATTTGACAATTACTGCATGTGTAACAGTATTTCATGTGGACTGGCGCTGTTAAAATATACGTTCATTAAAGAATCTAACTAATGTGGAAATGGCACTTAGTGCCGTGGTCTAGTTGACATGGTGGTGTTTCATCGTAAGTTGGACTCAGTGCTCTCAGAGGTCTTTTCCAACCTAATTGATTCTGTGATTCTGTCAAAAATAGCAGTGGACATCCACATCCTTCTAGTAAGGATTTCAGAGGAAAACAATGTCTCAGAATGCCATTCTCATCTTAAGGAAAAGAGGAGAAAGGCTGAGAAGATCAAACCACTTTGGACTTCTACACAGATATGAAGGTTGTCTTATACACCTTTGGGACTTGTATACCAGTTTCCTGATAATCTGTGGAAAGCTCTGATGTCACACTACAGTTCTGTTCATCTTCACTGGAATAGCTGGCATGCAGGACCAACAGGGAGAGAATGCAAATTTTACTCTAGTAAAATATTAGCCACTGTCATGTATGACTTCTTAAAGCTGAACCAGGAAACAGGCTGGAAAAAAGCACTATCAGTGTGTCTCCCTGACAGTCTAAGAGAGGCCCTTCATCCTGCACAGGTTTAGCCTAGCTATAATTCTGTTATTTTTCGCTGCCAGACCACAAATGCTGCAAGCACTTAACAAGTAGTTAGGTTAAGGACAGGATTAGAATTAATCGAAATTACCTAAACCAGCAAGGTGATGTGCAGTGAAGTAGAAAAATAATACACTTTAAACAGAAAAATCAAATGAACTAATACAAATTGAAATATAGCTGACCAGGAAACAACACTACAGAAAAGGAGTGAGGATTTATACTGGATTACAGATTGACCATAATCTGTGGTTTTGTTGAAAAATATTTTATGATATACTGAGGGGAGCTGCAGTATGTCAAAAGCAGAAAAGTCATTCCACTCATTCACCTTTGGAGAGACCTACATTACTACTGCATCCTGTTTTGAATGCCCCACCTTTAAATACAGACAAGTTAAAGAGACTCCAGAGAGATTAAACACAATAAATGAAGACAGAAGAAACTGTAGAAGAGAAAAGGCTAAGACAGACAACAGCCATCTCCCAGTATAGCAAGGTTACTCAAAAGAGCACAGTGAACTCTGAGGTAGAAGAAACCTATTTCTAGAAAAGATTGTTTAGGTTAATAAGGACACCCCCTTCCTCCCACACACACCCCTTTCTAATACACTACCTATGGAGACTGAAGATCAATCTTAAATTGAGATTTTAAAGGGCATATGCCAGTGACATTTTTAAGTTTTTACAACTTAACTCCATGCAGAACGACAAATGAAATTATCCCTTTATACCTCTCAAATCCTGTATTGTGAGAATTCTATTATTCGCAGTATGGTTTTTTCTACATATGCTTTAACTGTCTCCACAGGTGAGGGAAACTACTGTCCTCAACCACTACAGTACACTGACAGGAGCACATACATCTTCATAGGCCAGATCTCGGGTCTCTTTTGCACACTAAAAAAGAGGTTTCAGAAGTTCTTCTGATTAGAAGGGGAATTTGTAAGAAACAAACTCAGCTTCTTAGCCAGCAGCATGAGCAACAGGGGAGTAGGTCATGCAAAATGAGGACAAGGAGGATGTGATTTTTTTCTCTCTGCTTTCATTATGCTTGATACAGCCTCATGGGTCATGTTCACAGGTACACAAATCTGACCTTTGCCTTGGACTGTATTTTTGCTTGTATGTGTACAGGTTAATATTTGCTGTTTTATGAACCCTTGCTGTAGTTTATTTTTAGAACATGATTCAGAAGTTTCCCACTTGAAACATGTAATAACATTTGCTAAAAGATCACCTTAAAATTGCTCTGAAAGCTAAGTATTCTTGAAGCTTTAGACAAATATGCATCTAATGAAACAGACAGGCAGAGAAAAGGTGATCCTCCTCTAAGAGGCACGAGCCTGCTGAAATAATTTCAATTAGATATTTTCTAATATCTAATTTCTATTAGATATTAGAATAATCTATTTTCTGTTTAATACAATCATTTGTTTAAATTAGTCATCTCTACCAGCACAAAGTTCTTTAGGCTAATGATTATTGACAAAGGATCTCCAATGATTTCAGCTACAGTTTCCCTTTCTGATAGGTGAGACCACTATAAAGAAAGATCATCTACAAGTTCTGTCAGTGGGCAATTAGGAATCTGTATTTCTTTCCGTGTGTGATCATGAAAGTGACTTCTGCATAACTTCATACAAAAGACATTTCAGTATCTACTAAATGTGTTTAAACACACTTTGGAAGTTTATATAAGACATATTTCCCATTGATTTGAAAAGCAAGAGATTAGAGACAGGATCTGACCCTGTGCATAAATGCATAGTATGTTTTGTATGCTGGATGGTTTTGGATGCCTGACATGCCTTAAGTAACAGTCTGAGATCTTGCTGTGCTTTAATTTTTATTGCAGTAAAAATTTCTATTATTTTTTTCTGATTACATACCCTTTGGTTTTAATATTTTGTGCTGTACATACATTTAGTATATTCTTTTTGTTAGTAGATGTAAGACTGTTGTGGTTATGGAATGCTATTTATGTCGACAGATGAAATATTTTCTATATTTTCTCCTTTAAATCAGTTAGAACTTCTGCTCTTATCAGTAAAATGATGAAAGAATTGCACTGAAAGACAAAGAACAAATTTACTCTGTTGTCTAATCTTAAATCTTGGAACACAATCAATAAATGCATTTCATCAGTCTCTATGCAAAAACATATTTCCCTTAGAGTACCACCATAAGAATATTAGAGAGAAGTAAAAGTTTATTTCAGATTAACAACAGAGTTGCTTCAGGAAACTTACAAAAATATTATAAAGTGAGTCAAAATGTGCTGAAATACCTTCTATATTGACATTTTGAATATATACTGGAAAGTATATTCTAAGCATCTCAGATCTGATGTATTCTCAGCCTTTTACAAGCTCCCTTTTTAACATTTATAAAACAATCAGCAGTTTAGAGTTAAAGATCAATGTTTGCCTCAAAGATTTAATGTACATTTACCCAATAGACCTTATTAAGGAACAATCAAAACAAGTAAGATTATGCCAAATTTTTCAGATGGAGTATTTTATATCTGATTTATAACTGGCCACTTCTTCTGTAGTATGATTCCATGGATACATCTGAAATCATTCTCATAAGTTGTACTTTTTTTCACGATCATAATTTTTCTTCCAGTTAGGCAAGGTAACTAATGTAATGCTTCTGGACTCGGCGACAAATCCCACAGGTTTTTTCTTCCAGAAAAAATTACTTTCCAAACATAGCCCAGCCCTGCAAAAAGGAATTTTTTTATTTTCAAAAGTAGTATTTAATGTTGTGTGGTGGCAAACAATGTAGACATATCCCTCAATCACTCTTTTATACATATCTCACTTTGATGCTCAATGAGTCATTCTGGTTTTTAGCCCAACATGGTTGCTTGATCTCACTGTCCAACAAGAGAACGTGCAGGTTTAAAGCAAAACTGTTTCTCTTTGAATGGTTATAATGCAGTAATGACTAAATGCTTAAATAACAGCCAAAGCAAATGAATAATGGGATTTTAATTTTCAGAATGTTTATAACAGTAGCACAAACCCTAATAGGTATTTGTCTATAAATAGCACAAGGTTGTATTTTGAGGTAGGCTGATCAGATTTAAAAACCAGGTCTTCAAGGAAGGAGTTAAGAAAACATTTTAGACAGAGTCCCAATGATCTTTAACAGTCTTTATTAGTTACTTAGTACCTACTTGACAAGCTACCTTTGATACCAAAATTTAACAAAAAACTTTTCCACATCCTAACATTTCATTGGAAGTCCTAGCACAGAGACTGATGGTACTCTCCCCTTTGGAAACATTCCTGAAGAGTTAACTACTGAATGTCAGCTATCCTGGAATAATTAAAACCACTAAATAAATAAATTAAAACACTATTTTTAATAGAAAGATAAAGATATTACAAGGCAATAAATAAAACTCATTTTGCTTTAAATATACAGAGGGGAAAAAACACTCAGGCATCAGGGCATGAGGACAGCAAGAAAATGTTTTTTTTTAAAAAACAAGCACGCAGAAGGTGCATCATCCATACATTCAAGGAACTTAAAACTAAGAACAACATTGGAAAAACCCAGAAAATTATTCAGCCCATAACCATTACTTCTGACGGATGGGACTGTTAAAAAGCATTGATTTATAGCTTATAGAATGGGTTCACGGGTTGTGAATAACAGAAGAAATATTCCATATGCCTATAAAATTCCTTTAAGTTCCCTTAAAATGCAGTTTATGTACCAGTAAAGAAAGTTAAGTACAGTACAACAGAAGCTGCAAAACTGTAATCCCAATTCCATTTTATTCCTTAAGTACGGAACTAGTGTTTCTGGGGAGCAGCCACTCCCATTTTGATTGCTAACCTTAAAAAAACATAAAGAAAACAAGACGTAACTGGAAAGAATCAGAAATACAAAGCAAAAAAGACATATTTTTCAACAGTTGCAGTAGTGATTCATCTAAGCCACGTTCATTAATAACAACTCTTTCATTGTGGGAAGAGAGAGAAAAAACAGCTTTTTAAGGTGATACAAAAATTCTTCTTCATTGCCTAATGAAGTAATCAGCTTCCTACTCTACACACTGCTGTGCCAAGAGGGCTGTGCAGATGCAAGTGTTTGTAAATTCAGGACCTCAGACTGTGGCCTCTAATTCTCAGCTCCCCACAGTGGGATGGGTCAACTTCTAGAGGCTGCTAAAGGCCAGGAAGCAATCATAAAATGGTCTGGGTTGGAAGGAGACCTTGAAGATCATCTAGTTCTAACCCCCCTTCCACTAGACTAGGTTGTTCAGAGCCCCATCCAACCTGTCTTCAAACACCTCCAGGGATGGGGTGATGATCCGATGCATTTCAACCCTGGGCTCTTATTCTGTGAATACAATAAAACTTTTGCTTCAGAACAGGAAGAAAACTCAGTAAATTCTGTATTATATCCCGCAGCAGGAAGGGGAATACCAATTTGCTCTTTCCCATTGATCACTCATTGTCATACATGAAGAAAATCCTCTGGTTTCAAGCAAAGTTAAGAGGATGCTGAAAAGAATTTGTAAGACTTGAGTGCTCTCAATACTGCATTCCCTCACAAATACTTCTCAAATGGAAGAACAAACCACTCTAAGGCTAAGATTACTATTAAAAGCTTAATGAAAAGTAAATAAGAGTTTTGACTACATATTATCCTCTTGCATCCCTAAAGAACTTCAAAATAAAGGATAAAGAACAGTGCAATGAGATGGAATTTTGGGGAAGCTCTTTTACATAAGAATGTTAAATTATCAATCAAAAAGCCTAAAATCAACCATGCATCTAGAGGAATATTAATAACATTCCCTTGTCCTTTCTACTTTAAAAGGTATTTAATTTATACTGTGCCTCAGTTCACTAAGAGTCTGAAGCTCTATCTTATGCTTTAATCAACAAAAGCCCACTACTGTGTATCAAATATTCAAAAAATTCACAGTCATAACCCCTAATCCTCAGCTTTTAAAAAATTGTGTAGAATTAGGTAGATCCAAACTAGTCTTGTCTCAACTGTCAACAAGAATTTGTTCTTGTGGATTAGTGCTGGAACCTCCACAGTAAGCCCTCTGTCTAGACAACACCTTTCAGAGATACAATAGGTTATTTTTTGAAAATGAGATTCTAAATTTCCTTTTATTATCATCTTGTTTGCTTGGGGTTTTTTAATATTAGGTTTCTATTGAGCATATGGTTTTCTGGTTTTTGTATAATTAGCTACCACCAATTTTTCTTAATTGTTTCCTGTTAATCGCATTACTAACGAAACAATATTTTGTGATCTCTTTCAGTAAAAGTATTTTTTTCCTAAGGAGATTTATCTTAAAGATTGAGATTTGTAGGTTTGCCAGCACTGTTCCAGCTTTTGGGATTCTTTCTAAGGGCTTGTTAGCTGTGGTGATGTGATGTAGCACATCTGTTGTCTTCCACGCCAGCTCTGCACTCCTCTCTTGTTTATTTTTACCTCTTGGTTGTGTAAAAACTGAGCCATCTCACACTGGCTTTTGAATATGGTTGGTGTCAACACAGAAAACTCAGGAACAAAAAAAAAAACCAAACAATTTAGAAGGAAAACAATTTTCCTCTTTCTCTAGTTTTTAATTTTTGCATGCACTAAGTACTTTCACTTACCTAATTTAGGCCTTCAAACTACAAACTCTTCAGATTCAGCATTTTTGGAAGCTCACTTTTCAGGGATTAGCTGTAGTAGGAACTAGGTACCTTAAATTAGACATAAACGTTCCCCAATTCCACAGTGAGTAGACTCCCAGATGAGAGAACGCATCCAAGAAAGAAGCACCTGGTTTTCCCTAGCTCTAGACTGTCTTAATTTACCTTGGAGTTTTTAAAAGATGCATGGTTTTGGTACTTGGTCTTCCCGGGAAGCTTTTCAAAATGCAAAACCTTACATGCTAAAAACGGATTTTTACAAGTCAAATGTACCTGGGGCCATGACTTGCAATTTCTCTTTTAGTTGGCTTAGCAACGCGGTACATTTTGCAAAAACCCAACTTTTGGATTTAAATATGCCTTGATCAGGCCTCAGAAGACTTTATGATTGATAGGCACCTTTGAATTTTGGCAAGACCTCTTGGCCCGAGCGGGATCGGGGTGAGAGGCCCGCGGGCCGCAGCGCTGCGCAATGGGGTCCCGCACTGCCCGCACTCCATTCATCCCGCCCGATCCACCTCCTCGCCTCCCCACAGCTGCCGCTGCCTCCCGGCTCCTCGCGGAGGGAGCGCCGGAGCCCGAGGTATCTGCGCTGCTGCGGCCATTTTATCGGCCGGGGCCGGGAGCGCCTGGGGCGGGCGAGCCGGGCAAAGCCCGCAGCCGCGGGGCCGGGCAGGGCAGGGCAAAGCAGGGCCGCTCTGGGGGGCGAGCGGCGGCAGCAGCGCGGCCGGCACCGTCCCCTCGCCCTGCCCCGTGGCGGGGTCGCGGCAGGGCCCCTGTGCCCCGCCGGGCCGAGAGATCGGAAGAGCGTC
>JAWWMP010000116.1:83787060-83848128 GCA_035047865.1 Dendrocincla tyrannina | reverse complement strand
GGGGTGCCGCGGCGGGCGCGCCGAGGGAGGAGCGGGCGCGCTGCCGCCGCTTCCTCCTGCGCCGCGGCCGGAAGGCAGCGCGGCCCGGCGAGCGGGCGCGGGAGAGGGCCGGGCCTGGGCGGCAGTGCCGGCGCTGCGGGTCAGCCAGCCAGCCAGCCAGCCAGCCTGCCTGCCTGCCTGCCTGCCTGTCTGTCTGCCTTCCGCAGTGGGGGCGGGCGGGCCGGGGGAAGGGCCGGGCCGGGCCCCGCCGCGCTGGGCGATGGAGTGAGGGAGCGCGGCGCGGCAGGGGAAGATGGCCGGTGGCGGCGGCGGCGGCTGCAGGGACAGCTCGTTCCTGGAAGGTGCGTGCGGGGCTGTGGCCGGGGCAGTGCGGGCCGCGGGCTGCCTGTCCCGTCTGGCGGCCGGCGAAGGGGCACGGCACAGACCGGCGAGGGGGGAGGCGGGCGTGTGTGTGTGTGTGTGCAGATGGAGGGGGGTGGTGGGTCCCCTCCGGGGGCGACGACAATGAGGGGTGGCTGCGCGGTGGGGGAAGGGTGGGCGCCGTGGCCAGGTCTGCTGGAAAGAGACCTGCTTTTGAGGGACGGCTTAATGAGGGCGATTTGGTTCCTTTCTCGTTTCCTTTCTTGCTCTCTTCCTCCGTTCCTGCTGGGAGAGCGGCGTGCCGGCCCTTCGTGGGGCCCGGGGGGCCGGGAGGCCGGCGCTGTCGCCCCAGGCCCCGGCCTAACCCGCACGCCTTCGCCCCACCGTCAGCCAGGCTTCCTCTGCTTCAGAAAGGCGCCCCTAAAGGTTTGGGACCGAGGTTCATTGGGGAGGGGGGGGTCGTGCTTACCTCTGTGATACGAAGGTGATGAAGGACCTTGTTATCTGCATTTGAAAGAAACGTCCAGCGTTTGTAAAGCCCAGGCTAGTTGGTGGTTTTTTTTGTTTTGTTTTGTTTTTTGCTGTCATACGAATAAAATTATTGGTGTTATTGTGGATTGTTATGGGTGTTGTGAGGATTTTTTTGTCACTGTAAAGCTCTTAATTATAGCACAAAAAGTCTTCTGAAATTGGAATATTTTTAACTGTTGAGCTTTTACAGCTTCACTGATGCATCCAAAAATCTGCTGTTGTAGTCTTGCAAAATTGCTACAATCACATCTCCTGATGGCATAGGCCAATAATCGGCTAAATTCTGCCAAATTGCCATGATAACAAAGAAAAATGTATGATCATGAAATGAACTACTCCTAGGTATAGTTTTTCAAGTAGAGGGATAAGTTTAGCACTGGAAATCTTGCAGTACCTGTATTACACAGTATCTCTTACAGATTTTCTCTTGCTGCAAGATGTTGGGTTTTGGTTTTTTATTCCTACATGTTCTGGAATAGAGGTACCAGAAAGTCTTTCTGGTTAATAACACCTGTCACGTTCCCTCCCTTATACCTTTAACCGTTATACCTTTAACGGATTTGGTGGTGAAATGCAGTCCCTCCATTTTTTTCCTGACCAGAGTATGGTGAGGTTTGTGCAGGCAGCTAGCTAGAGGTGTCAAGGTGATGACTAGTCACTGCCTTCTGTATGCACCTTGTGTACTTGCTGGCTAGACAGGTGTCTAAGAAAAGACAGATTTCATATGCAACATCCACACTTTTTTGGCCTACAAGCGCTCTTTCAAACAGAAGGACCAACTGGATAGCATCCCCATTTGAAGCTTCAGTGTTCCATGATGGGTGAACTGAGTTAATCAGCTGGTTTTGTGTTTCCCCGTTATTTGGGGATGAGTTCGTTTCAGGACTGATGATGTGATAGAAACCCTAAAACTGTGCGAGTGTGCACTCATGTGTGAGGAAAGTCTAATGTGGATGGTGGTGATAAAAAATTTCTGAGGGTGGCCCAAGTCCAAATGGGATGATAATACTGGAGATGTAGTAAGAGCTGGCAAACTTTGTACCAATTCGAAGCAAAGGAAAAAGATGGCTTTCAGGTGTTGAGAGATACTTATTAGGGATGTTTATAGAAAAAAGTAAAGGCATAGAGCATCTATAAATACATATATATGCATATCTGTAGGTGTATATATATATATGAGTTTTTTGGCAATCTACAATTTTGAAATGTACACCAACATATTAGATGAAACTGATGATGTTAGAACCACCATTATCCAAAGCTTAGATAGGCATGAGAGTGCCAGACTTGTGGAACAAGTATAATGGGGACAAAAAACGGGGATAAAAGTGTATAGAGTAGGAAATATAGCAACTTTTAGTGCAGGATGATGATTAATACATGAGCCTAGGGTTGTGCCTATAACTAGTCTGAGCGTGTATACTTCATGGACTCTGTTAAAGTCTATGTAAGCAACAGCCAGAAGTATTCACTTGATGTTTTTGGAAGTGTTTTCTTAAAGGCTGGCAAAGAGGAGGGGGATGATGCCTCTGTCTGTCCCTGCCTTAAATGCACAACAGCTGAAGTATGGGCCAAATGGATGTTAGATCTATCACCAGCTGAACTCAGTCTAATGGAAACTGTGCTGGTTAAATGTGTACTTTTATATATATATATATATATATATATATGTGTGTGTGTGTATGTATACATACGTGTACACAGACACTTCTGGTGCTGTCATGCTTATGTATTAACAGTCAGGCTTAAGCCAAATATGCAGTTAAATGAGATAAATTGCTTTTCAGTATGATAGTTGTTCAGAATTTTTGTTTTGACTCTACATGTCCAATAAGATACTGCTTTTCTCTCATTTAGTGTAACATGTTACTATGAAGAAATATGTCTATCATTCTACTGTAAAACTGCTTCCTTTTAATATTTTCATTATTTTATTCTCCAGTGAAAACAAAATGTTCTTTCTGGAAGGTTGTTCCTTGAATGATTTATCTGTTGCCTTTCTGGTAGTGCTGTTCATGAACACAGTGATTCATACTAGTGCATGTTTTTTGTCCAGTTCTGCATATCTAATGTGTCATAATTTTTTATGCGGTATTGTATAGACTGTTTAAGGGAAATGAGAAAAAGACCCCTAGGACTATAATATTGGACTCTTTATAAAGCTGCATTTGTTGTCATTGTAGAGCAGTGCTAATAGTTGATACATATCGCATACACATTGATATACAGACCTACATGATTGCTTCTCTTCAAGTGTCAGGACTGTTAGAAATGTGGAAAGTTCTCTTTTTTTGTTATTTAATCCAGCTTGCAAGTGAAATTAGTAAGATTGTTCTGATTTTACTTTTCTACAATAATGTTCCAAAGTTATGGTCCAAGTATGCAGAAATTCACACTAACAAAGTAGTCCTATTACATGAGAATTCTTTCCTCACGTGGAGGAATACAAGTTTAATGATTAGATATTTCCATCTGCAGCAATTCCTGTATTTTTTAATTGACAATCACGCCTAAAATATGAAGAATGATAGGCACATCCATTTGGGTTTAGAGGAGGAGGCATGTTAAACATGTGGGAATGGAGAGTGCTGTTGATCATTACCTCTGGAGAAAAATTATGCGAACTCTTGTTTTCTGCCCCATTCACTATTACTGAGTTACAAGGAAATTGTAATTTCTCTTTTCCAGCCTGAAATTTAAAGTTTCTCTGTATTTATACAGTAGGTAACAGGTAAACTTTAAACTGTTTTCCAGAAGAAAGGAAAAATGTATTATTCTTTCCTGTTTTATTTCAGTCTTCTGATGGTTACAGTAGTGATACCGAGTACCAGTATCGAATTTTCTTTTCAAGGATCTCCTTTCTAAGGAATGTTGCCAGTCCCTACCTTCAGAGCTGCTGAGAGATTTCAGTGATACCATGACAGGAATTTACTCAACTTTCATTCCATTTTCTTGGCTACAGGTTTCCTAATAACAATAGAGAAAACTATGCAGACTACCCCTTAGCAGCAGTCTTCACAGTTGTCTGACAGAGGACTCCAGAAGATTGCTTTGTTGTTTTTTTCAGCTCACATATAAAGAATTGTCTTCACCAAAGCAAGAGTTGTAGACTGGTGTATTTTCTTAGAGGTAACTGAGATTCTGGAATGATACAGAAACATCCAGCTTTTGTGTATTAGTGTACAGTTACAGAGCTGCCATTTGAAGTGGTGGTCTGGATTTCCTCTCTCTTTTTTTTTTGGTTCTGTTTTTAGTGATATTGAAAAATCTCTGACTGGAGTAATCCAAATTAGGAGGGTAGGGTGGAGTTTACATTCAGGTAGAACACTTAAATTTTCTATGAGCTATGACTATTTTTCTCTTAACAGTGAAATTTAATTATTAATTGTTGTAATTGTCTCTGAAGCAGTCTCTGGTGCTTTGTTTGTGATCTAGTGGAGATAACAATTAACTTGAAAATGAGGGGAAAAGCTGTTTCAGGTAGCATTGACCTTCTTCTGTGTCTTTATCTGAACTTCTGCTTTATCCTATTGAATTCTTCTCTGGTTTGTATCAGTCCCATCACTGTCCAGACATACTCTTTTCCTATCTGAAAGTGGGAAATTTGTGGCTCTTCCATGGCTTTTTTATGTCTCCCACTCCTCTGACCCATTCAGAATTTCTTTCCAGCACTCCATATGTGTCAGACCTGAAGACTGTTGTCCTTTCCACTAGTTTTAAGAATAAGAAAGCTTCCTGTTGGCTTCAGTATCAAGTTATTCTCTCTGAATGAAACCCACTTGTTGAGAACTATTTTCTCAGAAAAGTCAAATTGAAAATATCTTCTTATTGTCTTATTTTTTATATATGCTGGAACAACTTGGGTGATAGGTGGCATGAAATATTAAGAAAGACAGGGTGCTTCTTAAAGCATGTAGAAAGATACTAAAAATAAATTTATCTATTAGTGCTCTATAACATATGTTATAATATGCTTCGTAGGACATTCTAAAGTAATAGCCTGTGCTCCAGTCCTCTTCCACATCATCACCTTCTCAATTTTAAGACACTGTATTCTAGGAGCCCAGGCTTGTCATCAGCTTTCTGAAGTGGAAAGCATCTGTGTGCAGTTTTCTAGTATTCATTATGGAGGCGTTTATTATTTGGTAGTTTTTCCTCAGTAACTGCTGCTGTAATAATTTTATGCAAAGTGGGACACAGAAGCTTCAGGTGTAAAAGTAACTGTCTTGTTTGGGTTGTCTCATCCATTATTTTCCAGCACTTAGATTTGGTAGTAAAGCAGTACTCTTTCCTCAGTAAAAGTACAGATTTTCTGCTGGTTTTTAGTGGCAAAAAAAATTCAGTGAAAATGTCCCTAAAAGAGATCCTTACACACTTGTTTATGTAAAAAGTAGTAGTAATAATGTAAGCAGTAACATCAATATATGGTTTGATAGCAAACATAAACCAGCAGTTTTCTAATGTCATGCTTGCAAAGATACTTTTATCATGAGCCTATTTAGAGATTTTAGGTTTTTTCTGCTTGTTTTATGTACAAGGATAAAGCAAAATGGATTATTTATTGTAATGGTTTCAACAGTAACTTTGCCTTTTAGTACTGTTGTTTCTGGAAGACTGCATGAATTTTGGTGCAGTATCAGACTTCACCTCTTCTATAGAGTTTTAGCTTTGTCTCTTAATTGAGATAACTGAGTAGCAGGTGTTGTGTTGTAGTAGGTCCCATAATGTGGGACTAATCATCAATCTTGCCACTTTTAAATACTGCTTTATAAGAATATAGGGTTTTTTGAGTCTCTGCTTGTAATTTTGCCTCCTGCCTCCCCACTAATAGGATCACGTAGTTCCAATCCCCTCTCCATAGGCGGGGATGCCATGCTCTTGACCAGGTTGCTCAAAGCCCCATCCAGTCTGGCTTTGAACACTTCCAGGGTTGGGGCATCCACAACCTCCCTGGGCAACCTGTTTAGTGTCCCACCACCTTCATATTAAAAAATCTGGTCCCTGTCTCGTGCTTTGGTATGAGTAACAAACACAGTAGCGTAACTTCTATTTTCCCATAACTTAAACGCTTTTGCTTACAGAGGAGTAAAGGTCTCAGAGGTAAATAGCTAGAAATTTCATGAAACTTGCCAACTTCCAAGAAGCAGAGAAGTCAGAATCAGTGGCCCTGAAGCAAAGGTTCCAGTGTTTTCTCGGCAAGATTCAGTTTGCTGCTGACCAGTGTTAGTACATACATGGGCTGGGCAGTTTGGGGCAGGGCACCTGGAGGGCTCGGGACACAGGGCAGTGCATGCCTTCATCTGTGTGTGATGCAGAGAAAAGAGTGGATGAGTGTGCAGGATAGGTTAAGATACCGCAGAAGACTGAGAAACGTGATAAATAAAAATGGATCTGTTGTGGAGGGGGAGACTGTAGAGATACCAGGAACAAATTCTGGATTTTGGGGGGGGAGAGAGGGCAAATGTAATTCTTGTCTTACCTTGGTTGTTCTAAAAGGCACTTTTATTGAGGGTGAGGGGAGCACATTTAGAAGGTTCACTTCTTTTGGCATGTCTTAGCTTCTATTTGTTTTCAGTTTGGAGGACTTGCTTACTTAAAATGAAGAACATTAAAGCATTAGTAAAAATATTGCTATTATTAATTATATAGAATTAAATCTGTTGGCAGTTTGTCTTGCACATTTAATTTTTAAAAGCATGTATCCTTAACTTCCTCTTACTGTGTTCAGCAGCCTAATATGCCCAATATTTTCAGGCGAAGCTGATCTTAAGCTATGGTGAAGTCAAAATGGGTGTCCTGTTTTGGTCAAGTCAGTTGCTTCTGAATGCCATGTTCCATAGTGGGTGCGACTCCATCTATTCTCCATCACCATTGAGATTTACCACTTGATTGCCAAAGAGATTGAACTTGCTGTGCACTGTCTTGCCAGACTGGCACTTTGCCAAACCTCTGTTGAATTTGTTCATTGAAGGGTAAACTGTAGAGGCAGGACAATGCCTTGGCTTGGGGAGACCATACAGAATCTGTGAGAAGAGTAGGACATTCCCCCTTTCATCTCTGCCTGGTGATCTCTTGAGACAGGTGATGGTGTAATAGATAACTTACACAAAAATATATAAATTCCAAAGTTTAACAGCACCTTTATTCTGTCTAGGGAAATGCAAATATTTTAAATAACAGGTAAACTGCGAAGAACAAGTTTATGATGAAGGCTGGAGGTGGGAGACTGGAGAGAATAAATTAACTGGCTGTGGTTATTCTTCCCAGGTTGGTCAGTAGGCGTTTAAACAGTATTGGTTAACAGACCTAAGTGCATAAGGGAAGGAATGTGTGTTCCTATGAAAGAACAATTTGGAGTGAAAGACTTTGGGATGTCTTTCTCTGACTAAATCTTAAGTGATTGTAAATAAAGAGCAGAAACTCCGTGGGAAGCTTTCCTGAACTTTTGTCTATTTTCAGACCATATAAGCTGGAGTGAAGTTTCCCTGGTTTTTTGTTTGAGATTTTGGTTGATTGTTTGTTTTTGTTATAAGACTTGCCACAACAGTGTTTTAGGAATGATAAATACTAGTAATAATCTGCTGGTCTGGTAAAACATAATACTATATGACATGATTAATAATGTGTAATCTTAGAAATTTATGTTTTTAAGAAACAGCTACAAAATATTTTTTGTTTTCATAAGAGTTTTTATCCAGTGCCACGCAATTGTTTCATTTGTACCAAAATCCATTCTCCTGATGTATTTTTATTAGTCATAGGATATAATGTTGTATTTGTTTGGCATGTCCAATTTTTATGGCTCATTTAGCAAAATATGAGTATCCTACTGATGACAGAATTTAATACAGCAGGCCAACAGAAAGATTATTCAAGAGCCCATTAGATGAGAATTTGAACTATGCAGTAGATGCTACTTTTCATGTTCACAATTGCCTTTGTAATTTCTGAGGCTCACTTCCTCTAGAAACATTTACTAGAGTCCATTGTAACTTTATTTCTACCAAGGCTTACTGCTTAGGAAGTAATTTAAGAATCCGTTGCAACTGGGAATAAACTTTCAAAACTGAGCTTCAGGATTGCTCTGGTCCAGGTTATTATGATTACATATACCTGGCACAGTGGGGCAGTAAACCTTTAATTGAGATTTAATAGATCTGCCGTAAGGCACGCATGTTGTAGCTGAATCTTTACCCACTTTAGCTGCTAAATACCACAAAAAAATTATCTGTCATTGATAAAGAAATTCTTTGTCATCTCACAAAGCCTGTGTTAGAAGAGGCTCTGCTCATTAGGTGGAAGAAAGACTCTGTGCCCTGTGATAGAAAAAACTGATAGATCAAGGTAAGCAGGTGTTCCACGTTTGAATGGAAGTGGCTGAAACTCATCTCTGTTGCAAGGATCATCTCTTAAGAAGCTGGATGTTTTGCTTCAGCTGTCTTTTGAGTGCTTTTTGTTGAAAAGTAGTTTTATAACTAGGTGCAATTAGCAAGCTGGCATATGTTATTTATTAAAAATTAGTTGATTGATAGCACCTCATCTTCAGTGCTTTTACAAGAAATTAACGAGAAAATGTTTTTCAAGGGATGTTAAAGTTATTTTTAGCTTTTTAAAAAATAAAGGCTACTTAGTGAATTTTAGCATACTGTGGCTTATTTAGTAGTTCAGTGTTCTTTAAACTCTGTGGTATTAAGCCTGGAGAGGTTTGGTACTTCCATTAGAAAGATTTCAGTGCTTTTAATGCAGTACTGTAGTTGCATTACATTTTGCCTCACTGCATGCTGTAATGATCTCTCATTGCAAAGGGAGTTGAAGTATATATAGTGTGGGTAGGAGGCTCTTGCCTATATTTGTGTTGCATTTCTCTGATTTTTTAATTTTCTTGACAGACATTATGTACTTGATTTTCAATTGTATGCGAGTTTGCAGGGTCACTTTCTAGCTCCTAGCAGGCTCCATGTGTGGGGCCATACTGTATGGCCATGCAAGGAATTGTGCCAGCAGTTCAGGACACAGCCAGGCCCACTGTTGTGTGCTGCTGAGAGTGACAGTGCTGCTGCCCCTCCCAGTGCTCACTGCTGTGCTTGAGTCAACGTTGGCACTTCACCTTCATGGCAAGTTGGCTGAAAACTAATCCTTGGGGTTGGGGGAGGGAGTATTGGTAAAGCTAGTCTGTTCAGCCGTACCAGAGAGCCAATTCAGCTGACTGCTCTCATATTGATACAAAAGCTTGCCAGTGTCACTGAGTAGGAAAAAACCCAGGTATTTATCCTTTACAGAAAGGCAAATGCAGATTTTTTTCTAACCATTTAGAGTTGACCTAACTCTTTCATCATCCTTTCCCTGCTCAATTTTTTCTGAAATATGCCTGTTTCAAGTGACCAAATTTTTGACATTTTTTTTAATTGAGATTGCTGAGCATTTTTTTTGTGTGTGTTCTTTTTGCTATCCATTCTGTGTGAATTCTGAACAGTTCACAACATCAAAGAGGTGTCTTGTTTTTTTCAGCTTTAATTTCATTTTAGGGTTACCTCTTATGGAAGAAACACTTCTCATAGAAGTGTTCAAGGCCAAAGTGGATGGAGCTATGAGCAACCTGGTCTAGTGGAAGGTGTCCCTGCCCATGGCAGTGGGGTTGGAACTAAGTCCCTTCAAACCCTTCTGTCCTGTATTTGCATGTTAAGCTCTTGTAGAGATCATGGAACATTTCTGGACTTCAATTTTTGTATGTTTTTATAAAGGAGACAATATCTATCTGACATAGTCTTTGAAAGTTTACAGGATCAATACAGAAGTGCTAAATAGTACAAATTCTTGATATTTTTCTAATTACTTTTTGTATGTAGATACATGCTTTATTTCAACCTGATGTTCCAATTACTGCAGCAAATGTGGAAACCTTTTCAAGGTGTCAGTTGCCTAATTTCCATGTAGTTAGGCTAGGTTATTAATCTTATTCTGTATGTAAGTGGCTTTCAGCACTTTCTAAAAATAGATTGCTGTTTGTTTAGTACTGCTATATTCTCAGTTGCACAAGCTTGGGTTTTTTATGAAGATGGATCCCGTGGTGCATAATGAAGTGTGCAAATCAGACGCATAATATACTGTGAGATTTCCTGCTGTGTTTTGTTAATCTTCTAAAACTATTCCAGTATTCAGAATTTGAGATCATATATGATTAATGTCACATACTGATTTGCCACAGAAATTGTATTCTGGAATTCTTGTTCAAGTGTCATCTTCTCTGAAATGGCTTGTTAACTTTATATACTTTTTCACATTTTGAGAGTAAATTGGCAGTTCAGAAATTGTTCCTAGCCTATCCTAACCTTTTATCCTCTAGTTTTATCTATGAAATAGGAAGATACTGCTCTTATACTTACCTTTCCTATAAAAACAATGAAACTTTCTTCTTCCTTTCTCAATTTTTAGTATCTCTCCAGTCTACCAATAGCAGTCTTAATGCAAGTAAAGAATTATATATATTCATAATGCTAGATATGAAAAAGTTACTTTTTTGATTATTTATTTTTTGTTTACTGATTTCTCTTTTTTCTCCCATTTATTGTTGGATGCTGCTTTTGATGTTAATTTAAATTATTTTACTTGTGTGGAAAGTTTGAGTGAGTGTTAGACTTACTTGTAGAGGAAAAAGAAGAAAAGTGATGGTGGTACTTCATTTTGGATGTGTTTGTGATGGTGGTGCAGTTGTCCTGGGTGATGCCTTGTACCTGTGAATAGTCACTGGTTTTACTTGACTACTCGTTGGAATCATGTGGGTTGGAATGTCATGTCCAAACCAATCCTTGTTAGAGGAGATTGCTCAGGGATTTGTTCAGTCTCCGTTGCCTCCCACGTCAACCTGGTCCACTCTTGAGCACCCACATGGTAGAGAATGAGTTTTGTCTTTAGCAGACTAGCCTGTAGTTCACTGGATCATCCTTGTTACCCATCTTGAAAGGCAATGATGTTTTTCCAGTATTTGGGAACCTCTCTGGTGCTATGACCTTTTAAAGATAATGTAGAAGTTTCTAACAGTGACATTGGCAAGCTCCCTCAACAACATATATATCCTATCTGATATATCAGATATATCCTATCTGATCCTGTGGACTTTTACATGTGCAGTTGGCTTAAGCATTCCTTGATCATATGTTCCTGCACAGTGGATGATGTTGCATTCTCACAGATTCTTCTGGAAGATTTGGGGAATTGTGAGGTCAGAAGACAGAATTTAGCAGTGAAATCTGGGGTGACAAAAAAAAGGATTGAATTCTTTAGTTTTTTTCGTGTTCTTTGTCACTAGGTTCCTGTCTCATTGAGCAGAAAATGCCCACATTTTCTGTATCGATCCTTTCACCTTACTGATGTAAATAAAGAAGCCCTCTTAAAGTACTTTTCCACTGTTTTCTGATGCTGTCCTAAGGGCAGCGTCCTTGGGTGGTACCTCTCTATCTCTGTTGGGATAATCAGTAGAAAAGGTCAAGAAACAATCGTTGTGCATCATGTGGTTATCACCATTATCTTATCAGAAAAACTTTGAAAGAAATGACAAAGAAAATGTTTAACATACTTCAAAGTTCTGTCCTTTTATCCTCCTCTCTTACTCCTTGTTAATACTTAGAAAATGTTAAACACAACTGAACAAATGATCAGACTTACACAGTTCTGTGTTCTTCCGTCCTGTCACTCAGTATGATATTCTGCATTGGAAGCAGCCTAGTGTGCATGTCCTGAGAAAAACTCCAGTCATTTATCAGAATATGGAGATCATTTCCATCTTTGAAGAACAGACCTTTCATAAATACTTTTGCTTTGCAAACCTTTTGTCCAGGATGGATACTCTATTTATCATTGGGTTTCTGTTGACACAATATTCTTGAAAGGGTGTGGGGTTTTTGTTAACCATTTGAGAAATTAGATTCCCTTCATGCAAAAGAATGTCCATACTTTGTGTCCATCATACTGTCCGTTATGGTACCATAGAACTTTACAGGTAAACTCTCTACTTCACATAGTATTTCACTTACTCTCAGGTTATGATTACTGCTTCATATTGGAAGTACTTTTGATAGGTGTTTTGCCTCTGCAGCTAATTTAGAGAGCAGAAAGTTAAAGCATCTTTCAAGCACTAAATCTCTAAATCTATGCCTGTAAATGTAGGTTAGGCTACAGTTCCATGCAAATTTCTTTAGTATCCTTAGTACTTAAAACTATCCTAGTTCCTGGATGGAGCTTACCTCTGCTGCGCTGTCACAGCTGTGCTGTTCTAGTGTGGTTGAACAGAGGAGGGAACTGATACGGTTGAAAAATAACTTTTTCCCTCCTCTGCTGGTTAAGTGTTTTTTGCCTGAGTCAGTTTCCTTCCCCAGGTTTGCTGTCAGTGTTCATATATTGTAGGTGCAGGACAGGAACAAGAAGCTCCACCTCTTAAGAAATATGAGGGATGTGAAAAAATGTTCATGCAGTGCTGCTTCAGAATGGGAGAATGCGCCCTCACTGTGGTTTACACAGTTGATGTACTAGAGTTGATGGTATCAAAGCTGGAAGATAACAAGCTATTTTGCATAGAAGCCTGTCTGGAAGAATAATGAAGCAATGGGGGAAGTAAACCAAAAATATTTCTGTTGTCAGGGTTTTATGAGTACTTGTATCCTCTTAACAATATATCTGATGACTCTAAATGAGCAACAGATTAGAAAGCTTAGAAGCATTCTTTTTAATTTACTTAAATATGAGTCGGGATGAAAGCAATGACTCTGAGTACATTTAAATTAATTTACATTTTCTGTGTGAACGCTGCAGTATCTGATAAGTTGTTTGCAGTTGTGATGGTCTAAGCATTTGTAAGATGAGGCGTGTATTTTTTCTTTACAAGTGTAACTGAGGAAAAAGAATGCAAACTTCAGTTCTTACTGGAAAAGCACCTACATCCTGAATCAAACCTGTGTTTGTTTTAGGTTTTGTATTCAGGACAGTTCTTGGACATGCAGAAATAGATGAGATCTCACAAGATGAAGGACTTCCAAAAGCTTCTGTATATGTAGTGGAAACCTTAAAGTCTCTACCTCTTTTATTCCAGGAGTGGTAGGGAGTTTTCTGGCAATCCAGTGATACATGCGAGAAAGTTACATGAGAAAAGTTGGTCTTTTTGTGGACAGTGAATGCACCTGGCTTCTTTGGTGAGTTGACCTTGTAGAATCATAGAATGGTTAGGGTTGGAAGGGACCTTAAAGGGCATCTAGTTCCAATCCCCCTGCTGTGGACAGGGATGCCACTCACTCCATCAGGTTGCCCAGGGCCCCACCCAGCCTGGCCTTGAGTACTTCCAGGGATGGGGCATCCAGAACGCCTCTGGGCAGCCAGTTCCAGTGCCTCACCACCTCACAGTAAAGAATTCCTTCCTAACATCCAAACATAACCCCTTTCAGTTTAAAACCATTGCCCCCGGTCCTATCACTATTTGCCCAAGTCCCTCTCCCTTGTTTTTATAAGCCTCCTTAAGGCACTGGAAGACCTCAGTGAGGTCTTTCCAAAGCCTTCACTTCTCCATGCTGAACAGTCCCAGCTCTCTTAGCCTGTCTTTGTAGGGGAGAGAACAGATGCCCCAGGGAAGTGGTCACAGCACCAAGCCTGGCACAGTTCAAGAAGCATTTGCATCATACTCTCGGGTACATGGTATGACTCTTGGGAATGGTCCTGTGTAGGGCTAAGAGTTGGGCTCCATTATCCTTGTGGGTCCCTTCAAACTCAGTGTATTCTGTGTTTCCACCTTCTGATCATCTTCATGGCCTTCCTCTGGACCCATTCCTACAGGTCCATGTCTTTCTTGCATTGAGGACTCAGAGCTGGATGCAACGCACCAGGTGGGGTCTCATGAGGGCAGAGCAGAGGGGCAGAATCACCTCCCTTGACTTGCTGGCTGTGCTGCTTTTGATGCACCCCAGGATGCAATGGGCCTTCTGGGCTGCCAGTGCACACTCTCAGCTTATGCCCAGCTTTTCAGCCATGAGAACCCCCAGGCACTTCAGAGCT
The DNA here is from genome assembly GCA_035047865.1 of Dendrocincla tyrannina. Lineage (NCBI taxonomy): Eukaryota > Metazoa > Chordata > Aves > Passeriformes > Dendrocolaptidae > Dendrocincla > Dendrocincla tyrannina. Next base: position 83,834,202 of record JAWWMP010000116.1, on the reverse strand, counting down.
GCTCTCAGTGACTTCTTCTCCCAGTCTGTACTCATGTCTGGGATTGCTTCAACCCAGGTGCAGCACCTTTGCTCTTGGACTTGTTGAATATCTTGAGATTTTCCTGTGGTCACTTCTCAAGTTTTTCCAAGTGCCCCTGGATGGCATCCTGTCCTTCTGTTGTGTCAACTGCACCACTCAGCTTAGTGGTGTCTGCAAACTTGCTGAGGGTGCACTTGATTTCACTGCATCATTGATAAAGATGTTGAACAATACCAGTCTCGAGTCAGGAGAGACATGAGGGAGGGACACCACTCATCACCAGCCTCCACCTGTATATAAAGACATTGATTGCAGGTCGCTGGCTGCATCCATCTAGCCAGTTCTTTATCCACTAAATAGTCCATCCATCAAATATGTGTCTCTCCAACATGGAGATAAGGATGTCATGTTGAACCCTATTAAAGGCCTTATGGAAGTCTAGATAGATGACATCTATTCATCTTCACTTGTTGACCGTTGCTGTCAATCCATCACAGAAGGCCACCAGATTGGTCAGGCATAATTTGCCCTTAATAAAGCTGTGCTGGATGCTTTGGATCACCTTCATGTCTTTTATGTACCTTAGCCTCGGAGGGTCTGCTCCATGATCTTCCTGGGCACAAAGGTGAGGCCCACATGTACCATATCACTACCAAAATCTTGCCATGCAAACACAGTACAGCATCACATCAGAAACAGTAAAGCAATGAGGATGTTCTTCTAGTGAGCCATAGTATTGATTTATATGGAGTAATTTGCCTTTAAAGCAAGATGTGCCAAAAAAACCTACCCTTCTAAGATGTTGTCTTCTGCTGGACACTAGCACTTTATTAGATACTCTTTATGCCACTCATTTAAGTATTTTAGATAGGCAGAATTTTAAAGGATTTTTTTTTTTTTTGGAACTGCAAAACTTTGCTTGTATTGTATGGAGATTCACTATGAACTTTTTTCCCTCCCATTTGGTAATTGCTTACTGATGCTGATGTCAGTAATGATTGTAACTTGTGCAGAACAGTGTCCACACACAGTAACTTTAAAGTGTTGATCCTCTTTCTGACATTCTTTCAGCAAGCATACTTTGCTTTGTAATTCAGAATGTGATAATTGAGTTTTACATGAAAAGACTGTATGGGGATTTTTAAAAGCCTGGCTTGAGGATGTGGTTAATAAGGACATAAAGGTCTTAATAAAAAATACAGATTATTTTTTCAGGGATTTTTTTAATTGTCATTTTAGAAATGGCACAGTTGTTTAAATAAACAGGGAAATATGTCAGCTACACCTGTGTAAGTTGTCTATTTAAATTACAGGTAGTTTCTTGGGCTTGGAATTGCTATCTCCCTTGGTGTAACTTCACCTAAAGGAGCTTGTAGGGGGAGGAAAAATGGTAGTTAAATCTCCTCCAGCATGCTGCCATTCTTAGGCAGAGGTACAGCAATTGGCTTCTATTAACTCAGTACCTTAGGGTCATCTCTGCTTTTCTAAATATTTTCAGCCTCTGGGTATGAATGTGTCTTGCTGATTAAAACAGCCTTTATAGTGCACACAGTCAAAATAGCAACATGGAGGTTCTAAATTTAAATCTTACTACAAAATAGTCAGTAATTTAGCCTGTGTAACAGATTATTGGTTATCTCCGTTAAAATAAAATTTGCTGTATAGAACCAGATACCAAGTGACCATTCAGATCAAATAACTCAGGCGAACACTGGCTGACATGATGGTATACTTCTAGATTTACATTTTTGTTAGGAAAAAGAATACTAGAGAGACTGAAAATTGATCCAGAGTTGAGTGAGCAGAACTGGGATACTAAGACGGAATACCTGAAATAAAACATCATACTTCTTAAATCTGATCTTTCATCTGAATAAAGAAAATAGAGAATAATAAAAAAGCTGGTGGATTTAACATATAATTACAATGAGGTGGGGAAAAAATTGATTAGTACCTCCCAACAAGAATAAAAACTATTGTTAAGTATTTATTCAAACTCAGAAGGAAAGTTTCAGGAATATCTGGAGTGTCAGTAGACAAGCCAATTGTGAAAGGTGGCTTTGGAGTATATAAGAGTATATAAGCTCATAGCTGAATAATTGAATTGCTCGCACTTGCTTTGACAATGCTAACAGAACTCCTCATGCCAGAATCTTTCTCAGTAAGGAATGTGATAGAGTATACAACTCAAAGCGAAACATCAGTGGAAGAAATTGCAATACATGAAGGAAACCGTGAACAAGGCAGCAGTATCAAATGGCATTCATCCAAGTGTTGTAAGAGGAACTGGGAAATAAAGGAGCTAATGGCTATAGCTTGTTACTTGTGGGTTAGCATCATCTTTCTGCTACAGCTAAGGAAAGATAGAGAGCATGATATCGGCTTTATAAAAAGACAGTGGAGGTGTTTGAGGAACTTTACATCAGTGAGCTTTGTGACCATGCAGCCCAAATTCATAGAAACGATAATAAAGACCAAATTTGATTTCATTGTTCCCTCTGTAAAGTCTTTTACCAAAGGCTTTGGGAGAGGCTAAGTTGCCTCTGAATAAAATGTAGTTTTATGCAAAAGAATTGGCAACAGATGGAAAGAGAGGGCAAAAAGCATTCATTTTGGTCATAGAAGGAGTAACCAACTGACCTGCATGAGGATGTGTGTTAATATTGGTGTACAGGTATAAGGAAAAGGGTATGATAGCAAGGTGACAAAGTTTAGATGTTTAAACTTTACTTGGGTTATTATAGTAGCTAGCTATTTAAAGAAAATTGTAGGTGCTCAGGTTTTGAGTTATATGGTTTGAAATAATACATGAAATTTACTGTAGGTAAATGTCAAGTAATCAAAGTGAATGAGAAACAGAAAAGAGGATTTTTTTAGGCAGTGATTGCTTCTGAAGTGGCTCTTAACCAGCCATGAATAAAAGATGGAATTATCTAGTACATAAAGATCAATGCAGTTCTCCTTAGCTGTGAAAACAGGTTTAGGAAAGGAATAAAGAGTAAAAAGGAAAGGAAATAAAGAACAACTAGGAAAGGAATAAAGAACAAAACAGAAATGTCATGCTGCTTCTGTAGAAATCCATGGGATGTCTGCATTGCTAGTTTTCCTTGTAGTGTATGTATCCTCATCTCAAAGGGGTACAGTAGACTAGAAGGGGTTCCGAGAGAAGCATCAAAGTGTGATTTAAAAGCATGAAACAGCTTTCATCTGAGGAAAAATTAACCTCTTTTTTATTTTTTCTTTTTCTGCCTGGGAAAAGTATAACAATGAAAGATCTCAACAGGGATCCATGCATCATGAGGGAATAGGGAAAAAGTTTACTTATTACTGTCTTCCAAAGTGTATGGACTAGAGTACTAAGAAAGAGCAAAAGGTGCCAATTTGAATCAGAATAAAATAAAGGAGATACTCATATAATTAAGCCGAGGTATTCTCTCCTTCAAGATGCTGTTGATTGTTTAAAGTAGGCTTGATTAAGAAAACAAGCAGGGAAGAAGGTAGGAAAAGCTAAATACAAAAGTTAAATACAAAAATACAACCCATGACTCAGGAAGCCTGCAGTGGATGCAAGCAGATGGAAGCAGTGGTTGAATATTCAATAAGTATTTCTCTGTGCACTGTTTATACTTTACCACAGACATCTGTTGTTGGGTGTGATTTTCTTACTCTTTTCTATCAAAGCATATGAGTTGCATTTATAATTTTTAAATGCATTTCCAACAATATAAAGAAAAATGTAGTAAGAGAAGACATTTAAATTATACCAATATCAAAGCAACTGCATAGTTTGTCATAAAGAATTTGTGTGAGAACTCTTGGTTGCAGTAGTTAAAACCCAGGGGGAACAATGCCTGGCTTTAATGAGTTTGTCTCCATGCTTTGGACCACCTTCAGTTAATAACACCCTGTCCCATCATATTATATGAAAATCACCATAGTGTTGGATATTGCAATAATCTGGAATTTTATGTGGTATGACTGTCCTCAGGAAGTGCAGATTTTTACTCAGTTGATGGTAACACTGAAATTTCAGTTATCATCAAATGTTAATTCAGGTCAGTGTCAGACGTTAAATTGAAAAAGAAGTATATTGCGTTGAAATTGTACTTGGAACAATTTGGAACTGTTGCTTTTATACGGAAAAATTAAATATATGTTTGGGTATTAGATTTGAAAGAATAATTTTTAGGACTTTCTCTGCATGTAACATATACTTCATATCAGAGGAGCTGCACTTAAAATTATGGGTGTCAGTAAAACAGTTGAAATAAGTTGAAAGCAGTTGTTACACTACCTCAGGTCATAATTTTTAACAGCTTGCTGACTTACTGCATTAATAAGATGTTGACAGATACTCGTATTTATTTAGGAAAATGAATTGCCACTGCATTGATGAAATTATTCATCAGATGATAGTTAAACATTGACATCAACAAAATAAATACTTGGGGAAAATGCATGCATCTGGTTTACTCCTCTAGTTTGTGTTAATTAATAACTCAGCTTGAAATTAAGACTTATCTTAACTTGTTCTCATTTCAGCTTTAGATAGATCACAGTCCAAGAGAGATGGAGGTTTTAAAAGTAATTGGAGCTTTGATCATGCAGAAGAAAGTGAAGGAGATGCAGAGAAAGAGTAAGGATGCTTTTATCTAGGCTATTGAAAGTATAAATGTCTATTTATAATTAAATACTTTTTGTCATTTATGCATAAGAAACAGTATATAAAATGTTAAAATTCCTGTAATTAAGAAAAATTGTTTCAAATAAGTGATTATTTTAATAGTCTTGCCATATAGAAGTGCATTATAATGTAAGTTTAATTGTGAACGTGGGGCTTACAACATAGGGTACAGTACATTTCACAAGTGTTGCAGTTGGGTTTGGAGCTTGTGTAGGTCTAACAGAACACAAAAATATGTCAACATGCAAAATAAGGAAATTAATAGGTAGTGTATCGAAGCAGCTTCAGCTTTTCCTTTAGTGATGATGTTACTCAGTAGTTCACAGTTATGATTGAAGTACTTCAGTAGCTTTAGGCTTACATCAAGTTAAACTGAGCTTAGAAGACTAGGGGTTTTTCTCCCTTGTGCTTACTTCACTGAATAGAGAAAAGGCTGCTTTGGTTCCCTTATAATTTATTCCTTGGTATGTTTGGATTTTGGCTAAAACTAAATCTCATGTGTTCAGTTTGAATACATACTTTTTCCTTACGACGTTTTAGTGTTTCTAATATGTGTACTCAATACTAACGTATTTAGTTCTAAAATGACTGATGAATTGTTAAAAAACAAGTGCCATGCACAGAATGTGTGTCAGATTGTTTGTTCTTATGTATTTGGAGAGTAGGAGTTGCAAGTTTAAAAAGTATGCTGTGGTTCTCTAGTAAGAAAATGCTGAATCCTGTGATTAAGTACAAAAATAATTCATATATGAATTAATATTGTGTAATATGCTACCTAATTCTCTGCATTGGAAGGGAGGTGGTAAAGTAGACACACAACCACGTAGGCTGCGGCAGCAGGCTACACTGTAGTCTTACGAAAACATTAAGAAATGTGATGTTTTAGTCTTTAAAAAATGAGTTCAGTAGTTCACTGAAGTGTGAGGTAAGCATTAAGACTTCTTGTCAAAGAGCTGTATCAGAAGTTAAAACCACTTTTTTAAAAGGTTCACAGACAAGGTTCAGTTCTATAATAATAAGCTTGCTTTTTCCCTTAGGAACTTTACATCCTTTTCCAGCACACAGTAAGACATTTTAAGTATAAGGGCAGTACATTTGTAAGCCTTGCTGCTTTTTTTATTTCTTGTAATTTACTGCTGTTTTCTATCTGTCTCCAGCTGATGTTGACTTAAGAACACAGAATGAAATAGGTATAGAGTAATGATGCAAAAAAAAAAAGTTAGAAAAATTAACATGGATCATGTATTTTATATAATTGTATTTGGTTTTAAGATTGTATGTCAGAGTGATTTTTCATTCCTTTCAGATATTCTGTATGGTAAACAGTTTTCCTGTAGATGGAATTGAATTTTTATTACCTACTTAGATCAGTAATATGCTTTTATATCTGTGAATTATGCAGAATCTTATCTGGAAATATAGGTAAAAGAGTAGTTGAAAATTGATTTAAACTGGAGATGCTGCCTTTTTTACTTACCCTTCCTCTGATACCGTTTGAGGCACCTTCTCATTCCCTTCAAACAGCTACAGGTTTTAAGCTGCCCATGTATTTACTTTTGGTAACACCTGGGTTTGTTTGTCTTAAAGGCATAATGAGCTTTGAGCGTTTTGAAATAATTTGTGTACTTTGATTTTATATAACAAAACACTGACAGAAGGCAATCTTTAGAAAACAAACAACAATAAATTGCCCTTTATTCCCCTAAATTCCCTTTAGCCTTAGTAGAAGATTTCATATAATTGTTCCAGCATAAAGCTTTGTGTCCCTCCCAATATTTTGAGTATATTATGCAGTAAGTAGGTATTCTGGCAGTTACTTTAAAATGTCATTCTCATTTTCTATAGTGTGCTGATATTTACTACAGTGTTTGAGTCTTAGTGCATTTCTTTATGGAGAGAGCTGTCAGCCTGAAGTGAGCAGCTGGATGCATCTCATGCTTGTTGTTGAAGCGGGAGTGTTACAGTGCCTGACCTTATATCACAGCTTTTTGCCCTCCTAGTGGCGGGCACACAGTTAAGTTTGTTTTGAAATAGCCTAGAAAAACATTCCAGCACTTTAAGAGTTGGCTATACTCTTGTATTACCCCATGAGACCTGTGCTAATGTTGTTGGTGAGTACTCGATATCTGCTTGGATTATCTTTCTTCAGTGAGATGAACACAGATTATGTGGCTAATGACCTACTACCAAAGGAAATTTTAGCATAGTTGAATGTCTTTTTTTTAAAAGAGGGGTGTCATTTAACTTACTTGGGGAATTAGATGGGCTGAGTCATAATGGTAAAGTATCAAGTAATGAACGCAAAGACTAAAGAGTGTCTGTAAAAAGGAGAAAGTTTGGAAAAATTATTGATCACTCAACACTGTATAAATTTAAAATCATGCTAGAGTTGATACTCAGCAAAGAACTAGAGTTATGGAAGTTCAAAATGATAATTGACAAGTGTCTTATTTGAAAGTAAATGCCTATAGATAATATTCAGTCCACTTGAAAGTGTAAAAGTAGGATTATTGATGTTCTGAAAGATTTTATCTACTCAAGACAGCAATCAAGATGTGAGACTTTTCTTGCTGTGTACTTGGAGATCCTGCCAGAGAGTAACATTTACGTAGAACCATAGGAAAAAAACCAGTTGATCAGTTGAACATACTGAAACCTATGTAGACCATCACAGAATAAATGATGCGTATCTCATGTAGCAGAAGGCATGGAAGGATGATAGACTTATGCAGACATGGCCAAAGTAATAACTTATTTGTGAAATTAACATGTTTTAAAATGCTTTATAATGTAAACAGATGATTGTTCTTGAAGTGTCTTGAATCATGTATATTTACTTCCTTTTTCATATCTGGGTGAATGTTTTTGAAATAATACCTCAGTGTGCTCCACAGTGGTTTTGTAAACGGATGGGCTATAGTTTGCTCTTGGCTGTGATAATGTTTTCTTAATAGTCTAGACTTTTGCCTTCCCGTGAGATTTGTTCAATAGCAGTCTTATCAAAAACAATGGATACAAATAAATGGGTTTGATTTATTTGAGCTATGGCATGCTTTCTTAATTACCATTTTCTTTAAAAAACTGTTAATTTTTTCACTCTTTTATTTAGGAGCATAAACTTCTTGTTTCCTTGTATTACTGAATGGAAAAGCAATGTACTATTTTATTTCTGTTTAGGTTTTTTTCAGAACTTTTATAATCTGTAATATTTTCTCAAAAAACCCTCCCATATTTATATAGATATTTTATGCTTTTTTAATGAGCTTGTTAGTAAGGCCAGTATAGCCTTTAAAGTGATGAAAATTTTTTGTTCAGAGGTTCAGTTCTCAGTTTCAGTAGTTTTAATTAAGGTTAAGTTAACTCATAATTATGGTTGTTTTTAATGGACTGGCACTGTGATGGAGTCGAGTAATACCACTACTTCTCTTGTGCCTCTGATACTGAGACTTTTTTTAATGTGCTGCCTACTACTATGTTAATTTAAAATAAAAAATGTACACAGTGCGCTATAAAGGGAAATGCACGTCAACCTCCTGGTTTTATATGTAATAGTTTTCAGAAAGAAATTCCAATTATGTTTGAAATGTGACTGAATCAGTTGGTAGTTGATAAAAATATACTTCCAGCTTATTAGAGTGTAACCTCAATGGTCAACAGAGGTTTAAAGTTCAGGTGTCTGAATACAGTAATGAAAACATGGTCTTGTAAACTGAGCTAACTATTGCATAGTTCTTAATGTTTGAAAGTATTAAACAAATTGCAAGTGATTAGAGATAAGTAAACAGTAATTGGTTTTTTTCCTTGTTCAATGCCTAAATTTGAATGTGTAATTATGGATTCCCCACTGGAAAGAACAATTTAGGTAAATTACTTGTATTTTTTTCTCCTTAATTTTAGTAAAGACATTCATTTGTTATAAAATTTTAATGAAAGTACTGAAAAGTTAGAAATTATTGTTTCAGTGTGAAAATAACCAGGGAACTCACAGGTTAAAAGTGACAAAGTGTGGAGGCATAGCATCCTCCTAGCAAGGGCACTGAGGTTTCATTTTAGCAGTGTTAAAAACGATACCGACTGGTATGTGAGGGTGTGGCATAGTGAGGGTTTTTTTCAGGGCTGTATAAATTGCATCTTTGAAGCAGGCAACTGGAAGCATTTGATACATGAGCAGATAGATATTACTCAGTTGCTATGTATTCTGCTCTGTGAAAAAACACACTTTTCTCGTACTGATGCATTGTGGTGGTTTAACATTAGCTGGGAATTAAACTCCAAATGATCCATTCCCCTTTCCTCTTGCCCCGCTCTGGTAAGAGACGGACAAAGCAGATTGTGGGTTAACAATTTACTGAAAGCTAACAGCAATAGATTAAGAAACGTACAGTAACAGCAACAATAGTAATAACAAAAGTGTACAGAAGAGAAAGTGCTTTACTCACAAAAGGTGTTCACCACCTTGACTCAGCTCTGTGTGGCTGCTGAGACAAACACAAGATGACAGACATTCCTGCAGCTCGGCAGCGACAAGGGATTGTTCCCAAGACAAAGACAAGGTATTGGGTGCTCTTTGCAGCCGACATTCCCTGTCCTCAAGCTCAAGACCATGAAAAACAATGACTGACAAATCCCCAAAAGCCTACAGCTCAGCTTGTTTCGTTTTGGCTGGGCTTAGGCTTGCCTCCACCACTCCACTCCCCATGGCTGCTTCCTGACCAGTGCTGTGGTGCACGTGTGAATGGGTATTTCGGGGTCGCAGCACCGTGTGGGCTCAACTCTGTTTGCAGCTTGGAGTTGTGTTCCTCCCGAGGGACAGGCAGTGGTGGCAGAGTTAGAGTCTGCAGTGCTGGGTCCCAGTAACTTCCGTGAGGAGGAAAACTGAACAAAATAGTGCACTTCTGGTGTACGTTCATTTTTAATTTCCCCCAAGGCCGCATCTCCCAGCAATAACATGGATGGTACAGAATAGCATCTTAGCCATGCACACGTGGCTCTGTGCTACGCTCCCCCTGTGAGCAAGCCTAGGACATGCATATACTGTGCATTCCTTAAGATCTGAAAACATTGTTTCATTTAAAACTTTCAATTCCCCATAAGAATTACTCTTGTTCACTTTGATTTAAGCACTGGTTTAGTGTTTTTATCATTTGCAGTGTGTTACGCTCTCTCTCAGCATCCCCCTCAAATGCCCTTTGTTAAAATGGTTGTTATTTTGGGGCATGTTGAAATCCTGAAAGTAGAGCCACAGTAGAAAGGCCTTTAGAAAATCATCATGGGCTTTTGTATGATGTAAAGCTGAAGAATAAAAGTGTTTCTAGTGGTGAAATGATGTGGCTAAGTCAGCACAGTAGATGAATGCCAGAACTGCAGGTACTGCGGGCTCCTGTTACATCTGTGTTGCAGGGCTTTGTTTATTCTTTAGGATCTTGAAAATTTCTGAAATCATTAAACTTGGTGTCTTCTGATGAAGGGTTGTTAAGGCTCAGTGAGCCTCCCTTGAAGGAATAACATGTCCTGAGAGTCTGAGAAAATGTTGCAGTATTTTAAAATTCTAATATCTATATGTAGTCTGTACAGAAGAGCAGCTACACTCTTTTGTCTTTGAAATTAGTGAGGATCTACTACACTGTTTATTTTACTACTGAGCACCTAGAGTTGTGGTGGTGTGTAAAGGAAAGGAAAATACAACAGTGCCACTGGCTGTGTATTGGCATTTACATCATTCTTCCCATATCAAAAGCAAGAGTGTGCAGTCTTACCTCCTGAAGTTGCAGAGTCTGCAGATCTGACCCTATAAGTTGAGAACTTCTTTCTTTTATGTTATTTGCTGCACAGATATCTGTATTGCATAAGGTGGAAGAAAATATTGTAACATGAAGGGAAATCTTGTGCATCTGAGAGATTACTTTATATGTAAAGAGTTAAAGTCACTGTATATGTTGCAGTCAGTATGTCCTACCTGCAGCTGAGAAATGTTTCCACCTTCACTTCCATCCTTGTTTCTCTTATGTAGTTGTTTCCTCAGAATCCTGGCATAACTGCTTTTATTTTTAAGTTATTTCTGCCTGAATGATCTTGAGTAAAAAGCCCCAAACCACACAATTACAAGTTGGCTAAAGGTGGGGGAGTTTTTGTGGCCAGGAGAGGAGTAAGCTTATCAAGATTGATGAGAAGAGATTATTTGCAGGTTGCTTCTCCTTGAAGCAAGAATATATTAGCCTAATCTAGCTGCTGTCTGTATAAAATGTGTGATTGGGGTTTCAATTTAAATACTTAAGATTGAGGATAATTGCCTATTACTGAAAAGAATACATGGCTTTCTTTTTTTAAAATATTCTTCCCCATTCTAATAGTTGGGGATTACAGACACTAAAAGTACTAAAGAAACACATTTCAATGAGCAGTAGAACCAAACTGAATATGTTATTTTTAGGAAGAGATATTTTGGTAGTAATTGTTGTGGGATAAAATTTAGTTATGTTAAGTTCTTCTCCCCAGGTACTATGAAATTTGCAGTTTTAAACTACATACTTGAATATTGATGTGCATGAAAGATTGTTTTATAGCTTAATGAAATATTTGACTCAATTTATGCATATAGAGTCTTTTATGGTGTCAGTAATTGAATTAATCTTTTTAGCTTTGCTTTTTATGAAATAATTTGATGGCACTCTGAGTTCAGGTTCACATAATGCATCTGATGACTATTTTGCTTATTTCGTGTTTTATGCATGTATATATATACAGTGTGTATGTGATGCATTTAAATTTAAAGAGGGAAGAGAAAAAAAACCCTTTGTGTGTGTAAAATGTTTTGCCGGTGCTCTCTTGGATTACAACATATGTGCTTTTCTCTCCCGCACTTGTCTAGTGAGGCAAATCTGCTCAGTTTAGATGACAGTGATGAGCCTTTCAGTCCCAATGAAGAAAGAAAGGTAAGTAATCTGTTTATCACATGGTGAAAATGTATATTTAAAACTTGCTAGGTTCTTAAACAGTATTGTATAGTCATCTGTGCAGTATTAAAAAATGAAAGTTTATTGTCATGATTTAGGACCATATGTTCAAGCTGCGTTTCTGCCTACCCTTAATGTTTTTGTTCCCCTCTTGATTTGTATAGTATACTGAAAATATGAGCATGAATATCTAATTTTAAATTTTAGACAATTATAATTAATATAATATATATAAATTATATATTATATTTGGTTTAGTAAGGAATCCTAGTACGTAAGGGTGTAGACAATATATTTTACATGAAATTTGGTACAAAAGGAGTTTGAAAATTAAGCCAAAGTAATATTTATATTAATATTTTGTAATTAATTTTTTCCTTTTAACTTTTATATAATTCTGTTGTTACAGTCATTTCGTTGCCGGCCTGGAACCATTGGCACTAGCAGTGATTCCATAAAAACATGTGCAAGACGAGGCAAAGCTGGAAGCTTCAGACTGTTTAAGGGGAATGCAATTGGCCTCAACATGATGGGAAATAGTAAAAAACTTAGGTAATACATTCAGTTTTATGTTTACTTGCCTACTTGATCATTGATACAAATCACTACTAAATAAATAGAACTTCTGGTATATTTGCATTACCTGCTGTACATTTTAAGAAGCTACACTGTGCTATGCTTCTGCATAAAGATAGAAAACTAGATGGTTGAGGTCTTTCTTCTTCCAAAATATTTAACAGGACATTAGTAAAGTACCAGGAGACTATGGAAATGAAGTTAGAGCATTCACTGGTGTATTTGTTAATACTTAACCAATGTTCCCTGCATGTGCTATTGTTTCCTCTGTACAGTGGTAGCAGGCAGAAGAATATTTCTAACATCCCTATCAAGAAAATCTTCTTTCCATGACTGTGAATTGCCAAGGTTAATTCAAGATGCATTTTCTGTTTTCCCTACTGTTTAATTTAGGAGTCACAAACTATTTCTTAAAGGATTCAGCAAATGCCATACTCCTGTATGATAGCTTGAGCTTGTCACTTGGATTTAATGTTGACAGGAACAGTGTTTAAATATTCAAGTGTTGTACTTGCTTGTTACTACTGTCCCTGGCTTCTAAGAGACTGATTTTTTTATTTAGCATATAAGAATTGATATATTCAGGAAGTGTTTCATATTGCTAAAGTGAACTCAGGTTGGTAACTTTTGCAGAAAGGAAACGTTCATGAGATAGCTAGCTATAGTTGGGCCAGTCATCAAATATCCAAACTCCATGTGGCTGCACAAGAGACGTTCACGTCTTTGTTCTTGCATGCTGATCCCTAAGAACATTTTTGGTTAGTGGGGACATCTTATCACAGTCAGTTGAGAAAATAAATCCTTGAAGTTCTGTGTGATGTGTGTCCTCTCTTGCTCTTCTGATCTTTGAGCCTGATGTCTTGAGGTAGACTAATGGGATGTTATTTGGAACTTTAAAAAGTTATTTTAAAAATAGAATTTCTTTAATAATGATGAGTTTCTTTGTTATAGTCTAAAAGAGCTGTTGCACAGAAATTGTTATTTTTCAGCACATTCAAGCACTTCTTGGCTGCTCTTGCCATGGGTACTTCCTTCTGTCCTTCTCTTAAATTCTTTTTACAATTAAACAAATCACTGCAGTGGTTCACTGTCCTTAATTTATGCTGTGCAAATAATGTTTTATGTTTCAGTCTTTTTATTTTTTTTGTATACACAACGCATTTATAAGATTGTATCCAGATTTATGGTTTACACCTCTTCAAATTCACCAGTTCTTACAGAATCACCCTGGTCATTTCCATTCTTTAGGTTTCTGTTCTTGAGCATAGACATAAAGATAAAAGTAACTTCTACAAATTTGTCAGGACTCTTTTGCCCTGTTTTAGTGAAGAAGCCCATGAATTTACATAGTATTTGTTCTTTGTTTGGAGTACACCTAACCATTTAAAACAAGATTCCCCAAATCCTGTGGTAACTAGGATTTTCCTCTGGCTGGCTGTGGGATTTTTCATGAAATCCAACCTTACTGTGTAATTTTTTCTCTTGAAGCTGTCATACTTCACTGGGTACATGAATGTTTGGATTAAGTTCCAGAAGTGTATACAGGTTTTGTTTTTAAGGTAAATAGTTACTGAGGGTTTTTTGAACGGTATAAGCGTTTAGTTCAGACATCCTGTTACCTGGATTGGGACTGCTTTCTATTGATAAATATGTTATGAACATAAGACCTAGTATGATATATAAAATTTAACGAAAGAAGTAAAATCTGTGGCATGTAAACAGACATCCACCTTTTGTCTAGTACTGAGCTGCATGCTGAATTTAAATGAAAAAAATAAGTATCCCCTTTCCTCTTAATAAATTGTCATTAATGAAGAAATTTAATTGTGAATAATGGTTGTGTAGAGGTCACTAAGTCTGCTTAGAAATGTGATTATGCTATAAGTGATTAACTTAATTTTGATAGTGTGGTATCTTTCATAATATGTGTATCAGTAAAGATTTGTGATCTAGGTACTATAGTGATGATTGGTAGTGTGTTCACTTTTGACATGCAGAATGGAAGGTGCTTGATAGTTCCTCTTTTAGTATTTGGACTCTTCAACTAGAGAAGATTCTGAAAAGTGATCTGAAAAAGATCAGATACTTGATACTCTTGATCTGTTGATGCTTTTTATCGCAACATTGAAGTCTTTTTTCCGCTGTATCTGCTGAATAGGGACTAAAAATGTCAGATCAGTGGGGCTTCACTCTTTCACTCAAATGAGTATTTTTGTAGCATAGTAGTCCCTAAAATTCAGAGAATGAGTGACAGGAAGAAGGGATATGCAAGGACAGTGCAAAGAGATTTTTTCTGTACATATCCACTTACATGTACAAAAGTTTAAACTAACCAAAAAGTTAGTCTGTTACCTGGTTAAGCAAATCCAGTATCAAACTCTAACTTAACCCTACTAGTTTTGTTTGTATTTTTTTAATAATGAGATTAAATTGCTCTTATATTTTCTAGCTTTCAATATTTTGTATCAAAATTTTTCACATTAAGTCCCTTTTACATTTTTTTGGGTAATGTTTTGTTAGAAAACTTACTTGATGAACAGCAGAATTAATGTAGTCTGTAGTTGTGTCCTGCATTTTTAGTTGTGCTTCCATTACTTCTAGATCCCTCCCTTTGCCCAGTGCAAGATTGTTTTGTGCTTTGCCTCTTGAATCTGTGGTGTTGAGAAGGCCCTAGGATCAGCTGAGAGCCTAGGTTTCAAATAATTCTGTAGTTTCTGGGATAACATTAATGAGACATACATTGTTAATGTACTGTATGTTCTTTGAGACTTCTAGAACATTTGTTCTCTCAAGGAGCTTTCTTACCACTACATCACCCTGGTTTTAATCTCATATTTTAATTTTCGTGAAACTGCTGAAATTTGCAAACACAGGTTTCACTTCTGATGTGCCCATTTTGCCACTTGCTAGGACTTTATATTGAATTTTTCTGGTGTTTCTCTCTGTGCAAGGTATGTTCTGTTGAGAGAACAAGATTTATAGAGCAGATTGCATTTTTCTGCTGTCCTAGTTGGAAACATGTCTGATTGCCATATGAACCATTTAAGTGTGCCATCTAGAACAGTCTGCTTTGATTCAAACCTGATCCCCAGCAGTCTGTGATACGCTATTCCAGCACCTACTAGAGTTTCTCACTACCAGAGGCAGAAAGCAGAAGTGCTGCTTAACAGTTTTTTTGGCTGTGGGGGCACAAGACAGAATTTCATAATCATGATAGTTTGGCAAAGCTCAGATCCAACAAATACAATGATAAAACATGAGACAGGTGTTTAAAGTCTTGCTCCTTAGGTCTTACAAGCATTTGAGAAGGCATTCCTGCGCTCTACTTCTGTTTTCCTTTTCAGACATTAAACTGGAAGCCAAAGAGGACTTGAGACACTCTAAAGTATTTAGGGCAAATAACTGTCAGCTTTTTATTTCTCAGGTGGCAGCATTAAACAGAGGGTTGACTGTAAACTGGTCTGGCTGATGACTGACCAGCTGAAGTTGCATAGTCTTGCCTTGTAAGCATGTGGGATGAGTGTGTTTACTTTCAGGAGGCTGGTGTTTGAGTGGGCCACTATTAGGTTAATTTTCAGGAATTAAATTAATTGAACTGTTACATTATTTATGGTGTTTCTAAACTCCATGTTCTAGAAAAGAGTTTTAGCATTTGATTTTGTTAAGTCTTGTTCTGTTAGGTTCATGGTTATGTTATGATCAGTCAGATAACAGTGCCTTAGGATCAGTCAAAAATGCTCTGAAAGCTTATAATCTTGAATTATGCTCCCTGTAAGGTTCCCAAAAGGGATTGTAATGCTAAACCGAAATTTAAAAAGCAAACTAACAGGTTGCTCACTATCGTTTTCTGGGGAAATGTAAAGGAAGGATTAGGAATCTGTTGTCAGCTGTTTTGAGAATTTTGGTGCTTCAGGCTTTTTTATCCGTGTTCGTAACAGGACAAAAAGCAGAATAATTTTTTTGAGAAATGTTTTTAATCAGAATGCTTTTTCACATAATTTTGCTTAGTGCAATTAAAAATTCCAAGCAATTTTAAAAGCAGAGTTTAAGCACTGTATTTCTGTGATTTGCATCATCAGTTTGCATCATCAACATACTGTCTGCTAAAAGTTATGTGGTTTTTGAATATTTCAAGCATAGTATTGTGTATCCTTACACAACAATATGCAGGATAATTGTGAGGATCTAATGATCTTTGAAGGAGTACTGTATTACTGATCTACTGTATAGTAATGTCAGCTTTTACTCGAGAGGGTAATGGCAAGAAATCTCTCCAGTATTACTGGTTTTACATAGTAATGAGATAAAAGTCTAAAGGCAACAAATGAAGAAACCGAAGAAATTCTAAAATACGCTGGTGATTAGAGTCCTGCTGAGCTATTTGAGTATCTGAGAATCCTTTTCTTTTCTTTTTGAAATGTGTTGTTTTGTTTCAGTTACTTGCCATCATATATCCATAAATTAGCATTTCTTTTATGAGTAATAAGATGAGGGAAATTGCTAAATGTACAGTTCAGTCTGTTCACGTTTTGCCCCTTAAGTTGTATTAAAGAAGTTAATACTCTGGTTTAATAAAATGAGAGATGGAAGTACAAAATTAATTATGTATGGTTACAATTCACTAAAAGTGTCAGTGCCTTTTTGCAGTACAGTGTTGAGTAAAGTAGAGCTGGTTCATAGTGTTTTGGATGCTGATAAAATTTTCAAAAACCTTTACGTTTTCTTCCAGGCAAAAAAAAATTCTGTATATTCTTATTTGCCTATTTAATGTAGTGCTGAATGTTTTTATGCCTGTAAAATGATCGTAACAAATTGCATCATTGGTTCAGAAATACTTAGATTTTTGGTTTTCTTTAGCCATTCTTGTGAAAGTAAGACATCACAATTTTTTGACTTTTTTTTGAATTTTTTTTGAAGACTGCACAATTACACTAGGGTCTGTTCTTAAATATTTTTCTATATGTTTGCAGTGAAAATGCTCAGAATGTGTCTGGTCCTGTAACTATGGTACATGGCAGACGTTTTCACCATGCACATGCACAGACGACAGTAGTAAAAACAGCAGCCCAAAGGTAAGACTAATTACATTTGTTTCTCCAGATGTTTCAGTTGTAAGAAGTCCTCTCTGATTTTGTATGCAATGGTTTTCCTTATGCCATGAAGTGTTCTAAGAAAATGTAAGTAATCAAATGGGTGCATTCTTGATTATGAGCTTTGATCTTAATTACTAAAGTGTCATAAAATTTACCATTTAGGCATTATTATCCTATAATATTAGAATTTACTCAAAACACACTGTGGCACATAGGAGAGCATCTGTTAATTCAAATATTTTTGGAAAACACTTCGATATAGACGAACAGAGTATGCAGTAAAAATTCTCATAACTGACAACGTGATCAGCAAATACTAATTCACAGCAACTCCAGTTTGGGGAAGATCCATCTGAAGATTAAATTATAGATCTATTGATAACATATAGTCTATAAATACAGCATGAAACATATAACCTGGAACATCTAACAAAAGCAAGGTTTTCAATTTATGTGAGAGGATGACTGGAAACTGGGGAGTCTTACCAAATTATGCCAAATTGAACTTCATTGGTTTGAAAACTTAAAACCCCATCAGACTTCTCTAAATTGCAGGGTTGTTTTTAACATGCTTTTCATACCCAGTGTGTTACAAACATATAAGATAACCACCACTTTAAGAAATTGCCTTTCAAAATTTGTCCATTCAGAGCTCTTTTTATATATGAATTTCATGGATTTCCACAATCCCACATGAATGTTGTATTCTGTCAGCATTTTGTAGCTTTGTTCTTCTGCCTTCTTTTTTATTCTGTGTTTTTAAGTCTGAATTTTTGAGAGTGGTGGGATCACGTGTAGGCATCATACTCTTTTTTCATTCCACTTCCCTTATTTGGATTTGCTAACTTCAGAAAAACAAAGCCCATATACTGATGTGAATGAATTATGTGATCCAAACATGTGTTAGTGTAATCTGGCATTGAAGAAACAGACTGAAAAAGGGATTTTACAGTCCTGGAATAATAGAATCATAGACTAGTTTGTGCGGGAAGGGACCTTTAAGGACTATTTAGTCCAACTTCCCTTCAATGAGCGGGGACATTTTCATCCATATCAGATTGCTCACAGCTTCATTCAACGTGACCTTGAATGTTTCCAGGTATAAGGCATGTACGACCTCTCAGGGCAACCTGTTCCAGTGTTTCACGACCTCATAGTAAAAAACTTCTTTATTCTATCTAGTCTGAGTCTAACCTCTCCTAGTTTAAAACCATTACCCTGAAACAGGCCCTGCTAAACTGTCCCAGTCTTACAGGCTCCTTTAAAGTACTGAAAGGCAAATACTGAGGTCTCCCTGGAGCCCTCACTTCTCCAGGCTGAGTAGCCCCAACTCTCTTAGCCTTTCCTTATGGGAGTTGCTGTCTGGTCCTGTCCTTGGGGACTTACACCGTTGTTGCCTCCTTCCATTTCCAACAGTGCTTTTGGTATAATATGTAAATGTTATATAGCATTTACATATTAGTGGACATTTCCTAGCACTTAGTAAAAGCAGATGCAGTAGTCTCTCTCTTTTCTTTCAATTTCTTCCCATCATTGAAACACTGGGATGACTGAGAAGGATTGGCAGATTGGCAGAAGTTTTACCATGAATTAAACTGAAGGATGAAGTTTATGTTATCAGTGGGGTTTAGGCTGAACCAACTCTTTTTTTCTTGCATGAAGTGCTTTTTAGAATATTTTTGTTAAGTGTTCCATTGGGGAATGTGTGGGGCATCTCTAAGCATTCATGCCCTTAACCTTTCTGGTGGGGTTTTTTTGATTTTTGTTTGTGTTTGTGCTTGCTTCTGTTTGCTTGTTTGAAAGGGGCTTTTATTTGTTTGGATTTTGTCGTAATTCTGAGGGATAAAATTTTGATCTACAGTGCCAATTAAAATGATTTCAAGTAAGAAAATCATGCAAGACTGCTTTGAATGTTGACCTTGATAATACTAGTGCGCTAGTATTATCAAGCTTTGTTGTGAGATGGTTCTTTGAAACAGCCAGTCAACATGGATTCATCTTACGAAGTTGAGTGCCATACGTTTCTTCAACGTGCTCCAGAGATTCTTTATCTGCAGGCCTGCTTGCCTTTCTTGCCTATGGGATTTGCTTCTTTTTAAGCCTGCAATGTAATGTTAAGAAAAAAAGGTAGCAACTTGGCATGTGTGACATGCAGAAAGAAAGCTAATGCATAGTGTAAATTGAGTATTGGGTGAAGAATACTAATCATCTTGAGTGTTTCTAGTATGTTTTCTGTCAGGATTGTTATTGTAGTTCATTTACATTAGCAACAGAGAATTAACTCTTATGCTAGAAATATTTTGGAAAAATTTTGGAGTTTTAAAGATAAGAAATAGTCAAAACAGTCCTGTATGGACAATATTTTTTGGTCATATATTTTTTGTTGTGTAGGAATTCTTTTATCCTTTTTTGCTAGTCTGTACTGACATTAGGCAACAGTTGAGTTTAAAAGTAAATGGTGTTGGTGATTCCTTAAAAAGGACTATATGCAGAAAATGTGCAGGGCAAACCCAAAGTGAAACAAAAAGTAAAAAAAAGTATATATATCAAGACAGAAAAGCTCGCAGCATGGAAATTGTGTCACCTGTAAATTAGGATAGGAAAAAAAATAACCCAGCGCCTTAGAGCTCAAAATTTTGTTCTTTTACTTTCCCTTTGTAGAATTGTTTTATGGTGTGGTGATCAGTAACAACATGGTGAAAATAATTTTATCTAACCTAATATATTGTACTTGAACCTACAGTAGATTCTTGAAAGGATAATAAAAAATAAAAACATGATTAAATTAGTTTGGAGCAGTTTGGGTCTCTGGCACTGATTTGACAGATTCTGTTATTTATATTGGGATTTTGGAGTGGGGATAGTGTCACATGGGGCAAGCTAACTGTGAAACTCAGTTGTAATCTTTGTCATGTTGAATTTGAAGTTTGTGATTTGTACTGTATTTCTTATTTCTGCAAGTTTTTTGCACATGCATGTTAAAGTCTGGCTGAGTATTGGTTGCACTCATATTTCAAATGAAGTGTCTAGTACAACAAAATTGGATATTTCAAAGTAATATGATAACTATTATTCACGTGTTTTTTTCAAATGGAATCTGGGGATTAAAGTTTGTTCACTTCTGATACAGCAAATTTTCAGAGATAGCTTGGCCTAGTGTTGCAGTTGGTTCAAACTTCTTTGCTTCATTTAATGATGTATAGTTCTGCGTTATGCTATTGACTGTTCTGTAAAACTTGGCACTGAAATAGCATGTATGTATAGCATGTCTAACAAAGCTTATGCATGAGCTGCGTGAAGCAATTGGTAAGGACACTGATCGTTTTAATTCCTGTATCTGTCCAGGGTTCTAATTTCTTAATCTTTCTGAGATGTAAAAGGGAGAATTCTTTTAAATGCATTATATTAATAATGCATTTTAAAACAAGCAAGTGAGGCATCTAATGTAATGACAGTGTATAGTATCAGGCGTTCTGGAAATTTTTTTCTTGCATTTAAGTTTCCCTAGCATTGTGTGTTGCTTAACAGTGTAACTCCTTACAACACCTGTAAAGAGTTAACCCAAGTTTCGGGTTAACTGTGCCAGGAATACAAAGATAGTGGATATGGCTCCATACAGACATGGTTTGAATCTGACCGGATTTATAACCTCGGATGTGACTGCACAAGCGCAGTGTTTATTGTTTGTAAAGGCTAGCTCCTCTTAGAAGCAGTTTTCCCCCACCTTCATGCAGCATTGGCTGATTAGCTGCACCCCAGTCTTAAGTTGCTGTGGTCACATTCAGTTTTGAAGTCCTTTTACTCTCTTCCCAGAGCATTATGGAGATGGAATGTGTTTTCATACTGCATTCTGTAGGATTATCAGGACTACGTTCTTACCTGCTTTACTTCCACTCCTGCCGTTTTCTGAGTAACAAGAGAATTAGAGTTTGCTCCGTTCTTGTGAGTGTTCTGTTTGTGAAAAGGAAAGGAGCATGAGCTTTTATTACTCTGTAATAATAGTATTCTGTTTAGTTTGACTGAAGGAAAACAGGAAACAATTTGAATTTGTTCTGTTGTAGAATACTGTTAGTGTAATGCATATGTGACAGAAGGTTGTTAGGCTTTTGATATTTGGGAGGAACAGTCACATAGATGAAAAGCTTACAGCGTTCCATATTGCAAATTTTGAGAAGACCGGAGATAAAGATGCTGTTTTCAAGTTTTCTGCATGCTATGCTTAGTTAGATCTATTTTTATACCATTCTTGGTATACAAAGGACTACAGTTGTGAGCATCAGCTACATTGTTATATGTTAACTTATGTTAAAGGAGATAGTTGTGAAACTAATTCCTAAATATTTTCGAAGACTTTTTTTTAAGCCCAAACTTCAGAAGGAGGTTTCTGTTTATCCTTCTCTAGCTTGCGCATGTGGTTTCATAATATTTAAGGACTGCTTTCTGAATTTTTTTTTCTCAATTTAAACAATTAAGTATTTTTTTAATGGTTGGAAACAAGATTTTACATAACTTTATTTTATCTTTTGCATGGCAATCAGGGATTATTTTAATGGTTGGCCCCTGTCTTTGAGGTCTTCTCCATCCTTAAGGATTCTGTGATTGGAAATGAGGCTTGATCTTAATTCATGTATTAGGATTCTGTTGTAATGACTTCTACATTGCAAGTGAATTGATGTGACCAGGTTAAATTCAAAATTAATCAAATTTTAAACAATGAAAAATATTCAGGTCAATGTAATATTTAGACGACTGACTGTTACTATCTTTGAAGTAACATTTATGCATTTCTAATGACTCTTACTAAAATGTAATGAAAAAATTATAGTACTTGTTTGAAAACTAGTCCAGTGAGTGCAAGAGACAATGAAATAGTTATAGTTTATATTTAATAACTTTTGCATTTAGTGACATGCAACACATGTGGGGCTTTGCATCTTATCTGTTTTTTTCTTTTTTCATATTTTAAGCAATCTGGACCGAAAGGAAAGGTAAGCTTACTGTTGATCAAATGAGCATGGCAATGAGCATTAGGAGAATTAACTGACTGAGTGCTGTATCAATGCTACTGAAGGAATATTTAATTCAGTCAATCATATCTGCTCATGTGTGATGGGGGTTGGTTGATTTTGTTCTGTTTTTTGTGGTTCATTTACTCCCTTTTACTGAAAAAGGACTTTTCCATCTGTCTCTAAATAAAGCCATGTTAATGTCAACTTTGGGTACATTTCCACTGGAAATTTATCTCTCTATTCATATAACCAATGTAAAATCAGGCAAACGTTCTGTGAATTTTAAGAATTCACTGCTAATTTTTTTTGTAAAGCAGCAAAATTTGTGTAATAGAATTATTCTGAAGCAGATCTTAGTAGGCTGTGTAACAACTTTCACTACATCATCTCAGCTTGGTTTGAATAGCATTAAAGGTTTTTGTTGCATTACTGTTGTATTTTGTTCATGATGTATATATGTTAAAGCAATTAACAGAAAATGTATAGCAAAACCAGGCACACTTGTTTTTCATTACTCATTTCAGGCTCATTTCTCACTTGTTTTGTATCTGGTTTGCTGCTGTCAACATTTTGTTAGCAGTATGAAATAGCATACATTTGTTTTTCTTCATATGTAGCTTAACTTTATATGTTAATGGAAATGTTTTGGTGATAGTAATGAATTCATTGAGGTTTTATAAATATCCTATCTATGTAGGTGGTTTTTGGCTGTATGAGCTTAATATCAGATTGATTTGTTTAAAAAATGTATATAATGTTTAACCGATAATGATAAAAATAACACAGTTCTTTGTGAATTCAGGATTTTCCAAATTGACTTAAAATTTCTGGTTTACTGCCTATTGTTACTACTTAGAAGAACTATCAAACAGATACTCACTAGCCAGTTAGTATCACTTTATGGCATAGAATGCAAGGATTGAATTCCATGCTAGTCTAATCGTAATTTTCTCTTGGGGGCACCTGCTGTTTCTTAATCCAGTTCTACTGGATATGTTATTTTTCCTTTCCCTGCTTTTTTCTGCTGTCCTAGCAGGGGAAGATGATGTAGGCAGGAGCTGCTAAATTTAGTTTTCAACATCACTGTTGTGATAAGCACAGCACCAGCTCCTGACTTTTGGGCCAAAGTGGGTTACTGACTTGTGTACTTAAAACCCTGTTCCCAGTGTTGCTGCTTCTTTTTTCAGCCTTTGACTTTTGCACTCTGCTTTTTTTCGTATAAGACATGCTGAAGGTAAATCTCACCTCAGCAGTGTAGTGCTTCAATCTTAACCATGCTTTACTTTCTTTTTGTGTAGTGATGTAAAAACCAACAGCCTGCCTGCAGTAGTATATCTCCAAATAGTAGCAAGTAGAAGCAGAGGAAAGGTTGAGTAAGGTAGCCTGTCAAAGAGTGAGGCTGCACAGTAAACACAGCTCTTGTGTAAGGCTGCGCCTCAACAAAGTCAGGAGTTGGTGCAGCCTTTTTAGTGTTGTGTGTACCAAGTCATGAGTAGCACTGTCTCCTAAATTCCCAGATCCAGATGTTTCTTTGTTTATTTCTTGCTGACATAGCCAAAAATTGTGGCCCTTTCCTTTCTCTGTGCCCCCCCTTTTTTGTTTTTTGTTTTCCTAGATAAGAAATTTTAAGTGGAAATGTCACTTTGGCTGGAGGCTGTCATAGAGGTCTGTCTCCAAGTCCAACGTGAAGATATTAAGGTCCAATTGCACCAGCAAAGGAATATGACACAATCATGAATGTTTGCTGAAAATACAAAATCAGTGACACCATTCTATCTTGGCAAAACATGCTTAGTCAAGAATACCGTAGAACTTAGCTGTTAAGATATGTCAAAACTTCATGATGCTGCACAGTCCAGAGTGCTTCAGCATTCGGTTGTGTCTGCTGCAGAAAAAGCCTGATCTGTCTTGGTACTGTGAATAATGTTTTGCTGTTTGATGCTTTACTGCTTTGTGAGATTGCTTTTATCTTGGTCTACTATCTTTTGGTCTACTTCCCTTGTTTTAAAAGTGCTTATAATGGATGAGATAAACAAGATGCCTGAAGTTGTTTAACCTCTGAGCAACCTCTCTTGTTTAACCTTCTTCACGCAAAACCTGTATCTCATAAATATTTTTAGGAATTGTAACAGGCAAAAAGAAATATCTTTTGAGTGTTTGCTAGAATGGTAGGAACAGCAATCAGTATTGTATTTCTTGGGGTTTTTAACTGTTAGATACAGTGTATAGGTGGTCTTGCATCTTGGTATGTTCAGGTGTTTGATCCTTCAATTATTCCTGTTGAAATGGAAGACTTAGTTTTGGTTAGGGTTTAACAGCAAGAAGATAGTTTTTTTGAAGTGCTCTGTTTTTTAATCTCTTCTAAGAAGTTTTTTTCTCTTCCAAATAGTTCTTTTAAATATAGGTGTCATGTTTGATTTAAAAAACCACCATAGTTTCCATTCTGTTTCTGCACCTCCATGCAAATAAATGGCTCAGTGTAGCAAGTACTTTACTGGAGAAGGTGTTAATAGATCTGCAAGTGTTCGGACGGCAACAAACACTGCTGAGAGAGGCAACTTAGTCTTGTAGCCTGTAAAAACTTTGTAATGGTGGGCTCTGCCTTTGTGTGGGGGTTTTTCAGGAAAGGAAACTAGTAGGAGGCACTTAGAGTTCCTGCCCTTATGTGGGAGGGCTGTCACTTTCTCATTTTTTAAAGATGAAATCTAAAATTACATAGTGTTTGAAATCGTCTTCACTTTTCTTCCTAATTCAAAGCAACCTCAAGCCTGACCCTGAATTGCTAACCACAGTAAACTGTGCTGGGAAGCCTCAGTTGATTTGGAGCTGTGTTTTGTGACTTAGGTTTGTCACTTAGGTTTGCTTCATTGTGAGCATATGAGTAACAATTCTGTATTGTGGCAGAAGAAAGATGTGTGGGTTTTTTGCAAGCTCTTCTGTATTCTTGCAAGTGTTTGACCATTTAATAGTTATCTATATGAGTCTACGCTGCTAACATAAAATTCAAACAAGGGTAGATAATGCTACTGTATTCTGATTTATTGTAAAAGAATTGATTAGCCTTATATGGTAAGTAATGAATTTATAATCTTAAAAGGTAATTAGATGTTGCATGTTAAATGTAGTACAATCTTGTTTGATTCTTAGAAGAAAAATGATAACTTAGAAATGTCCAGAGACCTTTAATAGTCAACTACATTTTAAAAGAAATTTTAGTATTTCCAGTCTGCCATATCATTTGCTTTATTGTTTGCTTTCAATTAGATGACAAATAGTTTCAATATTGTTTCTATTAAATATAATTTAAATGCTTTACATTTTAGGCATCTTACAGAAAATAATTTTTGTAAGAGTGATTCTGTTCAAAGCAAGACATGTTGTTATGAAATACTACTGAAAGATAATTATGACATGTCAGACAACAGCTCCTGCATCTTTCCTGAAATGTTTATATTTTTCAAATTTAGAATGATGTTACAGGGCTTTTTCTACCCTTCCTAATGTCATTAGCATTGGTTGTGATAGTACAGCTTCTCATTACATAAGGGTCTGAACTCTGCCTTTTATTCTGCCTTAAAGTAATCCCACATGATTTCAGTTTTTAAAGACAATTACAAAAAAACACAAAAACATGTAATTTCTGAATAAATGTTCATGTTGAATTTCTAATTTTCATTCAGTTTTTGTGTGTGCAGGCATTAAAAAAACTTCTTGGGAGAAGAAGGGCATTGTAGATTAATCCTGTTCCAAAGATGTTAGATAATAATAAAATATGAGAAGACCCTGAGAAATATTACCTAGAAATGCAGAAAATTCAAAAGTTTTATAATTTGATGCATTAGGAAATGGTGTGCTGGAAGAAATAAATTCTTATACTTAGTGCTGAAGTCTACTTCAGCCATGGCCAAATTTTTGTCAGATTGGTCCTCAAAATGTAGCTGTTAGTTGGAGATGTTACTGCCTACAGCTGTGTCCTTTGCCCCCTTGCTGTTGATTAATGTCCTTGTAATCAGAGGTAGCAGTATGGGATGCATGTGGCCTATTTCCAGCCCACTGCTTAACTTGCCAATAAAACCAGTTTGTGCTGGCGTGGTTGGCAAGGCCTCCTGTGTTTCAGGTGCATGCAGTCTTCTCTTATGACAGGAACAGTAATCTACAGCTTCAGGAAAGAGTAAGCACTGAGAAAGAAAAGTGCCACAACAGTAACAGAGCTGCAATGAGCTTCAGGAGTCTTTATTTGGTAGTAGCGCGATTTAACATGCTTGTGTGTAAACTGAAAACATCTTTCAGGAGACTCAGAGGAATCTTACTGTAATGCCTTATATTGCATTGATTTGCACAAAAATATGTTATATCTTTATTATGCAAATTGTACCCGCAAAAGGTTTGTTATCCAGTAATTTGTCTGTATTACAGTGTTTTAAAAACAAATATATAGGAACTATGTCTTTTTCTATGTTGCTCTTTCTGGTCTTTGGCCCCAGCAATTTTTGACGTCAGATCTCTTTCCTCTGTTTTACATCTTCTCTTCCTGTTTTTTTAAGCTGTGGAACTTGTGGAATCTACTTTAATATTAAAATAATAGTTGTTTCTATTCTTGGCTTTTAAAAGTATCTGTCTTGTATTTCATGAATGCGGAGCAGAGGAGAAGATGCAGGCTTCAGTATTTGGAGACTTTGGAGACTTGGGTCTGAAAGTGACAACTATTGATTATTATCAGAGGAGATTTAGATTAGAAACATTTCCAGGACATGTACTGTGGCTGTTCCTAGCATTCTGGTAATACTTTTTTAAAGGTACAAATAGTATGTAAAAGGAAGAGTTACTTATTTGTAGCTTTCAGATACATTTCAAGTTTATTTTGTTCATGTATAATTGTGATGAAATTATTAATGGTGTCTGTTGAAAGAACAACCATACATCTAATTCATTTTCCAGAAAAGAATACCCACCTCAGCTTCAAAAAGTAGAGGCAGACCACATTAGGTTACCACGGTCTCAAGGAGTGGGTAAGTTATCTTTAGAGTTCTCATTTAAGCAGAAAAATTTTTTGAATACCTGATTTAGGTGGGTGTGTTGTCAAACCTTATATAACCTCTAGTATATATATTTATAGCCTTAAATCATATTATTCTGGATTTATACAAGTTTGTGCATGAAGGGAGGATTTTGCCCTTTTTGACAGATTTCTGCAACCAATTCAGTCTTGTATGAATTTTAAATTAGGCTTCAGTTACTTTAAAAACAACAGAAATTAGGAAAGTTTAGAATCATAGAATTGGAGATGGAACAGATCTCTGGAGATCGTTTAGTCTGAGCCCAAGCACCCAGCTTGTTTGTGAATTACTGACAAGGAACTTCTCTAGCTGTGTTAGTATGAGACAAATGTGACATGGTAACCAACACTTGGTATGAAGCATACCAATACACTGAGGGAATTAATAGAAGAGTTAGCATCAGCACTGCTCTGCATCTCAGCTGAAACACACTCTTCTGTTGTTAGGAAACATAGATGGAGGTGCAGTAGAGAAGATATAGTTTGCTTTGAGGTGTGGAAATTGTGGAATTGGAAAATAAAACTCACTTGTTGTGTTTTGTTAAGCTTTGTTAGTACAGATGCAGTCTGTTAACTTGCTGTTCAGCTGCATACCCACCTACACTGTCAAGTTGTTTTGCTGTGCTGTTTTAGGTTAATGTTAAGTAGAACTTCAGCAGTACTACTCAAAAGTAAGTTAACTTAATAAAAAAAACACCTTTAATTGTTCCTTTTTGAAAATGAGTTATTCTTTAGTTTTGAGATGTCTCCTGATACTGGGATGTTTGTGAGACCATCAGGATGTATATTGAAAAATTACTGAAAAAAATAGTTTCAATATAATAATATTAAAAACTTTCAATATGGAGACTGCAATTAAACTAGGGAATATAAATAGCACTCTTATGTACTTCTTACAGTGCACAGAGTGTTTCTTTTTAATTCATGCATTTCTATGTTCATATATGCTTACGGTATTTAAATGAATGCCGCAATATGAAACAGGATATGACAGTATAATTAACTGTACCGCTGTGTCTTGTATTGAAGGAGTAAATCTGAAGGCATAAATCTGCTGTTTTACACCTGGCAGTGTGCTCAGGTGGCCAGGATGGCCACTGTGTCTTGGCCTGTATCAAGGATAGTGGGACAGCAGAGCTAGGAAAGCCATCGTGTCGCTGTGCTCGGCACTGCT
Source organism: Dendrocincla tyrannina (assembly GCA_035047865.1). Classification (NCBI taxonomy): domain Eukaryota; kingdom Metazoa; phylum Chordata; class Aves; order Passeriformes; family Dendrocolaptidae; genus Dendrocincla; species Dendrocincla tyrannina. The sequence continues at coordinate 83,805,636 of JAWWMP010000116.1, read as the reverse complement.
GAGGGCACTCCTTGAGTGCTGTGTCCAGTTCTGGGCCCCTTACTTTGAAAAGGACACTGAGTTGATGGAGCTTGTCCAGAGAAGGGCAGTGAATCTGGTGAATGGTCTGCAGCACAAGTCATACAAGGAGCAGCTAAGGGAGCTGGAAAAAAGGAGGCTCTGGGGAGACCTTATCACTCTCAACATCTACCTGAAAGGATGCAAGAAGTGTAGTTTGTTGAAAGTTTTAAAAGGTGTTTAAGTTTAGTTCAAGTTAGTGTATGTAAAGAAGTAAGTTGCTCATAATTATAACAGCGTATGAATGGACATTTCCTGTTAACATTTTTGCATTTTTTCCCTTCTAGACAGTGTAATGGAACATGCAGAAGAGTCAGAATCAGAATCTGAAATTAAGAGAAAGGTGCGACAGAAAGGTCACTGCAATTCATTTCAATCTGTCTTGAGTCTACCTTCTGCCACAAAAAAATGCTTAACTCAGTCAAAGGTGGGTTAGATTTTAAAAACAAGCTAGCTCTTGTTTAACTTTAAAAGTTGATGCATATTTTAAAAACAGACATTCAAGAGTAAAACAAGGTAATGTTTGGAAAGTTGGGAGGAACATTTACATAATTTTTAAAAGTTACAATGATAGAGATATTTAGATGTTAATTTGAATAGACAAAATGCTGCACTGAAAAGAAAAAGAATCTGTGGTTTAATTGAGCATTTGATTGATAAACCAGAGACTGATAATTTTGGCTTGCTGATATAGAGGAATGATATTTTGCTCTTTGACAGATTTTTTTAAATTTTTTTTTAGGTTCATGATTTTCTGTACTTAAAACTGTAAAGATAAAAGTACTGCAAAGATGCAAGTACTTCTTAGTAAGTTGCTCACTTTTTCAGTGAAACTAGCTCTTTCAGGTATGCAGATGGTATTGTCTGGTCTAGATGCAACCAACTAGGATGTTCTTGTCAGGAACTTTTCTGAATATCAGATGTAAGATATTTTTGAAATTCCTGTAAGGCTTTCTGTATTATTTATCAATTTCCCAGGATACTATCTATGAAAGTTTCATAATGCCCACATACAAGTCACACTGTATGACTGTCAAAGCAAAACTTCTGCAAGAGATCTTGGTAAAAAAACCCAAACAGACTTACGATTATTATATGTACACTTAGCTTGTGCTTGCTCTTGTATATTAGCAAGTAAGTCAGACTGTATTTTTTTGTTAGGAGGAGATACCTGGTACTGCTCTTGAGCATTTCCATTGCGTATTTGGTTAATTAATATGGTGTTAATAGGGAAACTAGTTTCAACTTTTTTGGTGTGTGGTTGAAGTAGAGGGATGCATTTACTCTGTACTTCAGATCCTTCAGGTACAATTGGTACTTGGTCTTGAATAGTTTAATGTCTGATTGAAATTCTTCAATGTGATAAGCAGGATCTTTATGAAAACTGTATCCTGTAACAGCGCTGAGGCAAAACAGTTTTAAATGTCAGTTGCTGTCTCCTCCCACCACTCAGGTTTTAAAAGTCTGATATATTTTATGCACTGGGGTGGGTTTTTTTCTTCTGTTTCATTACAGTATGTGTAGCTTTAAGTTGCAGAAAATTGGTAAAAATAATACTTTGTCTTTATATGACTTTGGTCTTTATATTTGGGTTTTGAAATTATTGAAGATCCCACACCCAGGGAAATGCTCTGTTGGAAATGTTTTCATGTCTGGGAATGGGGGTGGTGTAAATTGTGATAGCTGTGTTTTGAAAGTAGGTTCCAAAATGTTTTGATAGGATGTAGGTAATTGTTATCTTCAGTAGTTCACAGTACAGTGGTGATGCCATTTGAGTTCAGTGTTCCAGGAGACAATAACATGCACTGTATTTCTATTGTAGAGGTGTCCTGTATTCAGTTCAGTACATATTCTGTAGTTTATTTGTTAGTATTGAATCTCTTGGATTCAGAAGTCCAAGTTCTACACTAGCAATACATAATTAAGTGGGACCTAGTACATGTGAGAAAAACAAAAGACACTTCTTGCCTTTGCAGAGATAGGATACACATTTTCCCTTGTAGCCCCTGCTTACTTCTTGAAAGTTTGGGGAACTGGTGTTGCTCAAGTCCTGTTTTCTTTTCTGAGGTACTGGACTCAGTACTGCAGTACTGCAATGTATTTACGTTTCTTTTTATTTCCCCTCTCTTGAGGAGTGATTTTTCTTGCATGCCTTGCCAGGCTGTTAGAAGAGATCTTGGAAAGACAAATGAATTTGACGTATGAGGTTTCTTTGAGCCCTCTTTAGCATTGTTCTGTGGATCTTTAGGTTACTTCACAATGAAACTTTTCATTGAAATGATAAAACTGGACAATCTTGCTGATGGATATATGTATCTGAATAGGGTGTTATTTAAGGAAAAAAGGCAAGAAGGGTAATCTGATTTGTTCAACATTAGTCACTTCTTCCCAAGTTGCCACAAATGATGTTTATTCCTGTTAGAATGTTTTCAATTTTCTTAAACAAAAAAAATCAGACTGTATTTTAATGTTTGTTTTCTCTGCTTACTGTAATTGCTAACATAGTGTTATTGGATATCCATTAAAATCCATTCATAATATCCATTGATTATTATGAATAATTTCTTCACCAGAAGGGTTTTCAAGTATTGGAAGAGTCTGCTCAGGGATGTGGTTGAGTCACCATCCCTGCAAGTATTTTAAAAATATGTAGATATGGCACCTGGGGACATGATTTAGTGGTGACTTGGCAATGCTGGATTAACGGTTGGACTCAATGATATTAAAGGTCTTTTCCAACCTAAATGACTTTATGATTCAATCTGAACAGAAAGTAAGTGCAAGATTTGTTAATGGTATCTTTCTGCTTACTGCTTGTGTGTGTGTGTGTCTCCTTTAGCTTTTGGAACAGATTGATTGTTCTACTGATTGCCCGAATTGTGGGAGGGCAAATGAAAATCAGACCAAATGCCGACATTGTGAAAGTGCTTTGCAAAGAGTCTCCAGACAAACTGTGACATTAAGTGAATCTGTGGGACCTTTATCACGTTCTTCAATACATCAGAATTCAGCAGGGCAAAAATCTTCAGGTACAGGGTTCAGCGCAAAGAAGTTTTACAGTTCTGCTGTTGGAAAAGGTCCAGCGGATATTCTCCTGAGTAATGAAGTTGTAGGACATTCTATGTTACGACAGAATGGAAAAGTTGGTCTTATAACTGGGACCAAAAATCCCAAAATTACAGGAAGCTTAAGACAGAGGAGTACAAGACCATCTGAACTAAATGATCCAAGTAAGTACTTTTTTATGAATACAGCTGTAAGCTGGAAACCCAAAATATTGTGTCATGAAGGAACTGTTCGTGCAGGTTTATGTTACTGATGTTGCCTGAAATTTTTTGTGTGTATATGTTCTTGGGGAAGAGGGATAGATCTTTCAGTGATTTCCTTTTTATATGCACAGGTAGTCTCCAAGAAAGATGAAGATTGGAGAAAACAAAAATTACTTTGTGAATATTTTTCTTGTTTGTTTGTTTAAAAAAGACTTACACTTTGTAGTTTTTAGAAAAAGCATTCCTAGCAGAATTCCATCATTCACTCTCCTAAAGGGAAAGCCAGTATTTGATTTTTATTCTATATTTTCTCACCTCTTTTCTTTTGAGCTACACATCTACTTAAATTTCACAGTTTGTATAATACTAATATTTTGCTTTCTCTGTGTAAACTGAATTTATAAGCAGGAAGAGTGGACTGGGAGAAATCATGTTTCTGGCTCTGTGCTTAGTTTATTAGACCACATTGTCCTACTGATTTGAATGATTTCAGTCATAATTTCTCGTGTTGGTTTTTAAGTTGCATTATTTGCTGTCAATTCTTAATTGAACCTAGAAAAGTATGGCTTCACTTCTGCTTAGAGGTGGATTAATGATACCCGATTTTTGTATAGTTAGTTGTGAGAAATGAAAAACAAGGGAGAGAGCGCCTGCAAGCAGATTCCAAATAAACATTAATAAAAGCATAATATAATGATACATGTGGACTTTTTTGGCACTGCAGGACAATTACATAAATTACTTTTAAACTACTATTTGAAAAGAAATTTCTGTTACAGAAAAATGTAGTGGTTGAGAATTTAATATTTTCTGTTTAGTTGTTTTGTCTAGTGATGATGATGAGGAGGAGAATAGTGGCAGCACTAGGAGAATGGAAAGCATTTCACCTCGTCCTGCAGATTCAGCCCGCTCCTCCCCAGCTCCTTCTACAGGAAAGGTGGAAGCAGCATTAAAGGAAAACAGTTGTGGAATAGAACAGAGAATAGGTAGTATAACAACAGATACAGAAATTGCAGTCACACTACCGAGAAAAGCAAGAATGAAAGATCAGGTACTATTTAATGCTTTGTTTAAAGAAAACAAAAATCAAATAATAAATGGAATATGTACAGGCTTTGTTTTGCATTGTCAGAAGTTGACTATTTTTCATTGTTTTTCTTATTCAGCAGCTCACCAAGTAGTATCTCTGCCTACATAATACTGGAAACATAAGAAAATGTATTCCTTATATTTTTACAAGCATTCATAATGATATGAATTATGCTGTTAACATAAATGCTTCCGTGTTGAATGTTTACTCTTTGAAACTGGGCAGGGATTCTCTGTGAAGCTCAAGGGCTTACTGACTTTGCAGAAGAATGTCAGAACCAGCTGCTGCCTGTTAAGACTTTGGACATACGGAGTTAAACACGAAAAGAGACACTGGTATCAATAGTAGCCTTTGAAATTTAAAATACTTTGACAGCTGTCCCAACTAATAGCACTGATTTTAGGGATTTTGTGATGAGGTTTTTGCTTTTTTAGTTGAGTATTACTGTAAGAATTGGATAAACAAAGACAAAAAAATGCACTATGAACAGACACCTTAAGAGTTGTCAAAGGGGTCAGATTTCATGCTCTGTTAAAAGCCATCTCAGTAGTCAGCCATTAAGAGGAATAAATTCCCTGTGGCAATTGGTGTTGGATCAGTAGTGCTGATTAAAACCATTCTTGAGTCACTTGTCCAGCTTCACTATCCTAAGTTTGATTGAACAAGAGTATCTGATCTGATTTCCAGTCCTTTATGAACACTAAACTACTAATGCCAAAACCTTCATGCTAACATTCTAGTGCTGTAATTGATGAAATTATGGATGTTTATGATGTAATGTATAATTAGTCATCCCTGTCAATATAAAGCTGTGAATCTCTAGCCTACAATAAAGCTGTGGGCTAAAAGCTTGGATTATAAATAGTTTTGAATTAAGTTATTCTAGTGGTATGTGCTGAATTAATTGAAAGCACTGCATTGTGAAGGCACTGATGTCTTAAGACTTTTGAAACTCTCCCAAATGTTTTTCTTTGGATATATCCATATGTTCCTGTTCACTAGTCTTTACAAACCAGTTTTAAAACTGGAAACGATAACTGAATATTTTAAATAAAACTAGAAAAGAGCATACATTTAAAAACAGAGAAATATATATTTTTTTTAATTGTGAAATATGACACAAATCTTGCATTGATTCAAGACCAAAATTGCAGGTATCACAGCCGTTTTGCCAGATATGATACAAAAAAGTTTTATTCAGCTGTTTTTCACCCAAAGTATTTGTTAATTCTTCACTGAAGAGGCTACTTCAATATAGCACAGTTTGTGTTTGCTGTTTTATTGTTTGTCTGTGACACATTTTGAGCTTTTAATAATATTTAGCCAGTCCAGCAGACAAAAATGAAAAGCTGTCTTCAACAAGAGTCCTAGGAAAACATGTTAATTGCAGGGGTTTAGAATCCCTACCTTCTCCAGTGTATTAAATGAGGTATCCAAAAGAATGTTTTGAATTATTGCCAAGATAGTCTAGCGATTAGGGACTTTGAAATAAGTTTTGAGATTTAGTCTTAACAGAAATACTGAATCCCTTAGAATGCTTTTCTGTGGAAGCTTAATTGTTTCTTGTAAAAAGAAATGTTTATTCATGGACAGCTTTATGAAACAATGTAAATACCAAAGAGAAGACTAGTGTACAGAAAATTCTTCAACAAACTAGAGCAATAGAAGCAATACAACAAATAAATACATTAATCTGATGGCTATCAGCAGGCTTTATTTCATTTTAATAGTTTTTTTGTAAGATTGTTCTGTTGGTAAACAGGATACTTCACTGAGATTACAGCTTCAGTCAGCATTTACAGACTATCTTGAACTGGAGCCAGACTCCACATGGCCTTCTTTCAGTATTTAGCCTCCTGACCCTGGAATCTATCCTATAAGCATCTTAGTAGTTCTGTAGAGATGCCTTGAGGAATTGTGATTGGGTTTATTTATCTATATTTCTGCAAGATTCTGCTCTGCTACTGTGGTGATGCATTTTATTTCAAAACTTACATAATCACAAAAACTTGGATTAACAAAAATGAAAGAAACAAGTAAGCCACCAGCTTTCTTGTGGTTTTACAGCATTAGTGTTTTTATCTAAATAACCAATAAAACATGTTTAAAATAACTTTGTTTTGCCAGGCTGCACAATGTTTCAAAATAATAGAAAATAAATTGGTTTTGGCAATTTTAGAAGCACTACTTGTGATTTGGAATTGTTAACAAAATGTCAAGAATTGTCAGCTTACCTTTTTTTTTTTTTTTTTTTTCCTTCTTCTTGAGTGTAGCAATATTAACACACTCAGGTGTCCCAAAAAATTTTTTAGGAAATATCTACCTTCTGTATGGTTGAAATGGAAGCTCTAGTAAGTAATCCTGTTGACCAACAGAAAACTAGCTGAAAATTTAGTCCTTAGTTTTAACAAGCTTGCTTTAGCAATAAACCTTAGTGAGACATTCTGAAACCTTGAAAATTACTTTTCAGTTTGGGAACATTGTGTCTAACACTCCAATAAAACGTCGTAAAGTTATTTCCCAAGAGATCCTAACAGAAGCTGTACCTCTAAATTACCAAAATTCCTGTGAAAGTGTCATTCTGAACTGTCGAAGTATACGAATAGGAACGCTACGAAGAATGGTAGTGGAACCTGTGATTGTAAGTAAACTTGTTATTTCACAGCTCTCCTTTCAGGTTTTCGTGGGCGTTGTTTTTCTCATACCTGAGCAACATAATATTTTGCCTTTGTCTGTGAAACAGTAACTTTGTCTCTAATTGCAGAGGCCATGATTTCCAAAGAAACTCAAATTACTACTGGGTACTAACACCTGCAGCCTAGCTCTGGTTTTTAATAGAAACATGATTCCTGCAAAAGCCTTGAAAATCCTGTTTACTTGGTTGCTGGGGGTTATGGGTTAGCATGCATTTGTTAAGAACATTGAAAACAACAGCAGCAAAAAAATGGATATTGAGAGGTGGGAGGAAGAAGCCTTGTCCTACAGGTGAATAATTTTGCTTCTGTGGAACAATATATTTTTTTTCAGCCTTCCAAGCTACATGAAGGTTTTCAAGGAGACACTGAATGTTAGTTGTATGCCATAAGCCAGACAAAATGCATACTTCTTGCTAGGGTATCCACTGAAACAGTAGAGAGGTGTTAACTTGCTCTTTCCACCTCTCTGCAAAACCATGGGGTTTTTATTTGCTTAAATACTGATGGATGACATTTGCTTTTAAAGAAATAAAATTTGTGATATTTTTCAGAGTATTGTAAATATTTTTGGAAACTGAGCACTTGAGATGGATCTCAAGTTTTAACAGTATGTCTGAAAGAGATTCTTAAGTAGTAAGAAACGTGCTTGCCTCCTTGAGTTGTGCTAAAATGTACATTTTTGGGTTTTTTTTAAAGTTACATTTTAAATTCTAATTTTGAAATGTTTATTACTGAGTATTTAGTCAATTGAAATGTGTTTACTAACAGTTAAAAGGCTTTCAGTCAGTTTTAGTTTGGAGAAGATGTGAAATCTTACTATTGTGTTGTCTTTCAGTTTTGCCTGGATTATATCAAGATACGGCTAGAGAGTCAAGAAGGTGAGTTCATTTTTCATTTTATGTTAGTACTCAATATATGTATTTTGAAATAAAGTAACTTTGTAAAAGGTATTAAAAAGTGAATGGTAATTCAGTGTTCGTTCTGGTTTTGTCATTTATGTAATAAATGATACTGAGTGCCTGTAGTCTGATAAAAGAATAAAAGAATGGAGAGTACAAATTTGACCTGAACTGCCTGGTGATTAAAAACCATTATCTCTGCCTTCTACTGACAGAAAACACATTCACTGTTATCAGGAATTAGCAGTTTGTGATGTGCATACAGCTGGGTCATTAGTTCTTCCCTGTCATCTGAGTTGAAGATCTGTAGATATTCTGATAATGATTGGCTAAAGTTGTCTTGAAAATTTTTAACAAAAAGAAAAACCAGTAATAACCCTCCTGTAAAACTTACTAGTTTTTTAACACTTTATTGGTTCATTTATTTCAGATGCGTTAAGTAGACAGTAAAAACCACACAAGTCTCTTAGACCTTTCCTGTCTATATCTCCTTTGATAACTTTTTTCTCTATCTAAAAGTTGTATATTTCATGTTACTGAAAAAATTATGATATAAAGAATAAGTGACATAGCTTAGGAAATGGTGGGCTTACAACTCTTGTTCTGTTTCCTTCCTTTCCTGCTGTGGGTTTTTGTCCTGGGCCTGAAAAGCTTTGCTACCTTTTCTTAGGTGCAGTCTTAAGATACAGTTCTACTGAATTTGCTTTTATTATTTCTAAAGAGAACAATTGCATTTTGACATTATTATATGCAGAAAGATGTCTCACAATCTGTACAGTGTAGCTTTTGTCAATTTGCGTCTACAATATAGATGCATAGAAACTAGCATTTTCATGCATTCAGTGTGTTTTAAAAAATAACATACTAAAAAGCTTAGTATAATTTGTAGAAGATGGCGATCAAGTTTCAGTCAAAACAGTTATGTGGTGAAATTATTTCCATGGGACCTGATCCCTCAATAGCATGAAAATGGTGATTCATTAATTGCTGTGTCTGTTGGAGCATTTAGTACTTTTCCATTTCATTTTTTTTGAGTTTTGCATCTATGGCTACTTCTATATTCAATTTCATGATTCAGTAGAACCTGTAAAATACTAAACATTGGCATTTGGCAGCATCAGATGTAGTCTTAAAAATTTACTGTGTTACTGATGTTCCTCTTTGGGAGTAAACTGACAGTAGTACCTTTTTTCCTCTGGCATTCAGATCATGTCTCTGCATGTGTTTATTCTCTTTTTTTTATTTTACATAAGGCATCTTGGTCAAAGATAAATCTGCCAAGAAAGTTTTACAAACCTATTGTAAAATGTGTCATAGCAATAGTTGCAAATTTAAATCACTGGAAATTGTGGGGTTTTTTGTCCTGTGGAATAAAAAGTAGATTAATGTTGGTGGAAGAAAACTCTTTATTTCTGATTCTTTTCCTGACAGGTGACATTCAGTTTGTCTTTCAAGATATAAAAAACCATCACTTCCTGGACATGTGTTAGCTTCAAAGTTTTAAATACTTTTAATAATATTAGCACATACTGATTTCTTGTTAAAATCAAGCAGCAAATTGTAAAGGAAACCTAAATTTTTTTAATTGAAATTTAATGGTATTATTTTCTCCTAGAATCAGAAAGTGATGTCAGAGAGATTAATCTGAAAACTTCAGAGCTCACCAAATGTGAATGGTGTAGTGTCCGAAAATTGCCAGTAGTTTTCCTACAAACAGTACCTTCAACCTGTAGTAGTCTGAGAGATCAACTGAAAATGAGTAAAGATAATGTCTGGTACGAATGTAAAGGAGACAGTAAGTAAAACAATTTTACTATTGACTTCAGATTGTATTTTAGTGGTTTGCGTCATGAATTAAGACTAAATGCTTTAAGGCTAAAACGTCACTGGCTGCGGTAGATGTAGTGTATTTTCAGAGACTATCACTTCAGGCTGATGAGTACAGTTCAGAACAACTTGGCATTCTGTTTGTCCAGACACATTACAACATTTAGTTTAGTATAACTTTTTTCACTGATTCACTGATATTTGTACTAAATGAAAGCCAGTTGGTTTGTTTAGCTATTGTATCCGAGCCCTTACATTTACATGAAAGCTTTTGCTATACTTCTGCTTTCTGTACTGTTCTGCTGACAGGCCTTAGTTTGAGTAGAAATTGTTGTGTGGGTTGGCTCAGGTTTTTTTCCCCAATATACTTGTAGTGAGTTAAACAAGTATCTGCTTGGAAAATAAGTGGATTGTGTTCATGTATCTTAAAATTAAATTTCTTTTCCACATAGTTTTCAAGGATCTAGCGTCTTACTACACACACCCCCGTTAAAATTAGTATAGAGTCCTCTTCCACTTAAGTGGGAATGTCCAAAACCCAGGTAGACATCTAAATTTTCTGTGCAGTGAATTGAGACTTATGCTGCTGAAGAATAGTTTTTCACAAGAGTTAGCACACTGGCTTAAGAATGACCAAAGGGAAGTGGTTATCCGTCTGAAACTCCTCTTACAGAAAAAACCGGTCCTGGCAGCTCTGTGTTAGGCAGCTATGTGAGATTGGGGTTTGCAGCCTGTATCCTGTTCCTGTGTCTGACTGCCTAAAATAATTCCTCTCAGTGCAATTTACTGCTTTTTGATATTTCAGACGATGCAAGTGGATGGTATTTATATAACAGCTGATTGATCCGACTCATTCTCTCCAACTTCCTCAAAAACAGTGATGTTTTACAGTGTAGTGCTCTAGGATCCCAGAGGAAATTATGTTGAATACAGAATTTCTGGAGTTGTAGTGAAACAATAGTAATGTAGTGTAACTGCAATAAGAAAAAGTATTGATTACACAGTCTTACTGTCAGTAAGCAGAAAAGATACTATTTCAAAATATATTTTGGCTTTGCATTCAGTGTCATTTAAAAATTTGTTAGTACAGTATTTAACATTGCTAGATTAAGGCAGAAGTTGAATGCACTCTTTGCAAATGTAGGTAAGAAAGATTTGGCAGTTAATCCTTCTGTCTGCACAAATCTGTGTTACTGGCAATATGTATTGTCAGCAGTGTGTGTTTGTGTTGGCCCATGATTCTGTGAAATCTCTTTATAGTTGCAACATACTTTATTTCATTCCTAAATGAATAATTTTCTCTCTGCTTTTTTGTAGGTCAAGAAGAACAGTACATAATTTTGATTTTTGAAACTGGTCTTGATCCTCATGCAAACTCAATATTTGAAAAAATAATTACTGACATTGGTATTAGAAATAATATTTCTGACTTCTTTGTGAAAATTTCCTTTGAAGAAGCCAATGCCAGACTTGTTGCATTTACTAAGTGCATGGAAGAGAATTCCAAAGGAAGCCCATCTCACAGAGAAAGCAAAATAAAAAATGTAATTATGCTTTTGTTTTAGAACAAAATCATTATTTAGGTTACAAATGCACTAACTATAGTGTGTAACTCATTAGCAAAAAAAAATTCCAATAACTTTTGATGGCTTTTATATGAGGTTTCCCAGACTGTTCCATGGTGAGTTACAAAACTATGGGAAATAGTCTGTGCATTCACAGTACTTTTTACTGTGTTTAGTTTGATTGGAAGGTTATGCAATGGTCCACAAGTAGTGTTGTGACTTAAAAATTATTAAGGAGTGAAAAGTCTGTAGTATAATTAGACAACATATTTTTTTCCAAATTCATCTACTGCTAAAATTATAATATTTCAAACAAGGAAGTAATTTGCAGTGTTGTAGTTATATTTTATTAATGCTTTCTTTAAACAAACTACCTTTTAAAGAATTAGGAAGTTTTGTGACTCTGTCAGAAATGAATAAAGATCTAAGTGCAATAGATATTAGTAGGAAAGAAAACAACCCGAACTTCAAGTCCTTCTCAAAAACAATGGATAATACATTGCTGGACTTTGCAAAGTTTTATTACCATTTTAGTAAAATTGAGCACAGTATGCAAATTAATATTGACTTTATTCTTTTAAGGTTCCTTCTGAGCCCAAATTGCAGCAGCGAAATAAACAGTTACCATTTTTTGATGATGATGAAGAAATTGGTGAACCACATACAGTATTTATTGGTCCTATAGAAAAGTAAGATATTTATCTTTCCCCGTAACAATCCTCTGAGGGTTTTTTGGCATTTCATACTGCTTACTTAATGTATTTTTCTTCTCAGGTTGATAGTTTATCCACCTTCTCCAGCTAAAGGCGGTATTTCTGTGACCAACGAAGACCTCCATTGTCTAAATGAAGGCGAATTTTTAAATGATGTTATTATTGATTTTTATTTAAAGTAAGTTGTATTTCACATCAGTTTTTAGTCAGTTGATAACTCTTGATCTCCAACTACGTGTAGCTCTAATTCTCTAATTTTAAAGGTGGTTCTGTCATTTTGTAATGAATTTTGGTTGCTATCCTGCTTGACAGTGATACTGTTCTCAGTTGGAAAAGGGTTCTGTACAATTTTTTTACATCTGAAGAGCAAATCTAACTGCAAAAAAAAAAAAAAATTCTTTTTAAGTTCAATTTTTTTTCCATGATATTTGTGTTCCCTGGAATTTCATTTGTTTTGATTAACATAATGCATAAATTAATTTTGTGGTGTCACTTATGTTATAAATGTTAGAAGCATATTAAATTGTTACATGTTGCTGTGTTTATGCTCCCTGTAAGGTCTGTGTGTATAGTTTTCAGTCTATTAAAATATTTTAGAGATGACAAGTGTCACTCTTGGGAGCGTTTGGAGATTTAGCGGATGAAATAAAACATACAGGTCTCTCCTAGATAGGTTGTTGTGTAACAAACTCATTGAAAATTTGTTGTTCTACTATGATATAAATGCACCAGCAGGAGAACAACTTGTTGGTTGAGCAGAGCACTTAATACCTTGAAATATTTACACAAATTTTGCATTAATTAGTTCCTGCGAATTTTCAGCTCCAAATAGCTATTTTATGAGAAGTTGCAAGAGTTTGGTGGGGAGGTAGCACTGTTGTCAATCCTTTTCAATCCAGTGGTGAATACTTTGAGTTAACACCTCCATTAATTTTTCTTTTTTTTTTTTAACTAATTAGGTATTTGGTACTTGAAAAACTAAAAAAAGAAGATGCTGATAGAATACATGTATTCAGTTCATTCTTCTATAAACGCCTTAATCAAAGAGAAAGAAGAAACTTTCATGAGACTTCAAACCTTTCGTAAGTCTGTTGATAAGTCAGTTTAACTAAGTTCAGTGAAGACTGCAAGAAGAGATGCTTCTTGTACAGAAGAACAGAATTCAAAGAAGCATCCAGACTTATAGCAAACATAGAATATGCCTTGAAAATTTCAACAAGTTGTTGAGGTGAAAATATCTAGAAAATGGTCCCTTAAATAAAATAAGCCACCCTACCAATTATGTGTTGGTTTCTTCTTGCAGAATACAACAAAAGCGACATGGGCGAGTAAGAACGTGGACACGGCATGTTGACATTTTTGAGAAAGATTTCATTTTTGTTCCCCTTAATGAAGCGTAAGTTAATGTACCTTTTTATCACATTTGGTAAAGGCTTAAACTTCATAATTCTAAACTTGAAAGTTACATTACAGTGTGAATTGATGTTAAAAAATTAAGAAAATAAACAACTTTTTCCAGGTGATAAAATAGTTCTGTAAGACCTTTAAATGCTGTAGTTTAAGTAGTATCAGAGAATGTAAAGACTGAGGAAAAATTAACTTTCCTGAGTACTTCTTCTAGTTTTTACCTCGTTCTCTAGTGTTCTTTCTTCTAAGCTTTTGTTGTTGGTAACTTTTGGATTTACCTTTTTTTAGTCCTTTCTAATGAGATCTCACTGGTAGGAGAGATGGGATGAGATCATCCTTTAGTTACAATATGCCAGCAGTGGAAGAAAATTCTATTGAAAATCTCTTCTGCCTTGGGAACCTTATTCTTTTTCTTCATATTCTTTTGTCCTAATATTTTTTGTGGGTCAGGAGGAAGACCACTAGCATTCTAATGGTTGCTAAGGAGTTTGATGTCTTCTTTCCTTAAGATCAGAGCAAGTAGTCACAACACATATTTGTATATTATAAACAGTCCTTAAGCCAAAATATTTAGGAAAGTTAAACTACTGCGTTTTAAAAGTATGCAATAAAAACATAAATAAGGACAGAGAGAAGAGGTTTCTAACTAACTTTGCATAGGCATCCCTTGCTGATATTTCAAAAATCAAAAAAGAGGGTTTTTTAAATAAAAAGGTAATAAGTTTTATAAAAACAAGTTTATCTAGATACCATGCCATTGTGCAGTGGGAGGAAGATTTCTAATATTCTTTTTTTTCCTGCCTCCTCTCCAGCTCAATTCTGAGGCTGGTTGTAGAGAGGCAGTTATGAGATAACTGGCCACACACAGATCTGTCTTTTTTATAAAGTTCTAAGTATATTCCTCAGAAAGGTCACAAGCACTAACTTTGGCATTTGAGATACTATGACCTTTGGCAGGACAACGGGATCATAGGTTATTCACATGACTCAGTTGTAAGGTATTCCCCCTGTCCACTGTAGATTTCATGCCTGCCATCCCTCTCTCATGAAGCTTCAAGTATCAGAACTTTGAAGTGTCTGTCATTTAAAGTTGCCTTAGCACTTGTTACATAGTTACTTCCCACCATCATCTCTTGTGTCATTCAGACATGCACATTTGTTATGTGTAAGAGAAGTGAGGGTTATTGGCTGAAAATACTTAGAAGTCACCTGAAAATGAAAATAAATAGTTCTGTGGTTTTGTAACAATTAACTTATGTTGGTAGTAGCTTAACACAGTAGTTTGTATTGAAGGCATAGTGTTCGCATTATGTGTGGATTGGGGTTTTGGGGCTAGACCAGCTTGGTCTCGTGGACTCATCCAGTTGTGATGAGAGCATGAAATGTGTACTTCTGGTATGCATCTGTTACCTGGAAATAATCCTGTTCATGCCTTTTGGAACTGTCCTTCACTGTGAGCGGAAGCTTGGTAAGTGGTGATAGGATATTTCATTTGCAAAAGTGGTTTCCTGGTATGTACAGTAAGAATATTGCAGAGCAGAAAAGTACCCAAGTATCCAGGGAAACAAGGTAAAGGTGGTTTGATGGGGAGTTCCTGGACTTCAGAAGGTCTTTCCAGATTGTCCCGTAACCACTAGTTTAGGGAATGTGGACTCATCATCTAACAAACTGTCAAACTGCAGTAGCTGGAGGTGGGCAGGTTGCCTGTAGGGGAGATTAACTTGAGAACAATATGGCTGATTTAACCATGACTCTGTCAGTATCCTTCTTGTTCAAGTCTCCAGTGAAAATAGGTTGTTGTCTTAAAAGTCACAAGTCATTTTCTTTTTACGGCCAGGTTAATTTGCTAATCTATTGACATAATTGGTACATAAAGTCTATATTAGTAGAGTACACACAGATGCCAGGGTTTGCCGGTACTTAATATGTTAATTTATTAGGTGTGGTGAATCATTCAAGACAAAATACCTCCATACTTCACATGCCGTTTTCAAAGGCCACTTACTTTAAGTGCCGTTAAGTTTTGATGGAGTTTATGGTTCATAATCATGTAATTAGTTTTTTAGTATGTCAGTTAGACATACATTTTTACCTACTGCTTTTTCTTTTTTTTCTAAAACACATTGAAATGTGGCTTCACCTGTATAAAATATAGCTAGCTTCTGTTATTTGCTGTAGGGAATCAAAGATCCGTCAGAAAATTTCTGAATGGAGTCAGTTAAAATCCACTTGTAATGCCTCAGTCCCTGAATTTGCTGCTGCTCTATTTCTGATTGAGTGGCAAGTCAGCGACACCTGAAGAGGCAAGGAGATAGGAAGAAACTGGGATAAAACTTATTTTGTGTTTGGGGGATATAACTCTTTTTGATCCTGAAGGAGATAGAATGTCAGTTCTGTGAAGGGTGAGGAGGACAACGGAGTCACGGTGATGGCATTACAAACAATCTTCCCCCCTCCCCCCCTTCTTTAACTCACTGTTGACAAGATTTCTTTAAAAATGTGAAGTGTTGAATACAATTGGAAGATTTAATAGGTGGAAAAGTATGGGCAGTTCAGCTATCCCATTAGATCTGATGACTTGTGTCACTACTGCTGAAATACTAGAAAACTTGAAACGTAAAACATGAACTCTACAATCTCTAATTTGTGCACTAATGAAGAAAACATTAAAAAAGGAATAAACCTCAATTCAGAGAATGAAAGGAATATATAAAGTATGTGAAGTTGAAATAAATATTTAGACAGAACGTGTCTTCAACTAACCGCATCATATTAATGAATTTGTTGGTGATTACTTGCATGAAGAAATCTTCCTTTTACAGAAGATGGTGAAGGCTTAGTAAAATCTGCCCAGAAAAGTGAACAGTTATTACAGGTCATATTTGAATAATTTTGGGGTAGATTTACTTTGTGTGTACACTCAGTGTTTCATTTGGTTTTTACCAATTTCAGGTTTAATCGTGAGGATTAATATATTAGTTTTTAATGGTTTTTTTTTTTTTCCTTTGCAGCGCCCACTGGTTTTTGGCTGTTATCTGTTTCCCTGGTTTAGAAAAGCCCAAATATGAACCAAATCCCCACTATCATGAAAATGCTACAATGCCGATGAAATCTTCCTCTTCAGATGGAGAGAGCAATGCACCATCTCCTTTGCCAAATGAATTAGATGCACAAAACTCGCCTTCCAAGTCCACAGCAAAGAAAACATTGACCAAAAAGTACCATGCAGCTTTAATTGATCCAAACACTGAAACAGAGGACAGTGAGTCTTCATGTTGTAGAAGAAGTCCTTCTAGGGGAAAAAGTGCTTTTAAAAAACTGACTCAAATAGACAGTGATGTGGAAGAACCTAACACTGTGGAACCAGCATGCCATAAACTAGACCATAGAACTCTGGATGAAAATGGTATACAGGGTGAATTCACAGCTGCTAGTCAATCTATGGGTATGTAATTGTAAAAGTATGCACATTTTCATGGAACCTTTGGAGATTTTACATCTGCTACTACTGCAGTTGTGTAAACTTCCTATTTTGAAGGTTTAGTATGTGGCTGAACTTCAAGTGCCTGCAATATATGTAATAATAGCCATTGCATTTAAAAAGTTTTTGTGGCTGTTGACATAACTTTCATGACTGGAGATAAAATCCTGTTTGCCAAATCAAATTAATTTTTCAGTTGTGTGACCTTTATCCAACAAAATAATTTTGTAGATACTACTGCGTCACTTAAGACTGCAATTGTTAAGGAAAGAATAGTAGTTGACCATGGATCCGTATAGTATATGTGTATGAGGAAACTGAATTAAGAATATGTGAGCAACCTTAATTTCAGTGTCTTCTAGCATCTGAGATTTTGCTTCAACACTATTCATTTCTTTGATGTCCTGATAAGAAGGTAAGTAGAAGTAAGAAAAAAGTAATTCTAAAATAAAAAAATTTCTTCCATGTTACATTTAGGGAGGCTTTCTCCATGCATCGCTGCTGTGGAGACTGAGTTCAGTGATCTGCAATACTGTTTGTACCCAAGTGAACAAAGGAACTGGCATAACTTTGAAAGGGAGGTGAAAAAATTAGAAAGGGATTGTTTTCTCTGTTCATTGCAAGGTTTGGATCCCCTTGAGGTACAGAAAACAAAACATCTGGTTATGGAAAAGCTTCTACTTTAGTCACCAGTAGTATTCCTACTGACTGACTTTACACAGTAAGGAATTGTATAGCTTATAATACAAGTTCTGCAAATGATATTCACATAGTTTAATCTGTGTACTGCAGGCCATTACAACTTCAGTATCTGTGTGGATGTAAGTACTCTACTACTTTCTAATCTGAATTGATTCATTTGTGATAGCATTGTCACTTTTCCTAGAAGGTCATCCTAGGAGGAATGGCGGGGATGCATGTAGATCTGTTCTTGGTTGAACTGATTCTTCATTTTATGTGTGATTGTTACTGTTTATGGTATTGCTGCTCTATGATGTGGTTTCATGTCTTGGGTACTGCTGCTGTTACTTATGTAATTAATTGGAACATGCTTTATGACAGATTTTTGCTAGGGTTACCTTTCTTGAGGGTTTTATGGCTCCACTGTATTGGCAGCTGATGGTCCTTCTGTCTCAAAGACTCAGGCACTCTTGCTCAGTTATTGCAGATGATGCACCCTTCCTTAATGCAGACACAGTCCTGGTTCAAGAGTGAGAGTTTAAGGATATGTTTAGGCAGCTAAATTTGGACGTGTTGTGTTTTCAATCTTCCATTTCAACCAGATGGGCATTCTCCTTTGGGTTTTATGATCAGTCCAGAAAGGTGTGAATCTTGACTGTGCCAAATCCATACATACGCCCTGGATATCCAGAGATATCTCAAAAGATAACAGGTGCCTCTTTGATAGTGTCAGTGAAACCAAGAGACCTGCTCTTGTCATCCTAAAGCAGATACACAGTAGCTGTGTGATTGAGTAGCTCTGTGCTATGGTTTCTTTTTTCCCCTTCTTTTTTCTTTTTTTCCCCTTCTTTTTTCTTTTTTTCCCCTTCTTTTTTCTTTTTTTCCCCTTCT
>JAWWMP010000116.1:83763785-83786960 GCA_035047865.1 Dendrocincla tyrannina | reverse complement strand
CTTTTTTCTTTTTTTCCCCTTCTTTTTTCTTTTTTTCCCCTTCTTTTTTCTTTTTTTCCCCTTCTTTTTTCTTTTTTTTTCCCCTTTTTTCTTTTTTTTTTCCTTTTTTTCTTTTTTTTATGGTTTCTTTTTAACATTGTGAGACCCTAGGTGGCAGCTATACCTGGGAGCCTAAATTGAGATTTCTTGATCTCAAACTAAATCCATGTGTTGGACTTGTGAATTAGTAGGAGTTCATACCTAAATAACTTTGAAGAAATAATCCAAAATATAACTATATTTGTTACTTAACTAATCCTATATTTATTGCTTCATTTTTGAATGAGATGCCCGTCTTCTCAATACCAATTTTTATTTTTCAGAAATCTGTCAGCAGTTAGTCACATTAGTATATGACCTGCTTCTTGTGCTAAGGTCTTTTCAAAGGTACTGAGTAAGACTAATTCGCAAGTTTGTCCCTGTGGAACTCCAGTGGTAACCTCTTTCCAAAGTGTTACGTTGACTTCCCTTTTGAAATATTCTCAAATGCAGGTGTTCTCTGTTTTTTTCCATTAGCTAGTTCATTGCCCTATTTAATGTTCTTATAGGAATCCTGGCTTTCTTTAGTAAGTAATACATCCTCTAGTGACACTGTAAGCAATGTTTTTATTTTTGTGATAGATACTGTTTAGATATATTACGTAGCCTTTTTCTGGGAAGCTTTTGGATTTTGCAGGTACTAATTTTTCACTTATTTCCACAGCTTATTATTTTTTCCATCAAAGTCTATTCTGAAGTCCACTATAGTAGTATAGTAAGACTAGTGGGCCTGTAGCTGTCTGTATGTTTCTTGCACACATATAGGTATAGTATTCATGATTCTTTATTTCTTCTGCTGCTGTTTCCCAAGAGACTAGATAGATAGGGGGAGTGGAGAGTGACTTTACAGGTATTCTTTTCATGTAGCAAACAGTGAAGTTTCAGAAATATTTCTAAGCTGCTGCTCCCGGGAGAGCTGATCCTTCATTCTATCCTCCTTAGCAGTGTGTTCCCAAGCTGCCTTTTTGCTTTTACCAGCACAAGTCTTGATATAACTGCACAGTGATCGAGGAGATATTTCCAGTTAAAAAATAATGTCTGTTACTCTTTCTTAGTCTGATCTACTGTGTGTGGATGTATTTGGTGTCCTGGAAGGAACCAGCTAGGGATAGGAATAAATAGTTATTTTGGAGTGCCCCTTTTGGTGGCGGTACCAATTTATACTGTTGTAGAGGCTTCATGGAACTATTGGTCAGTTTCGTGATGTGTTTTAGTCTAGGTCTCAAAATTTTTTTAGGCATTTCACAGAATAAGAAATAGTTTCTGTTGTGCTAATTAGAAGAAACTTCTCACTTTTGCACATATGCATGAGTAAGTTATTATATGTTAGCTCTATCACAGTTACTGTGAGCAATCCTGACATATTCTGAGGTATTTGAGTTTGGTCTTCAGTGATGACATAGTATTTGATGTTTAAATATCCTACTGTCTGTGATTGATGCAGATGGATTGCACAAAATCAGACTAAACTATAGTGAAGACTCAGCTGATGGCAGTAAACTAAATGAAGATGAGCTTATAGATTTTTCTGAAGACCAGGATAACCAGGTAAAGAATTTAGCAGTTTTATTTAGGAAATGTGAACGGCTGTTTTGTATTTTGAATGGATAGCTCAAAAGCAGTGTGCACATTGTGAATGTCACTGTCGAAAGCAAGTTATCTTTACAACTGTCAAATCCAAAGGACTGGTTACCTACAAAACTTTGCAGATTAGCTGCAGAGAGGATTATACATTTGTTCATGTAACTATTAAAGAGAAAACTGCTGTTCTGATCCTGCATTTAATGAGTGAGTCTTTGGCACAGTGACAATATTTCACAGTGATTTTAGTGGAAACTCTGAAAGTCAATACATTTCTGTCTCTCATCTCCCAACACCCCCATGTTTATCTACCAAACCCAAGAACCAGTTACTCTCCTTTCAGCTGCATTGCCTGGACATAGGCACATTCTTAAGTATGTACTACTCTGCTGTTTTGTTTCGTTGGTGCTTTTCCTAATTAGAATTACACAGAATGGATTTATATTGAAGCACCATTCTTGTTCAAATTGAAAAACATCTAGATTTTAGAGCTGTGGAAAAACTGATCATTAAAATACCCTTTAGTGACTCTGTACTCAGAGTATGAGGGCATTATTATGTAGTCCTGTTGCTTCCCCAGTGTAAGTTCCACCCAAGCAAGCTACGCATTTGCTCTTCCTAATTGGCCTTCCTGTTTGTGTTCCAGGTGTATAACTCCAAGTTTTCACCTTTCAGTCCTGAACAAACTATTATTTTTCAGGGTCTGCAGCTATCTATAATGACTTCCAAATATATATTCCAAATAATATGCGTACACACATACAAAAACTCCAGTTTATGTTGAGCCATAACTGTGCTTTTCAGATTGACTCAACCCACCTCTCCTGTCATTCCACTGAGTTTTGCCTGATGGCAGTCCCTGCCTGTCTGTCTGTTTTGTAGCAGTTACAGTTCCCAGAAGATGGAGAAGGAGTAGGAGAATGTTTCCAATCTGAAGTAGGTGGCACAAAGGCAGGGAAGCAAGCACATGGCCAGCTGGGTTCCTTCAAAGAAGCAGATCCCAAGTTCCTTGGCTGCAGTGTAGCTTAGACCTTAGGATGGAGCTGTCAACTGTTTTCTCTGGAAAGCACATAACAAGTATAGAAATCATGGACCATGACAAGCTGAGCACACTGACCTTTGCATCTGCCAAAAAAGGAGTTGAGGCTGCAACAGAAACAAGTGTACTAGGAACTGGGCAGTAGTTTCTGATATGATAATGTTCATGGTGTGGCTTTAGGATTTCAGTCACAGGATCCTGTGTGTTAGGGAAGTGTGTACAATTCTCACAAAAAATTTCACAAATCATGCTGATTACGGGGGTTCCCATTTTTGCAAAGCATCTGTTTCCCCATAACTGAGGTAGTAACATGGAACTCAATAGAACGGTTAAGAAACCTTGGATCACTGGGATACTTTTAGATACAGTAACTTACTGGGTTTGTTCATAAAACTTCCATATCCTTCATAGCAGTGAATATTGAAATCAAAAGGTCAGAGGATATTTTCAGGTGACATGACTGTTTTTACAACCCATGATGCACAGTATTATGGTGGCTTAATTTTCCTTGCCCTAAGAATCAAGTTGTTGCATTCTGGAGCAAAACTAGAGTTTTATATGTGAGTTCATTGCAGATTTTGTCTCACTTCACCTAGAAGATAACATACATTAAACCACCAAGCAAGTTTCTAATATTCGTTAGCAAGAAAAGTACTGATAATTTAGATTATAACCAAATAACGGAGATGCACCTCTTTCAAGCCAGCAGTGTTTTGAAAATACCAACTGCAGCTTTTTTTTCTAGTTTCAGCAGTCCTTAAATAAATAGCGCCATTCAATCTGTGTCATTCAAGCATGGATTTGAGAAACCACGTGACTAAAAGTTGGTAAACTTTGCAAACAATTAATTGTTTCAGATTAAATCTACCATTTCTTTATTAAATATAAGTTATTGCTCTTGAATGAAAATGGTTGAATATAGCAATAATTTCTTTTGCATATGTTTGAGAAAACAATATGAGCTTTTAAACACCTGTAACCATCTTGGTTCTGTAGGAAGACAGTAGTGATGATGGTGGCCTTGTAGATGATAACTGTAATTCAGAAATGGGACAATGGTACCTGAAGCCAACTATCTGCAAACAGTAAGTATTGAAACAGTTAAAATGGAAATTTCATAGAAGTTTATGAAATTTAAAAGGACAGTAATTGTGGGAAATTCTCATACACGAGTCTTCATACACTTCAATCAGCATGCTATTAGTGTTTGAGAGAGAATTTTATACTTTGTATTATCACCTTCAGTGAGCAGAAAATGTATTGAATGAAACTGCTAGTAAAATGATAGTGTTTTGGGTTTCTGTTAAGCCTGTGTGCTGCTTCAGGCAAGTAAAGATTGTTTCTTCCAATAAGGCTGTTCTTTTATATCTTGCACTTGGATTCCTACAAAAAGAGGGTGAAGAAGCATGGTCAAATGTGTCCTATATGAAAAAGCAGGTTAATGTCATTAAATTAATACTAAACAAAACCTTTGTCATTATTTAAATTAATAAAGGAAAATGGGAATAATTTTTAACTGCCCCCTTATCTAAATGTGGTTTTGCTGTTCCTCCTTATTGTCTCTCTCTGTTCTTAGTGTTGTGGGGTTTTTTTTCTAATAAGAGTGTTCCACACTTTTTTGTTTAATTTTTGATCTGTTTTGGATTTGAAAACTTTGTTTTTTCTTACTTGAAATGCAGAAATAATTTCTTAGTAAACATTGACTGCAGTTGTTTGAATTTTGGTGTGACAGAAATGCCTGATTCCAAATCCAGAAATACTGTTACTAGTTTTGCTGTCTTGACAGTTTCCTTTGTATGCTTTCATGATTTATTCATTTTTATATTTCCTTCTTTGTGAACATAACGTTTGCTAGAAGGGTGAAGACTTCCACAGTACATTCTTATGATGCAGAACAAAATTATAGATTTATAGATGATACGGAATATATGACTTCATACATTTTCATAAAGGAGTAAAAGTCCATCTGTGTTCTGAGTTTTAAGAATGTTTATGAGCTTCTGATTATAGCTTGGCTAAATTTGTCCAATTTTAATACAGATTATCTGTACATAATACTTTCCAGCAGACAGTATTTTAATCCAAATGGGAAATTTCATAACATCTTTTGACACTTAAGTATCCAAAGTCATTAAGGACACTTAAATACTTTACTATTAACATATTTTAAAATTACTTCTCTATGAAATAGAAAATTACCTTGAAAAAGCTGTCACTTCTCTACCTTTCAAAGTACTAGGTTATAGTTTTTTAAAGAGCATTACCTATATAAAAAATAACTTTCTTTTATCAGAAATTAAAACAAGTGCAAGAAAACATTATTCAAGTGATTGTGTGCTTAAGCCTAAAAATTTGCATGCATGTAAACTAGCTTATAAATGCAAACACACCTCTACATATATGCATGCAAATATTTTGTTTGAATTTACTAGTTTGAAGCTTCTTTAAGTGATGCCTTTTCTGAACGTGTATGTGGTACTGTTAGAAAAGAAAAGCAGAGTTTTGTGAAAAGCAATCTGCATTTATTTATCCCTCAATATACATTTTACACCTAATGCTGAAATTCTGAACTCTGGCATGAGTTAGCTTTGCTGTATAAATCCAGCTGTGGCATATAAGGTGGCTGATACCATAACGTTTGTAGCTGCTGAAAAGGTAGTGTCCTTTAGATCGAATGACAGGGTATCAGCATCTATAGTGTGCAAGAGAGGATTTAAGCAGACTTAGTTCTCTAGAAAATACTGGGTTATGGGTACATTATTTTTTGAAGTCTTTCCAATAGAGGGAGGGGGTTGTGTTTTGTGTGCAATTACTGGCTAGACTTCAGATTCAGGCTGGGATCACTTCTTGAACATGCTTTCCTAGTGTAGGTGGAGTGTCCCATCTGTCCTCCAGAAGGATGTTCGTGGGCTCTGTGCCTTACTTTCTTGTTTCTCTGCAGAGAAACGTGTGCACCTAAAAGAGCATCAAACCACCCGAGGGTGTTTTAAGAAGCTAGTTTTGGCCAGTAACAAATTATTCTGGTCTGATAGCACTGTATTTTCTAAGTGTACTTAGTACAAGGATAAATGTAAAAATAACTTGCTATTTAGCTATCCCAATTAGGGGATAACAGTAGTGCTAGCAGAACTTTGTAGTATTCATCTAGTTTTGTTAAGGTCACCTCACAAACCCCTCCTGTGTACTATTGTATTTTTCAAGCAGCTGTACAATACTGTGTACTTAAAAACTGTGTTCTCTCTTAGGCCCTGCATTTTGCTTATGGACTCGCTGAGAGGCCCTTCCCGGTCAAATGTTGTGAAAACACTAAGGGAGTAAGTTTCCTATCAGGTGTTTGGGGCTTTTTTAGTTTGGTTCGGGTTGATGTTGTTTTCAAAATTTTTCAAGGAATAAAATGTTTTAAATTTGCATGCTCTTTTATCATAGGTACTTAGAGGTGGAATGGGAAGTCAGGAAAGGCAGCAAAAGAAGCTTTTCCAAAGATGTCATGAAAGGTTCCAACCCAAAAGTGCCACAACAGAACAACTTCAGTGATTGTGGAGTGTACATACTGCAGTATGTGGAGAGCTTTTTTGAGGTATGTATATTCACGTAGCTATTTTTGTTTCCTGCAGCAATCAGTATAAGCTGTGAAAATGATTACAATTATAAAAGGCTTCTTCTAGTGTAGCTCTTATACCTATTTCTGAGATTATGAACTAATTTATACATAACATACATATAACTTTTTGGAAAATAAACTAATTAGCCTTTTTAGTTGTACATACATATAAGAAATCAAAAGCCATAATATTTTCTGAGAGAATCTTAAGAAAATACATTTAGAGTCTTCCTTTGTGTTCTTATGGTGTGTATCTTTTATAATTACTCAAGTAAGAACATGAGTTCAAAATCTAAACTGAAAATGCAGTACAAAAAGCTTGTTCTTTTCCCCCTAAGAACTGTGACTGATAGGGGCTTTTTGGTTTTTTTGTTCTTTTTTTTACTTGCAAGAAAACATGTAAGTGAAATCATTACAGCTAAATGCCAAATCTTGTTTCCTTTGAAAGAATTGGTTAAATGGTTACTTCAGCTGACTTGGTCTTCAAGTTACAGCTTCTTTCACAAGTGGAGGCACTAGTGCCTTCTGGTCCAGGTTGGAAGGAGATGAGGGTGAAGTGAGATGTTGCCTGCATGGGCACTAACTCTCTTAGGAATCCATGGTGCTTGAAAGCATTGTTCCTAAACTCTCCAGTAGCTAACCCTTTCCTGGGAAAGGTGGCAGCTGCTTCTCCCTTCCTCAACCCTTCCCTCATTCCTTCTTCACAGAAGAGCAGCAGGGCTTTAGCACAGTGGATCTGTGCAAATGGAAGGCAAAAGCTTTTGCTTTACCAGTGAGTCCTCAAGAGTTTAGAACCGTAGCCAAGTGCTTCCTTTTTTGTACACCCGAGGGTATGAGGAGCAACCAAGTCTTAATAATCTTAGCCTGTTCCTTCTTGCAAACTGATTGCTGAATTATGTCAGGCTGAACCCCTTGTCCTGCTTGGTCTGGCAGTGTGCAGGAGCTTTGTGTGCCAGGAAATAGGCACAGCACATACATGTGTCAGAGAGCAAATCACAGGGTATTCTAAGAAGTAACACTCGGGGGGAAGGAAAGCCTGTGCTGGTTGCACAGTAGCTGAGTGTCTTGAAGTTACTCAGCCGAAAGCTTCAGCTGCTGTGTATTTGGAAAATTGCCCAAAGTCTCATTGTACACTAGCTGTACCAACCTGATGGGGATTATAGGGTGGGGTTGCTTAATTCGGTGTTTGCAGACTCTTTGGGCATATAGTTTTCTTCTTTACAGATTTATTTAAGTATCTTCTTTTTAACAACAAGGGTTAAAATCACGATGTGTATTTTTTAAAGCCAAGACTCACTTGGCCGGGTGGGCAGTGTAGTGAGGAGCACACCCTGTTACTGCAGGGCCCTTTTCAGCCCTCCCTGTCCAGCTTTGCCCTGCCCAGTGCGTGGCCCCACGGGCGGTGCGGGGGCTCCGGGCTGTGGCCACCAGGGGCCGCCGTGGGGCCACCAGGGGCCACGGAGTGGGGCCCGGCAGGCACTGCACCCCTGGCACGGCTCCAGTGCAGCATCAGGCACTGACTGACATCATCCTGTGCAGAACGTCACTAGTTTTGTTCACAAGGAGGCTTGCTGGTGTTACCTGGGAAAGTGATGAATGTAATTCACCCTTAAATAACCCCGTTAATGGTGTCAACTGGACTATACAAAGCGAGGAATTTCTTTGAAAGAAAACACTATGCCACAAACTTATTTGATTAGGGTGGAATTGTTGTACAGTATCACTGAAGAGGTATAGATAGTATCTCATGATAATAATTCTCTTAATTATTTGAATGAATGATCTTTAGCAAGAAAACAATGTAAGTATAAAAAGCGCTGCTGGTCGCCAGGGGCTTTGTTTTTTAGGATGAAATCTAAAACTGACTTTCCTAGTTGGTTGTGGTCCTAAAGGTTATTTATAAGACCAGGAGCATTTATTAATGGATTCCTAATCAGCTCTAGATTTTGATGTTAATAATTCTTAAAAAATGTCCTGTATCTTTACAGAT
Organism: Dendrocincla tyrannina; assembly: GCA_035047865.1. Taxonomy (NCBI): domain Eukaryota; kingdom Metazoa; phylum Chordata; class Aves; order Passeriformes; family Dendrocolaptidae; genus Dendrocincla; species Dendrocincla tyrannina. Next base: position 83,778,671 of record JAWWMP010000116.1, on the reverse strand, counting down.
AAATAACAGTAATTTTAAATTACAGTAATTTTATCGCTTTTCTTTTTATTAGAACAATTTTGCACATTTATGCAGTCAAATGCTTTGTCTAAAAGATGTTGCAAAAAGAGTAGATTGTTTGGGCATTCTTACAATCAGAACTGTGATCTGGATAAATGGTATTCTGTAACATACTGAAGCTTGATTGATTTTTACCATAATTGTAAATGTACAAAACACAGAAATTGTAGAAATTTTGTTCCATGCTGCTGGAATGAAGCGAGGAAGAATGTGCTTTTACTCACTACAGTTTTCTTCAGTCTTTTAGGTTATAACTCCTTACTTAATATCCAAATGACCTTTCTTTTCAGAATCCCATTTTGAGTTTTGAGCTACCAATGAACTTAACAGACTGGTTTCCACGCCCAAGAATGAAAACCAAAAGAGAAGAAATACGAAATTTAATCCTGAGGCTCCAGGAACAGCAGAACAAGGAAAAGAAGGGACAAAGAGACCCAAGTTCAATTTTGCAGGAAAAGACAGAACAACTTACCAACAGCAGCTCAGACTGAATGTTGTATCTGTTGCATGTTAGCTCCACAATCAAAACTGAAATCTACATTTTTGTCTGCCCAGACTAAAGATTTGGCATATTCTCTGCTCAGAGTTACTTGGGAATGTTTTAATGCCTGTATAAATGTGTGTCATAAAATGGTTTAATTCCCACCAAGATGTTATTAAGTGAGTCTGTACATATGTTAATGAGGCCAACTTTTTCAGCATTTGTAATTACTTTTTTTCCACTTGATAGGGAGCTTTTGTTATGTATTTCTGTTAATAGAAGTTAAATAGCAAATTCTAAACATAAAGCAAATAAAGAAAATATAGGATAAAATGGTTACCTTTTTCTTTTTCAGTAAAGTTGTAATGTTACAGGCTTAAGTAACACATAGGGAATGATTTGGTAGTGAGATAATTAATTCATATCTCGACCCTGTTTAGTTGCCCTTGACAGGATTATTCTGCTTGCGCTACAGACAATAATATGGGTAAGTGTCTCAATGTTCCATGGCCTCAGAGAGGGTGATCCCCATCCTCCCAGTATCTAAGTGTAGGCAGTGTCATAGTTCATAGGACAGCTTCAGATTTGGGGTTTTTAAAGATATGCATTGCAATTACCGTTCTACTCTTGCTTTAGTGGGATGGGCTAGGGAAAGAGGGAGAATGCTCTTTGACCAGAGGTGACTCTTCAAACAGTATTATATAAGTGGTTTCAATGAAGTGATCTTGAGTAATTCTATTAAATCATATTTTGTGGATCCCAGTTGTTGTACAGGTGTATTTTGAGACTTTCTTCATTATAAAATTGTATTTTGGTAAGTGTACTTGGAATAGCAGATTGCCCATATTACATTTTCTATGTTACAATTCTGAATGTTACATTCATATGTGCTTTATCTAAGTAATGAACATTTAAAAAGAAAAAAAGTGTATGATTACTATTTTTTGTAATATCCATGCAAGAAACCAAAATTCCAGTGTTCATTGCTTGCTTGTTTGTTCTTGGCTTTAGGTAGCATCAGACTAATGTTGGGATTTGTTTGGATATTTCCAGTTTATTTTGATTTTACAACAGTTTCAAATGCCATCGTTGCTTAAGCTGCAAAGGTGGCCTTTTATGTGTGTTCTAGAAAGGCTTTGGCAGTCATGTGAGGAAAGTAAGAGAAGGCTCATGGAACGGTATGCTATCTCCGGTTTTCTACTAATACAGATATCTTTGAAGGGAACCAGAAAGTGTCTCTTCCCAGGAAGGAATGAATTTGGGGTAGAGAGGGATTTGCTGTCCCTCGTTGGAGACAATGTTTTCTCTTCTGATTTTTCTACTGGGAATGCCATTTACCATTCGCTTGTCCCAAAGAGAAGCAGCAGAGAGTTCATTAGCTGAACTTTGTCCCTGGAGATTTATTTTTGTACACAACACCAAATCAAACTAAGTACTTCATGGTCTCCATGAGTTTTCATTCTCGCTAGACCCTGAAAACATGGCTGCTAGTGATGTACTTCCAGGGCATTCCTGCACAGAGGACTCTGTGACACCCTCTGTTTACAGATGTTCTCTCACCGAGGCAGAGCGGTTGCACATAGAGCAGTACAATTGCAGGCTGCTAATCTTTTGCACAGATAACCCATGGGATTTAGGAGAACTGCTCATTCCCTCCTTTCTCTCTTGCATAAACCCTGGGCCCCATGGAGAATACATAAGCATCACATACATGTGTTACATGAGAGGTGACTCCTGCACAGGCTTCTTGTTCAAAGTATTTGGGGGCAATCTTGTGGACTGCAAATTAAATACATAATGTGTGCACCTCCATGTTGTCACCTCCTTCAAACTTAACCAATATTCTTGCCATTATTGAAAATCAGAGATAAAATAGTTCCAGGTTGTGGAACTGCAGGGTCTTGTGTGTCTGGCTTTAGCACAACTGACGTATTGGAATAGTAGTTTATACAAATGGAGTAAATTGGCAATGGCTCGTAGAGAAGGAAGGAAAATAATTTCTTTGAAAGAGAGGAGACACAATTGCAATAGAGTGTATTCCTTCTTAGTTTAGTCTTTCCCAATGGTATGTTCTAATTATATGGAATATATCCACATCTGATCAACTATAATAGTTTTCCTTTTCTAACGTTTGTGATGCAGGTTCACATTTTGATGCTGTAGAACTATTTGGTTCTCCTGCTAGGAATGGCCTGGTGCTTCCTCCTTTGCCTTCCTCTTTCCTGTCTTCCCCTTCATCCTCCTTGCCTTCCCCTTTTTCAAAGCTGTGAAGAAAGTGCTGGATTTACTATCATTTAATGTTAAAGGTCTCAAGATCTTCAGTCACAGCAAGTTACTATACATGTTAAATATAGGAAACTTATTTTTTTAATAAAATGTGACATTAATAGAAAAAAACCTACAGAATTAAGAATGAGTTATTTAAAACCTTTCTGACTTGGTTTAACAAGCTCACTAGCGCATGTGCTTGGTAAGTGTTTGTTCTTGATATAATGGTGGGCGATGCTGCAGTGTTTTGCAATCTAACAAGTTTTACCAGTGTGTTTTCTGAATCAGATTTATCCAGTGGAAGGTAGTGGGGTGGGGACTAGATATGTTTATTTAATAATTATATGACAACACATGCACTCTATGAAAAGTATATGTTGTATATTCCTTTAGAAGATTTAGGATTACAAATGCTTTAAGAGTAGCCTGTCTGCATTCTGCAGTGTAAGGTATCAGATGGCCACCTAATTAAATGTATCTGTTTGTATTGTTTTTCATGTTGGGTAGAATAACAGTTAGGAATTCTTACTAAAGTTTTAGATTACTTAGCATAAAAAATGCATGTACTTCTGGTGCACATTTGCAGGATAGCTGCAAAAGCAGAAGAGACATCTAAGTAATCCCTTGTGGCATTTCTATTTTTCCTGCTTGAGGAACTGAACACACTCTTTAAAGAACAGATACTTCAAACAGAAGAACTTTGTTGTTGATTTTTGAAGTTGCATTCCTCTCTTGGAAGAATCTAACTTCCAAAACATCCACTAAAGAAAGAGTGGAAAATCAAGCAAGCTTGACACCAAGATGAGGAAACCATGCTGTTGATTTTTATTTTTATTTTTTTTAATTTGCCTTTCATAGCAAATAAGTAGAACATGTATGATTTTTAATTCCCACTAACATGGTACCTCTGGAAACTGGAGTGAACTACTGGACTTCTCTTATAAACAAACTGCAGCAGTTTTCTTAGGTTAGCAATCCACTGTAATTTTTTCCCCTCAGATTTTTAAATAGAATGTAATTTCAGTCACTGGCTAAAGCTTTATGTTGATAATGTGATACATGTTTTAGCATATGAACAGATGTAGCTATAAAGGTGCTTGTTCTTTGCAGTCCTGATTCTTGAGGCCACTGATGACAGGTACTGGAGTCTGGATAAAAGATTTTATTTGTATTTTGGTATGACACTTTATAACAGTCTTTCTTAAATGTTGCACACTCAGTGCCCACAAAGAACTTCTGTGCAGTGACTTGGGTTCACAAAGGTACTTCTCCCTAACTCTTTTGACTCTTCCCATCTACTTCTGGAAATCAAAGGGGAGCTGATGTTACAAACCACAGCTTTGAAACAGTGAGGTAACAGCCATTTTACTTATCTTTCACCACCATATTCGTAAACCAAATCCTTTCTGCTTAACTCAGTCATGCCATGCTCAAAGATGTGATGAAAGATGTCTCTTTTGTAGGCTCCAGTCTGGTAAAGGGAGGATGCAATCTGGAAGGTGACTGTCCTCTCTGTTGTGGTCTGTTGTAGTTTTCTGACTTGATTTTGCTTGCTTTTAACAAATTTGCATGTGGACTCATGCAACCCTGTGGTTACTAAAGTAAACTGGGTAATGTACACCATACCTTAGGGATTCCTTAGTTATGAGAGTAATTGCTACCTGCGACCTAGATTCAAACAGCCAAGCTATTCCTTTGCTAGATCTTTTTTTTTTCCTTTTTTTTTTCTTTTTTTTCCTGTGAGGCGCATAGTTGATAGTCCAGGGGAGGAGTAAGCAGTGCTATTTGTGATGCATGATGCTTAAAACTATACATGAGCTACATTCACACGTGAATATATGTGAACAGAAGGTTATCTGGATTTGAAAGTACCCAAATTCTAGTATGTGAGACAGAGATGTGCCTTATTAGATGCCTTTTTTTTTTTTGTGGTGTTCATCCCTCCTTATTAGTTGTTCATGCTTACTAGTTATTATCTAACTTGCGCTAGAATTCTTTGGGGTATGACTTTATCCAGAACAATCATCAGGAGTGTGAGGAAAGAAAGGCTGAATATACTTCATAAGCAGATGGTTTATTTTAATAGAACAATCAAATCTGCACAGTACATGTGTCCATTTGCACAATGTCATTGTGTTAGATGACAGTTACAAATTCCATCTTCAGGACCAGATTCTCTTTTACTGCAAGCTGACTGGATAAGGTTAATGGCAGCCAGACTAGTTTGATCCAGCTGAGTATTTGTTCCCCCATGAGCTGTGAGGGGTCCCCTTAGGGGAAAAGCACCGTACCCCAGCCAGCCTGAGCTTCCTGCATGCAGAGTCTGTTTAGACTCTGGTCTTTAACTTGGAAATTAAAACATGTTAGATCTCCCCAGTGGTTTAATGTAGGGAAATTTATCAACTGTTTACACAAAACTATCTTTTTAAACATATTTCTAACTTTAGGAGCTTAGTTTACTTTTGCACATAGACTGATGTCAACTAAATATACTAAGTATAATTAAATACACTGATGCCATCTCACAACAGTACTTTGCAAACTCTTATGCAAACTTCTACCCCCATTGTCCTCCAGATGTAACAGTTTTTAAAGCAGGCTCTGTGACAGTGCCTGTTTACATCAGGCTTGTCCTTCCTAACTCAAATTTTGGAATGCTAACATTGTGTTTTCCATATCTTTACACGTATGTAAAAAGTGCAGTGGTAGCCTGGACAGGGATGTTACTATATAGGGGACCAAACCTACAGCGTTAGTTATAGGTACTCTCAGGAAATAGTTAGGAATTTAAAGCTCTGTGATATAAAGATCTAGGATTACAGAAGGGTTTGCGTTGGAAGGGACCTTAGAGGTCCATCTAGTTCCAGCCTCCCTGCTGTGGGCAGGCACACCTGCCTCTAGACCAGGTTGCTCAGAGCTCTATCCAACCTGGCCTCCATGAGTGCACTGTTTATGCAGCACACTGAAAACAGAGTAATTATTCTAATTCTAGAGAACTTCATATTTGTAGCTTCAGGCCTGGAAATGTACTCCATACTATAGAATACATTCAGTAGTATGCCAGATAGTGTCGGTTTTGTAATAGAGGGAAATCAGACAGGCTAACCCCGAAAGAGCACTATTAAAAGCATGACACAATTCTCACAGAAAATGGTACTAAATAGGACATAAGTTGTACTGGAATGCAAACAAATGGAATATATTTCTTACTTAAATGTTCCTCAGTTCTGAACCTTAAACTGCTTTGTAAACAATAGTGTAATAAGATCTGTCAGTGTTACAAAAGGGCAATAAAAGGCCGTGAGAAGTTGCACAGCTTACTCCCATCCTACAAGACCACGGGAATTTCTAGACTTCAAACAAAATTTGCACTGCAACTGAATGTTTAGGCTCTAGAATCGAGAAGACATTTGTTTAAAAATGTCTGTAGTAATGTGTTGGATGTGTTTGTATGGACAGCTTATGATACAGTATTTAATTAAAGTCATAGCTGCTCCCCTCACCCCTCCCTGAAGCTGGGCCTAACCCAGGCCTTAGTTTTGCAAAGAAGTGGTTGCTGAGTGAATTTATTATTCATTTTTTTGCTCTACACCTTACTGTACAGTTACTTTTTGTGAGATTCTCATGCTACTCTGCTAGTCTTTTGTACATGGTTAAAGAATCTGAATGCAGTATAGTCAGCCTGATTTCAGTATCTAAATTGCATCCCTATGTCTTGGTTGTCTGTGTAAAGCAAGTAAGTTAGTTCTCAGAGTCAACGGGGGTTCCTTTTTCATAGGGACATTGTTGAATTCAAGTGCTTTTATTCAGATGCTAAATTTTTTCAGGCCAGTTAGAAGCTAGACAGGGTGACCTTGGCTTCGCTCCTATTCTGTCCACAGTCAGAGTTGCTTGATGTCATTACCTCAATTTTGCAAGCTGAGTGCTGAAGCTCAGGGGAGGAGGTTAAAAGCATTTTAGTTTAACTTAGTTAAGCTGCTCAATATACTGCTGAAATTCACACTCCAGTTACCCTCACTTGTGCACATTGAAATGTTAGCTTAAAAAGATGCTTGTTGTTTACTTTGCTACTTGAGAGAAACAATTTTGTGTCTAGAAGAACTGTTTGCCTAAACCAAAATTTTATTGACCTGAGATTATCAGAAGCCAGAATTGAAATGAGCATTTAATTCTGTTTTCCAATTTTTGTTCTGTTCTTACAGTGAAGTGCTTTCTACAGCACTCATACAGAGCTATCGCTTGATTTCCCTGGGTTTGCAAACTCTGGCAGATCTGACCCTAAGCATCTCAAGTTAAGCACCTGAAAATAAGAACATGTCTAATAACCACTGGAAAATATTCCCAAGTAACTTGCCAAATATTGGATAATTTTCCTGTAGCAATGGGTTATGTGTTCATGTCTGAAAACCAGTATTTAGATACTTTAACAAAGATAATTTTTTTTCATTATATTCTCAGGAACAACAGGAAGCTTATAGCTCATAGTTGTCTTTACTGTGAAATTTTAAGTCCCTAAACACTGACTTAGCATTCATTGAGAGAAGTGGTATCTGGAGAAAACATTACATGTGATCACATAGAAGTTTGTACATGCAAGTGGACTAAATTGAGGCTTCTTGTACAATTTAACACTTTTTGGATGCTCTTGGGTTTGTCTGAGTGTGTACGCTGGTTTGCATTTTGCACATTTTGGTTTTTCTCACTTCCATTGTCTGTATATGATGGTCACTCATAGACCTAATTCACAATTCTCATTTTTGTTACTCCATAAACAGTCATGGTACGTTGTAATTTTCTAGCTTACCTAGATGAAAACATGAGAGAGGAGAGCGTTTTCTGGTGGTTGTTACAGATTTTACCCAAGCAGCACTTGTCCCTTGCTGTATTCCCTCATTCCAAACCCCTAATCAGATCCTTTCTGCACTGGTTCTTTTCCCAGTCTCTCTTGGTGCCACATCTGTCAGTCTTTTATCGTGTCTCTAAGCTCAGTTCTGCAGTCTACATTCCAGAAAAATGGCCACTGCTGTCTTTTTCCGCCATGACCCTGTGTTGCCAACTTCAGCAGCAGAGAGGCTCAGGACATGTGAGCTGGATGAGCGGACAGATGTATTGAGCAACTGCTGAGCGTCTGGGCCTGGAGGGTGGTGATCCGTGGTACAATGTCCAGTTGGAGGCCGGTAACCAGCAGTGCATTCCAGGGGTGAATACTGGCACTACTGTTCAACATCTGGATGATTGGGCACAGAGTCCCCTCAGTGAGTTTGTAGGCAATACAAAACTGGGAGGAGTGGCTGATACATTGAAGGGCTGTACTGCCAGGGGGGTCCAGGGGTGATCTCACCAGACTGGAGGTGTGGGCTGACAGGAACCTTCAAAGGGAAGCCCGAAATCCAGTCCCTGGTGGGAAACAACTGCAGGTACAAGGGCAGTTGGTTGGTAAACAGCTTCACAGAAAAGAACCTGGGGATCCTGGTGAACATGGAGTTGAATATCAACCAGCAATGGGCCCTTGCTGCAAAGAAAGCATTGAGTATCCTGGGCTGCACTGGGAAGAGTCACCAGCACATTGAGGGAGGTTCCCCTCTACTCGGCACTGTAGGTCAGGCCACACCTGGAGTATTCTATCCAGGTCCGGGCTCTCCAGTAAAAGAGGGACATGGTCATAGTAGAGAGAGTCCAGTGAAGGGCCACAAAGGTGACTGGAGCATTCCTCTTCTGAGGAGAGGCTGACCTGTAAGTGTTCAACCTGGAGAATGGAAGAGTCAGGTTGGAATCTCATCAATGTGCATCAATATCTGAAGAGAGGACATAAACAAGACAGAGCCAGGCTCTTCAGTGATACTGTGACAGGGCCAGAGGCAATGGGCACAAACTGAAACACAGGAGGTCTGAGCATCAGGAAGCACTTTTGTACTGTGAGGGTGACTGAGCACTGGCATGGGCAGTTGGCTCTAGGGATCCCTGCTTGAGCAGGAGGTTGGACCAGATGACCTGCAGAGGTTCCTTCCAGCCTCAGCCACCCTTTGATTCTGTGAGCTTGCTCACAGTTCCTGTACTTGGTGTGACAGACCTGGCCAATGCAAGGGAGTTGCAAAGGGAATTCTGGGCAGCACTGCGATGGGAGTGCTGCAGTTCCAGGTGTGCTGTTCCAAGAGTGAAGATACAGGGGGTCAGGGCCAGCCCACAGCTAACACTCATCAGAAGTTCATAGCTTTGCTAAACTTGGTTGCATTGCTATACTATTGGCAAAAGGCAAATCTCTGGCATAAAACACAACTTGTTTGCCAAAATTAAATCTAAACTGGAAGTTTGCAGGCAACTTTCTTGCAAAGCTTAATCACTGCTACTGTCCTGTAACAGTGTGAGCAGAACCCTTTTAGCTACCATTCAATTTGTATTAAATACCTAATTTGGAAAATTTTACATTGAGCAGCTGAAGCTTATTGAAGGTATTATAAGCAACTGAAAGACAAATACAGCAGTTTTTTATACCTCCTATTTTTCTAGAATCATTTGAGTATTGTTGCAGTTCCTAGAACAGTTTGTGAACAGATAGGTGATTCAGATTATTAGCAGATTTAGTAACTGAGTCAGAACGGGACAATTTGGCACTCTCTAGGCCAAATAAGCATGCCAGGAGAGAACGTCATGCTACAGTGGGTATTTAACTTCTGAGTAAGTATTGCCTTATCTTGTACTAAAAGTCCTACCACAAGGGGTTGAAGAGCTGACTGTGGAATCTAAGTGTGGGTGTAAAACCCAGCTTAAGGGCTGCTCACCAGCAGGAAAGCACTCAGGGTGGGGTTCAGGATAATCCTGCTAGTATACATATGGGAAGGGTGCAGGGAGGCAAGTTTAGTCTGTCTGCTTTTGGTACTGTTCAAGTGCATATGTAACTGCACTGCAAAGAAATAGAGATGCTGAAACAATGTGCTGCATTGGCAGCCTAATTTTCTGGCAAAGTATTCCTTCATGCAGTAATCAGTGGTCCCCAGACAAGTTTGTTGAGCTGTTTGCCCAGATGGATAACAATGACAGAGCGTGGATGAACATCTTTGAGAGTGGATATATTCAACAAGAAATCTAAATTAAACTCTCTCTGTTCTGTATGATAACCCCACAGTGACATGTGAAGGCTAGACAGGAGGTGCCCGCAAGAGTTTTGCGGAAATTCATTCCTACCTAAGCAGCATTAGTAATCTTCATCTTCAGCCTAGTGGTGTGTTTCTTGTATACTTTTTCTTGCGTGTTAAATTAATGTGAAGATGAGGAGAACTACAGCTGGATCCCCATACTTTGTGAATTAGATTATCACCAGACCTCCTCTGATCCCTGCTCAAAGGGGTGTTAGAATTTCAAGGGAATCACTTATTCCTCTTAAACTTTTCTTTCTCAAGACTGGCTCAAACCCTAAAGCTAAAAATGCTAAAATGAAATGTCTGAAATGGGATGTAAGAAAAGACCTCACAGTATGTTTTACAGGATACAATTGTTTAGCAACACTCTAGAAGAGTGGTGGCCTTTATGGAAAGATTTACAAATTAATTAATAACCTCACAGAATTCCCTAAGAAAAGGCTCCACTTTGCTAAGATGTGTGAGAAGTTCTCAGTGCTATGATCTACCGAATCCATACTGAAGTTCATTGAACTGCAGATGAGTAGCCTCTGCTCCATGAAGGAAGGACAGCCCTGTGCCTGACAGGGCCTGACAGGTTACCTATTTCCTGCAGGCTACTTTTGTTTTTTAAAGATGAGCCTGTGGTTATTTTATCGACAACTGCTGTTCATCACCTGAAAGGAAATCCATATAGGTGATCACAAAGTGCATCAAGGAGGAGTGGGGCCACGAAGCAAAAACTAAAAAAACCCTCAACACTCTGGTAATTGTTATTGTGTGATATCTGTGTGGCTTTTACTGGGTTCTCATTCCTACACCAGAGCTCCTCACTCTCCAGATGAAATATCTAAACCAGTGGGGCCCATCCTACTTTTAAATATGCATGAGAGTGGGCCCGTGATATCTTTGTCAGAGAGAAGCTTCAGCAGAAACAAAAGAAAAGTCTTTCCCCAGAGACATGGGGTGTGTTTTACCAGAAATGGAATCCATCTGTCTTCAAATACTGGGATGACTCCAGGAATATCTTCCAGCTACCCTGGGGTACTGTAATCTCATTTTCCTGTCCTCACCATTTGTTTTTATAGCATGAATCCGCTCACAAAAGTAAAACAAAAAGCAATGGACTTCAGTCAGAAGGATTATGAATTCTCAAGTCAGGGATTCCCCTTACCTCCTTTCATGCTATTATTTATGCAAGCTTAGTTCTCTGGAGCTACCCATAATTCAAAATAATCTGTTTCCTTAAAAGATAATTCAGTTAAGCAGAGGAAATTTAAAAACAGGGCCAGTCCAAGTGACTTAGTCCCAGTCAAAAACCAGAGCTTTAGAGTCACACATTGCTAGGGGTGAAGATGCAAAACCATCAACCTTCCTTAACTAACACATCAAAGAAGAAACTACTCACCAATAGAAATGAAACAGGAAGACTTTGAGTAGGAGCTCTTACCTTAAAATATAATGTCTAAATTTTTTTTGCAACTTGTACAAAGCAGTTGAAATACAGAAGGCCTGTGAAAAAGTTGGAATGCTAAAAAAATTAGTTGTAGTCAAAATAGATATTCATGTAAACTCTACTGCAAAGAGAGAAAAAAAAGATCATTTCACAACTGTCAAAATCAGAGAGTTGTGTATGTGCACATAACACTAAGTGAAAGGGAACAGATAAAGTAAGACACTAATGTTCCAGTAAATAATTTACATGATAAGGAAATGGAATGGTGTTTATCTAGAGTAACCCTGCTCGGAAAGAAACCAAAGGTTGATCCTGAAAGGAACGTCATCTACTACTGCCAAAATCCCAGCGAATTTTCTTGTTCTTTCTCTGTCTCTGAACATAAGCTGCTAAACCTTGAGCCAGTTAGAAATGTTCTTTTGCAAACATATGAGCAAGCTATTCTTTATCCAGACAAATAACAGATAAATTGTGCTGGCAGCTACAGTAGCCACATTTGCAAATTCTGCATGGGTAATTCCAAAACAGTTCTAACACCAGTGAGTTTGGGTTTAGCTTTTTTTCAGAAATTAATTGCAAAAATATAAAATCATTTTAGGAAGTATCTAAGTGCTAAACTAAAACTCAACAATTAGGAAACTCCAAGAGTTGATGCTGGCAAGCTGTGAAGTATTTTAACATGACCACATTACACAGATACAGTGTAATTACATCACATTCATATACACTTAGAGTATGCCAACAAAGCATGTAAAGTAAATGAACTTCTGGCCTCATTAAGTCATTGTCTGTGACTTAGTGCCCATGGACATCCTTACAGGCAGAACTTTACCCATTACATGAGATGTGCAAAACAGTTGTAGCTATATATAATCCATGGGGAAATCCAGCTCATACCAACATGAGTTAAACACAAGCTTTCTGTGTGGAGAAATGGATACAGCAAAGGCTTGTAGTCAAACGTCAAACCTGTAAACTTAACACTCATGATACTAAACACTTGAGAACAACCATCTCAGGAGTGAAATTTCTAGTCATGCAAGTGTGAGAGCCTTTACCTTTTTTATATTGAATGCTCTGAATTTTGATCCACTGAATTACACATATGAATTCACTTTCATTGAAATGTAAATATCCAGGACATTGTATGACGTTCTTTGAAATGAAAATATAGGGGATTTCTTCTCAAGGTTTTCTGAGAAGTTACCTGGGGTCTTTTACCTGCTCTTCCTTCCAAACTATGCTTCATCAGCTCTGACAAAATATGGTGGCTCATACAATTAACACATATTTTTAAAAAATATGTGGCAACTTTCTTGTTTGCTATAATCTGTAATAACCTGGATTTGTATTAAAATATTCAATTTTAATATCTGAGTGAACAAAGACACCTTGGACCTCTAGAATACTGTCAATTCTCTGCAGCAGGGCTACAGCAGGGACACACATTAATAGTCCTGTTAAAATGTCGTGCTGTCTTGTGTTGGTGATCTTTCTGCCTTTGGAATGCTCATGGGATTTCTGGTAGACCATCCAGAATATGGTACTTGGACATTTAAGATGATGTGAATATAGGTCTTGTTCCTCACAAGAGACCCTGGTGTTCTGATGTGTACAGTCTGAGCCTGCCCCTGACAGCCAGCTGTGCTGACAGACCACATCTGTGCCTTACAGTTTGTGAATGGATGCTCCCCCTCTGCTGTTTTCCCCAGCTTGACACACTGACATGCGGAAGTAACGAGGTGATGATGCTAAAGGCACTCTGTTCTCCCTCCTAGCCTCAAACTGCATCTGTTCCTATTAAGCAAAAACTGGTTGACAACTCCAACCCCTCTGCACTGTTTCTGGTGTTCTGGAAAGTCTTGGTTAGACTGAAATTACAAAGGGTTGTCCAATTTTCCTAGGAATGAAACTCAAAATGAAACTCAAAATGCTTCATGCATTCCTACAGGCAAGGGTACAGTAAAACATGTTTTGCCTTGTTTTCTCTTTCTCCTTTCTCCCCCTCTTTGCTTAGGTTGAAGTTCTTGCTCTCAGATTTCACTTGTGAATTTTCCTGTATTTTCCCAGAAGATTTACAGAACAGACGCTGCTGTGTCCTGGGTTATTTTTAAATTTCCCAGCGGAAGAAAAAGGGGAGAGAGTAAAGGCATGCTTTTCCCAATGAGGGAGCAGCCTGTCAGATGGTGAGAGCGCTCAGCACTGCTTGGATCCCGCAGCACTGGGGATTGACTGGCTTGTTTACACTGAAAGTATTTTGTTGACCATTTCCTGACATTATATCCTGTTTTGCTAACAGAAGGGGTTTTATCCAGTAAGCAAATTTACATTTTCATTTACTTGTCCATTCACCTTTTTTTTAACAGTTAATAATTATCCTTATCTCTTTTTTACAAATAAAAGTAAGGCTGACCATACAAAGTACCACCCTGAAAGGTAATGTCAAATGCAAGCTCCCATTCTCTAGAAGTTATACAATAATTTGATTTGTCCAAGTTGTTAAACCTTCCTAATTATGTCAAATGAAGATGCGACTGTCAAATTCACCTTGCCACTTTGCAGGCGTGCGGAATGTTTTAAAAACCAAAACAAGCTCATAGCACATTTCAGGAGTCATAGGAATGTTAATCTGGACACGGATTTAACTCCACCCATGCTCTGCCCAGGATGTAGGATTACTCATGCACTTTGTGTACTGCCATTTTCCTTCCATGTGTGCATCCATACTGATACTTGATAGACACCTCTGAGTTTCTCTAGGTTCTCCCTAGAGAAGCCCCTGGGTTTTCTCTTTGTCCCCTAAGAGAGCATCATATTATGAGCATCATATCTACAGGGGTAGATATGGTTGGAAGAAAATGGTTACATTATTTATTAGCTAGAGGCTGTACTCACAATATCCCTGGTGTTGTCCAGACACTCAAAAAGGATGCCGTGAAACACACCCTGCCTAAAGGAAGATAGCTGAGGCTGCAAAATAAAGGAAAACACGAAATTTTGAAGTATAAACTGGTTTGTTACCCCTTGTCAGCGAAACCATTAAGAATCACAAAGTGGAGAACAGGGAGGCTTTGCACATACTGTCAGGTCATTGTGCCGCTCATGAAGCACCGCGTGGAGAGAAGCGGAGTGTTTACACAGGAAAGCTGACAAACCAGCCGGCCACGCCAGGAATGAGTGGTGGTGAGGCCGAGGGGCAGGGAGGGGCAGCCCTGGTGCCCTGGGAGCTGTGACAGCGCGGCCCGTTCAGCTGGGACACCCGCACACCGGGATGAGTCGCCGGGGGCTGGCAGGCTCCGGGGAGATCCCGCGGAGCCGCCCGGGGGAAGGCAGGCCGGCACCCCTGCTGCCTCGCAGGGGCTGCAGGAGGGACAGGGCCGGGGCCAGCCATGCTGTTCTGCCACCGTGTAACACCTGAGAGGGAGAGGGCAGGCCTGAGAGGGACTGCACAGGGCAGGAGGACTGCACGGAGCAGGGGGACAGGGGGGACTGCACAGGGCAGGGGG
>JAWWMP010000116.1:83712972-83763199 GCA_035047865.1 Dendrocincla tyrannina | reverse complement strand
CCCCGGTCCCCGTGCTGCCCTCCCCCGGTCCCCGTGCTGCCCTCCCCCGGTCCCCGTGCTGCCCTCCCCCGGTCTCCGGCGCTGCCCTCCCCCGGCCGGGCAGGTGCGGCCGGGGCGGGCGAGGGCCGCGCCGGGCCCGCGCGGGGAGCGCTCCCGCGGGACGGACCTGCCGCGCCCGCGGCTTCCCTGCGGACTGTTCCTTACTTCCTTAAGGGAACTGGCATGGGAATTTCTTTCCTCTGTGGGTTTGTTTTGGGATTTTTTTAGTGTCATCCCCTGTGAAATCCCATCCCCGCGGAGCTACAGCTGAGCTCCCCTCTTTGATTCAGGAACATTTCCGTGCTGTCACATAAAATTTTTACAGCCTTTACTGGCCGAACTCCGTATGACTGGTAGTGCAGTGGAAAAACCTCTTCTCTCGGAGTATTTCTCCATGAAGTACTTTTGCAGGCTGCGGTTTTGGAGAGCAGCGTGTGTCGGCGCGATGTCTGACAAAACCTTGTGCCCAATTCCTGTAACTCGCATTCATCGCTGGCCACCAAACTTACAAAGGTTCTTCCCCTTAATGGCCTTGACTAGAACTTGCAGTGCAGTGCGTACATTGCTGATGCCTGCCTGGTGCTTGGACTCAGGTTCGGACTAGCAAATGCCACCAGAGGCCTGTGAGACGGCGGCAGCTAAAGTAATAGATGACAGGTCCTGTCAAAGGATGGTTCTTAAAATTTTCAGCTAAACATTGCTGACTGTCTGCGCCTTTTTTTACGAAGATGGAGAGAAGTAGTGTGTCGTGACTTGCATCCCCCCTTGCTCTCGAAGGGAGCAGAACTTTGAGGTGACCTAATTTCTTACAGTTCATTTGGCATCTCCGGGCTGTGGAGCGGCCTATGGACTGGGTCCTCAGCCATCCGAGTACAAAGGTTGGCCACGGCACTGAGTCTTCCTTCTCTTGCAAGTGTGACAAATTAACAGGGTGGAGATGAACTCATGAGTTAAATGTCATCCGCAGTTTTTATGTTTGTTTTTTTTTTTTTTTTTAAGTGAAAAAACCCAATAGAAGTACTCTAATTACCAAAATCATTATTATGAAATATCAAAAGTAAATGTCTTGCAGTATTTGACTATAATTAAACTGTGCTAACATACAAGTTAACTATAAAGTGTACGGTTTATAAAATAACTGCGAAAGAAAGATCTCAGTATTGTTGGGGTGGGGGAGTAAATATTGAAATTCTCAGAGCACAAGTTACAAACCTTGGCAATGTTTTTAATAATGTAGAAATTAAGACAGCTTGACTGCATTTTTAGTGGATGTTTTTTTAAGGTGTCTAAGGTAACAAACTATTTCCTGATGGTACAGTTATGCCTCTGACTGTGAAACTATAAAGCCAGCAGTGTGAGCATAAAGGCAGTAAACTTTCCTGTGAGGCTTAATAGCATTCTGAATTAAAACCATGTCAGTATTAGCTTGCAGAAGTTGTAAGCAAGTTGAACTATCCTCCCCACCCCCAAGCTTCTAGTCAGAGTGGGCATTCCTGTATAATCTGCACTAAGTACTGTGTCCTTCAGCATCCGGCATTGCCATGTGCCTTTGTTTTGATAAAGGGTCAGTATTTTGACCCATTAACAATAATGTTCTCATAAGCAAGGTGAAATAGCGCTTCCTTGTGCCTAGTCTGCCAGGGTGGAGAAGGCTTTGTGACCCAATCCAGCCTTCGTATTTTTATGGTATTTGATAACGCTCCTGAGGTTTTTGAAATTTTGACAGTCTCATGAGTGATGTGGTGGAGTAGGGACTAACCTCTTATCAGTACTAAATGTGGAAGCATGAGATTAAGCTGGCAGGTTCAAAATGAGCAAAAGGGGTGCAGTTTTGGTTTTGATCCAATGTGTAGTTAGTTAAGCTTTGGAAATTCTTTCAGAAGCATGTGGATATTGAAAGTTTACAGGGACTTGAAAAGCAGACGGACAAATAATGGAAGAAAAATCCACTAAGCTGTACTTGTGCAGCGTGAGCAGTAGCTCAGGTAGTCACTGAGCTGAACACGGAGCCTGGGAGAATAAATTGGGGAAGTACTGTCAGTTATTATTCATCAAATTTTTATATTAATTTCAGGCATTGACATAGTGCAGACAACAAATCTGCCACCTGATCCAGTAGGGCTGCTCTTAGGAAAATTGTTTATCTGAAGTCAGTGTTTGAGAACAGCTGAACCAAAGGCACCAGATCCAGAGATAGCAACTCTGGGTGATAATTTTCAGGGAATGATTATGACTCACCATCAAACTGGAAGTCAGTTTAAGTGGTGCTGGGGGCAGTTCTGGCACCTTTGTATTTGTTGTCATTGATGTCTTTGATCAACACAGTTAGCATAAAATCTGAAGGAGACCAAGTAGGTATTTCAGGCTGTATTTTTGATGAACTGCTTTGGAAGACGAGGTTTTTGATAAGTTCACAAAGGCTATATTTGAGTACAAGATACTGTTTTCAGGAAGGAGATTCCATAATGCAGATAAAGTCAACTTGGCAGCAGCGCCATTGAAGCAGGTCTGAGGGTTATGTGGGTTAGCAGTAAGCATGAAGGTGCAGTACTGTTGAACTTTATAATTTAACTTTTCATACTAGTGAAACTTAACAGAATAATGTGTTCTGTTTTGGCACAGCCTGTTAAGAAAGATAAATGCAAATGTCTCATCCACCAAAAATGATCATCAAGGCTTAGGAAGGGTTTGGAAAGTGTCATCTACAGAGACTGTGTCTGAAAAGTGTGTTCTTCAAAGACTAGATAAGCTCGGTTCCAGCAGAAAGCGATGAGATGAGGGGACAAGAAGATGCTACGCGCTTAAAATTAGTGAGAAGTGGTCTGTGTCCTTCTGTCAGTGACTGTATCAAAAAAGATTAAAACTAATTTGCACCAAAGACTTGATGAAGTTCTTAAAATCTGTTATGCCTTAGGGAAAACTGGAACAAGCTGAGGTTGTGCAATCTTCTTTCTGCGAAGGTTTTTGAAAGTCAAATAGGATTTGTGTTAAGAATATATTAAAAACATTCCTCAAAATTGTCTTACTTGTTCTCATGCAGGGGCTTGAGCTTGATGATTTCTTCAGGTGCTGTCTGTATTCTGGTCTGAGCTTACATAGAAAAAAGTTATTTCAGTGCTCAAAAGATAGGCAGTTTCTCCTAGAATCTTTCAATTATTACTGGTCATCTCATGTTACAGCTTAAGGCATTTGGTTTTAAAATAATTAGTGCTGAGGCAAACTATTGCATTTAACAACAAAATGTTGTGGTTTAGGAGTATAGCCTGTAATACTGTAGGAAATGCAGGTGTAGGACCATACTGAGATTTAAACCAGGAAAATCAGAGGGACAAAACCTGAGGTATTCATCATCTACTGTAGTATATACTGAATGTGACTTCATAACCTGTGTCCTAGTATTACAGCATTTTTGGTTCTGAAACACTTTTAAAGAACTGTCACCTTATTAAAAAAAAATCAGACTTGCTAAGTAGCATATGTTTCTCACGTTGTATCCATTTTTTTAAAGTATGCATGGGAAGATTAAAATGGCAACATTTTAACATAGCATGCCATCTCTAAGTTTTTGCTTTGCTGTTTCTTGGAATGACTGTATTATGTTTGGAGTAACTACTGGTAAGTGAGACTTGTGTTTCTGAAGTATTGGTAGATACTGTAATAATATAAAAAAAGACATGGGAAAAATGTAATTTTTGATCTGATGTCTGTGGATGAATCTTCCCCCCCGCAAAGAAAGAAAACCCGAACAAAACCAAGTTTTGCAAAGCAGAACATGAAGTATCAGCAGCCTTTGGCATTTTTCCTAAGGCTCTGATGGCAAGAAAAAGACAGATAAATCTGTGAGCACTTTAATCTCTGTTAGAGTGATTTCTGTAAGTAATGACTGTACAGAGTTAATAGTATGTATTTTATTGGACAAGGCATGCTAAAACTGTTTTTCAATAAGTGACCAGCTTAGAATACCATTTCAAAAATACTGGTATTAATAAATAAATAAGTTCTTGCTGTTTTTGTTTTTGTTGAACTGTGTGCAGAAGTGGAGCAGAGGACGATGGGGCAGGGGGGCTGTTTCGGTTCAGTTCTGCCCCTGTGCTGTGGTGCTGCAGCTCAAAGGCAGAGCCTGTTGCCCCCTGTGGACAGCCTAGCCTGGCCTTGCACAGGTGGTTTGAGAGCCCTTGCAGTATCCTGGCTTTTTCTCATTGAAAGGAAGTTGCAGCAAGATGACATTTAACCTGCAGACATGCTGCAGGCGGCAGCTCCTGTAGGCATGTGGGAGCTCTGCCAGCTGAATTGCAGGTACTGTCAGTAGCCGGGCATGAACGCTTGATTAAGTGCGGATTGCCGTCTGGCTGCCCTGGCTGCCGGTCATACTCAGGGTTTGTGTGACTCCTGAAGCACTTCTGTCAAGCCAGGGATCTTTTCTCGTCAGCAGAATGATTCTTCTTGTACTGCAAGTGGATGGATGAAGGGTAGTTTCTGCTTGCTCCAGGGAATGAGAGATGGATGAGACATCTGGAGTTAAACCTTACTTTTCATATGTGCAGCTTGCAGTGTCACTGCTGCTGCACTTGCCTGATCTCAGAGTGCTAAAGGCAGAATGGGGCTGGTCTCCAGACTGGGATCCAGCCCTGGCAGTGTCGAGTGGAGGTATCATAAGCACTACCAGAACTGGGATGGCCAGGTCTGTACGTTCATCTTTTGGGGTTTGATCTGCTCTCAGGGGAATCAAAAGAGAAATTCTCAGTGTCTTGAGCTGAAAGTCTGAGTGAACCCTGGGTTCGTAAATGCTCAACAAAAGGTCGTATATATCATAAAAGAAACTTTTTTTTTTTTAAGATGCCTTGAAAGAGCTTGCTGAATTTATTTTGTAAAGATAGTTAAACAGACAAGTTAATTAAGAGTATTATTTACATAGCAGATAATTGTTTCATGAGCAAATTTGTTTTCCTTGTAATTAATAAGACTTAAAAGACTGATTTGAAATTTGAGGGGGGGAAGAAAAGAGAAGCAGAGAATTTGACAAAACCAGTGGTTCACAAAAATCCCTTAAATATCAGCTGTATTTACAAAAATAGCAGCAACTTTCTGAATTATATCTAAATGTCTATGGATCCTGAATCTGAAGCCATGTAAATATTGTTACTTTTTGTATTTTGAGCAAGTTCAGTTTGTGATGTGTATGATCCAGAGCTCTGTCCCTTATATCTGCTGTACTGTCTTCATTGCCATGACACTTAACAAGGTTTTGATCATCTCAAGTATGTTCTCAGTTGCTCCAGATCCAAAAGAAGCTGACTAAAAGGTGATACTGTAATAGCCGTGTTTCAAAAGAAGCTGTCCATGGGAGGACAGCATGTCCTTCTCCAGTCCTCAGGTGTGACCCAAAGAGAAGGCCGTGCCTGTTGTGAGCTGAGGACACCCCTTTCTGAGTTCACATCTGTGCTTTGCTTTTTCCTGATTTATTCAAGTGCAGCCCATCACAGCTGCGCTGCGGTGATAGAGGTGATAAGCAGTAAAACCCTTTCACACAGTCCTCTGTGCCAAAGACAGACAATTTTACTGTGTCTCCTTTTGTCTTGTCTGGGTGAGCGCTGTGTGCAGACATGCAAAACTTGCCTGTCATGGCACTCTGCTTGTTTGAGGGGAGGCACTGGAGAGTTTTGGGGGTGGGATGCTCTGTAGCTGCTCATCTGGTTGAGGTCTAATGGGGTGTGATAACCTCCTGTGCTGTTGGCTCTGCTCATGTACTGCAGAGTTTCCAGGGATCCGAACATTCAGGAATGAGGAATCTGCCAAACACTTTTTACGACTTCAGTTTTAATGTTTCTGCCGGATTGCAGTTTTTTTGAGTAGCTGGGCTGAGGGAATTGTCTGCTGGCCCCTCCACAAGGAGTAAATCTTCAATGGCTGCGGCTTCTGCTCTCTCCCCAGCAGTGCTGATGGTTTTGACGCTCTTTTGCATCCCAGTGTAAACTGCTGGCTCTGCAGAAAGCAGCAAATCCCAACCTTTTTCTCCATATCCATACTTCAGAGGGATGTCAGGAGTTTCAGATTTTCTGTAACAGGGTAGCAGTAGCGTGTAGTGAGGAGCAGAAATGAGGGGAGGCAGACAAGGAGGGTACTGCCCTCAACGCTGGCTCATTCAGCTCACCCTCCTTCAGGAATCCACAAGTTTTGTACTCCCTTAGACCTGTGTGACCTTCATTGCCTCCACCAAAAGTTAGACAAATGCCTCCAGTAGCCCTTTACAGAGAGAAATGCAGACATAAGGAGTGTATGTGGAGAAATTAATAGAATGATAAAATTTCAGAATGGCCTGGGTGGAAAAGGCCTTAAAGATTGTCTGGTTCTGACCCCTCTGCTGTGGGCAGGCATAGACTCACACACGAGGGCAGTCACAGCAGTAGCATGGGAAAGGATTGTAAAAGATCGTGGACTTCAGAAGACCCTAAGATAACGTGGACTTTTGTTACTCTCTAAAGATAAAAACAGTTGGTTTCACTGGTGGGTTTGGGGATGAGAATGAATTTATTTTGTGTGGTGGGTTTTTTTTTTTTTTCATTACCTGGAATTCTTTACTAAGATAGGAAAATGAATGAGGTAAATATGTCTCATATTAAAGTCTCCTACTGAGTTGTTTTTTCAGTGTTTGTGGTTGCTTTAAAGCCTTGTCACTGTTCATGCAGCCAGCCAGGCTTTATGGCAGGTGCTTGGGTACATGAATGGCACTCTGTGGCAGAGCGTATCTCCGCTGTATGGCAAGGAGTGTTACTTATGTGGATGCTACAGGAACAATGCTGTCTCTCCTTCTCACATACTTCTTTTGATGAGCATGCTGCTGCACTTGTTTGTCCTCCTCTTTAATGTTTTTTTCAAAAAGAGCCTTTAATGGGTTTTATAGATTTGGGTAACTGATCTTCTTTTGGCTGTGATTAAGGGCATTGCTTCAAATTTCAAAATTCTTGGGAAACAGAAGAGAAATGGGCTGTTGTAATTGTCTTGGAGCTATTGGGAAAAAGCACTTTTGTTTCTTCTGTACACTTGCAGTTTTGGAGATGGTGGGATGATCTCAGTCTTCACTTGTCATCCCATTACAGTATTCTTGCATCTTCTCAAGCATCTGAAATTAGTCATGGTCAGACACTCAGTCTCAGATTATATGGACCTTTGGTTCACTGCATGAATGTCCTGTATTAATGTATTTTTTCTTTGGGTGTTTGGAGATGCATTATGGGTTTTGAAAACACCTTACTGTTTTTTAGATCAGTCATGCAAGAACAAATTTCAAGCTTTGTTTGGGGGAATGTTTTTTTTACAGATACCTTTTGTATCATAATCTGATGGTAATCTGAAACAAATTTTAGGTCTTGTTTTGTGTTCTGCTTTAAAGGAACAAGAATGATTTTACTTCCCAGAGAGAGGAATCTTAGACATGAAGTTTCTTAGCTGTACAAGTCATGTCTTGCTCAAAAGGTCAACACCCACAGAACTGCTTTTTTACAGTTCAGTGGTCTAAGTTGCTGCTTTTACGGGTCTGAGACAATCTTTTCTATTGTCAATGAACATGCAGTATTTTGATGAAAAGACATCTCATACTATAGGTATAGCTGGGTTACATGCTAAATTGTAATTATATATATTCAAAACCAAAGCAGCAAAGATAAATATAAATAATACGTTGACCGTATGAGAATGATTATTCTCTTTCAATTCAAGTCCTTTCAGCTTTTGCAAGTTTTGCATACATGTATGTATTTTTGTCAAGTGTTACATCAGATTTCTTTTAACTTCGAACTGAAAGTACTTTATTTTACTTTTGTTGGAGTTAGCTTCTTTATTTCTGTTGCTATAAAGTTCTGTGTCTGTTCATGTAGTAGTTAGCCTAGCAGGGATTATAATATGTGAAATTGGTTCATAGACTATTTTTTCTTTTTTAGATTGCCCTTTGCAGCTTCTCTTGCAAACCATTCTGTTGAAGTTAATGATTATCTCTGTAGAAGGAGGGTTTTTTTAATCCCTTAAAAATGCAGTTCTATTATTTTCTGATTTTTTTTCATTAAAAACTTGGGATTTTGTGTGAATTAAAAGTACTGACTTCTTGAGTGCACAGGATGGAAGTGGAAATTTGTATGATTTTTAAAAAAACAGCTTTTCCATGTTAATCCTGGTTTGTTTCTTTATAAATCCCTTCGGGAGTGAAGAGGGCAGACAAAAGGCATTTCATGCTGGTGTGACTGCTGCTTTAGCCCTAGGGAGGAGGTAGAAGGGGAGAGGGAAACTACTGGGAAGAGGAAGAGTAGTTTGAGATGAACTTGTTCTTGAGAAACACATGAAAGCTGAAGGGAGATGCCAAGGTTGGGAAGTCTGGGGAGCTGAGAGGACCAATGGGACCCCAGCAGATTCAAGAGCAAAGATTTGAAGATCATAGTAGAAGAAGAATGTTGTTTTGACTGCTTGTATGCAAAACAGGTTAGCATCAGGGGTTGCCTTTTATACCATGCCTGGGCTGGACTTTAAATCCATGTTTTCCTCATCAACTGTAAGATGCTGCCTGATCCCCATACGTGCCCAGGCACTGACTGTGGGTGTGTCTGCCGGGGGCGTAAGAAGACCATGAAGCCTTGCAATCTGGGCTAAGTATGTCACCCCAAGACAGGTAAAGGTTTTGGAGTGCAATCTGAAGGTGTTCTAAGGTGTGGTTTTAGTTGTAATTAATGAAGGCTAATTAGTTCATGTTTTTCTAGGACTCAGCATGTTCTCTCTAGCAGCCTCTCTTATTTCCATTGGTCCTCTCGTTGAAAGTGACCAAGATGTTTTGAGAGGATCCAGGTAAGACAGGAGCCTTCTCAAAAGGATCTGTTACTTCCTCCACTGTATATACGGTAGGGAGAAATTTGGGCAAGATACAGCTGTGCATGAGGCTCCTGTGGCTTTGTCTTGTGTAGTTTGATCAGCTGCTTCACTTTAAATTCATGGCTTAATTTTGTGGTGAACGTCTTATAGGCAGGCAGACCCACAAAACTCTAATAGAAGTCTCCAATCCGACAACAAAGTAGGCACATCTGTGTGATAAAGGTAGGATTTTTTTTTCAGAGTATTTAATTTTACTTTGTTTCAGGCCTTTGTGTAAGGAAAAGCTGTGTAATTGTCACACATCTGAAGACAGAGGAGAAACAAGTTGTTTTCGGGAAACCCAATTTTATGTCAGAAATTAATCTAGTAATGCTGCTAGCAAGCATTTAAACAATGTTTACTGCTTGGTGTGCATGCTGTTTATTTTTGAACCTCCTGTCTTAGCAGACTTCAAGTTACTACTGTTGAAAAAGGAAGAGTGTTTTTTACTTTTTTCTGACAAATTACTGCTTCCCTCAAGCATCTCCTGTAAGTGTTTGGACTCTGCTGTGCTTCTAATATAAGCTAAAAGCTTGTACTAGTATGTAGGGAAACAAAGAAAAGCAATTGTGCTTTCTCTTTTGTTATACCTCTGTCAAGGTCTTTACATCTATTTCAGTACTAACAAGAAGAAAATGTGGAAGAAAAATGAAGGGTTTTTAAAAGATCTTCCCATAACCAAGGGAGGATTTCTGCTTTTTCAGGTACCAGGGCTCTCCTCCAAGGACCGCCACCCAGCTGGAACAGCAGTGGCTTGGTGTGGAGCTTGGGTGCTTCAGGCTACAGCAAGTAATATGTGGGATGCAGACCTTGGTCTGTGATAGTTGATATCACCTCTTTGCACTGTTGCATGTAATGGCAGTCAAATTTTGACCCAGATGCATGTGATAATATTAATTTGGAGTTCACCGGAGTGTAAAACATAATGAATACTGCAGTGTGTGTTGTTAGCATGTCACCTGGATTGGCTTCCTGGGTTGCAGTGTGTCTTGCCTGTCATTCATAGGCCTGGATCACTCTAGTGTGATCTGGTTCTCTGGTGCTTCAGGTGCAGATATTTGTGGACAGCATTACATCGTGTCTCCCTCTGAATCAGACCTTTTTCAGGATCAGCTGCTGCCCTTAAAGAAGCCCTGTGTAAGTTATTCCCAGGACACTTGCCCTTTTTTTTTCCTTTTTTTTTTTTCATTTATGTTACTACTTCCAGGATATCCTGCCTTTTGTGTTTCACAACTTGGTGGAAATGGGAAGGATTTGCATGGCGTCAGTTCTGTAGATGAGCGTGCAGCTTCACATGCTCTGCGTGGACTGCATATAGCAAGACGGATTGCAAATGGAGTTTGTACAATAGAGCAAGTAAAACTGGCTGCATTGCTGTGGTTTTCAGAGGATGAAAGAGAGGCTGGCTTTTGTTTTACTTATCAGCCGGGCTTGGTGTCTAGTGAGAAGGGTAGTGGAGAGAAACAGAGCAAAACAACTGGTAGAAATGGAATTTAAAGATGGGAGAGAGTTTTAATCAAAATCCATATTTTTTCTTCTGTTTTTGGTGTTTGCTTTTTGAGGATGACTAGTGCCATAGCAGTAAGCACTGGATTGGGATGGCTGTAATTACTTGGGAGCTGTCTACCTACAGTTAACCCTGCTCATTAGGCTGAGGCTGGGAGAGTGACGTGGAGAACACAATTGCTGTGGGGAACATTCCTCTTAGGACAAGCCTTGCTCATGTGTGCTCCACAGAACCTAGGAAGCTCTGCAATAGAATGTACTTACTCCCCATGGCAATCAGAAGGACAGAGTATTTTCTGTCATTGCAGGCTATTGTGGGTTGCTGCTCTGCTGGAGACTCTTTTGGCTATTCATCATGGTCCTTGCACCGGATGAGAACACACTGAGCTTGGTCTGGGTCAGCAGAAGCACCTCGTCACTGTGCCAAGAGCACCTGTGCCAAGAATGCCCTTTTCCTTTTACCACCTAGAATGCATGTGAATTCACTTGCATTCCCAGACCAAAGTAGCAATCTGTTTTCCTGTTTATTTAAAAATGGAAGTGGGGGGAATACTGTTTTGAGATGACGATCTGCTTTACAGACTAATTTTAGGTGCAGTTCAGTGGTTAAAGGGGAAGCAGTTTAGAGTGGGAAGGGCTTGAGAAAGGGAGTAGCTACCAGAGGTCCAAAATTATTGCTACTGGTGTTGACCAGGGAGGTGTAGGCAGAAGAAGCCACCCGTGGTGGGGAAAGCATGATCTGGAGCTGTGGTTGCTGAGCTGTGGGCGTGCTGGAGGGAGGAGGTGGAGCAGATGTGGCTCACCTTTCAGGCAGAGCCTTGCTGACTAACTGGACTTGGAGACTCAGCACAATTCAGTACTAGCACAGCTCCACTGGCACAGTGGAAAGCTCCTGACCTGCTGGTGTTCTGTAAATAAAAAAAAGCAGTTCATAGCACTGCAAGGAGTTTTTCTTACCTGGAATAGCATTGGAGCTGATATTTAGGATCAACCCTTTCTGCTGTCATGTTTTCTCTACAGTATCTTAAGTGATCTTGCCATTTCTGTGGGTTTTGACTTGTTGATAGCTGGTAACTTTAACAATAAATGTGAATTTTTCTCTAGAGAGAAACTTTTTTTTTTTTTTAAATAAAAAGGAATTTTAGGGCTGGGACAAGAGGTAAACTGGATGCCTAGAGAAAGGGGAGAAGCTGACTATCAAAAAAGAAGATGAAAAGGCCTGCATTTTCTTGTACTGCTACAGTAGAAGAGCTGGTCAGTCAAAAAATCAGTCCCCTCTCCTATACCTCCCTGGTGTTTTTCAGTATAAATCTAATTCAAGAACCCTTAGCAGTAAAGGCTTACAGGAAGGCTCATGTAGTTATTAGAACACTTCCTGGGTGGCTCAGCCTTCATCTCTGAAGCCACACCTGGTGTATTAGGGTTCCCTATCCTGTTATTATGGGACACTCTCTGTACACATTTCTAGAATGATTTCCAAAGCTTCGGTATCAAAGGAGGATCATCACACAACACAGGCTGCTGGGTGCGTGAAGAAATTAGTTGAATTACAGCATCCAATAACACTTGAATGAGTTTTATAGAGTGGAAGCTGAAAAAGCAAATACTTTTTTGATAACCTTTGAAATATAATTGCTTCTCTCTTGTGCACTTTAATTTGAATGTCAGCAACTTTTACTAACTTATCTCTTCTTAAAAAAAATAATTTATTATTTTTCAGCAGACCAGATGCAGTGGTATTTTTATTTTAGCAAATTTAGGTTTGTATCCTTCACAGGTCGTAGCACTGGGAAGTTAATTGGCATGGCTTACCCTTGTCTGTGAAGGCAGCATAGCAAACTGCTGTTGCTGGTGTGCAGGCATTTGAGAAGTCATTTGATAAATCTTGTTTCCTTTATTGTTTCCAAGTTGTGGGAGTTATTCGTGAAATATATATCTTTTTTTTAAAGTTAGTCAGAGTAAAATATTAGAGGTAGTATGTTATTTTTACTAGTCACCCAAATAAAGCAGAAATTCTGGAAGTCCCGAATTTCCTTTTAACAGAGCATTGATACCAAAATGCAATGTCAGGTTGATATTATTAGTTTTTCTTTCTTACTACACTGAAAGAATATCTTCTGCTTTTGGTTTTTGGGTGATACTGTAGCAGAAATGTACTCCAGGTTTACAGTTCGGTCTTCTAAACTCTAGTCAAATGCTTCTTTTAAATAACCTCTATCTGTTAATGCAAATAATAAGATAATTTTTCAGACCCTGTGTCCTTCAATCAATAAAAGGCAACATCTACTTCCCTGTAATTCAAGACAGGTATACTGTTGTGGAGGGTAGAACAGGAGTATTTGTAAAGAGTCGCCGTTATCGTGGTGTGATAAGGGTACTAATTCATGTGTTGATGCATCTTGTAAAATGGGTCTGTTGGTTGCTTCTGTTTTTTTATTTCATTTTGACTTGTTTTAGTTCAGTGAGTTCTGTCAGTTGGGCTGCTCTGTACTACACCTTACTCTTTGAACTCAGTTGTTCTTTAGTTCTTGTCTCAAGACTTCATACAGGAAGGTGACCAAACCCCATGTTTTTGTTGGTATCTCTGCACCAAAGGAACTGGAGTTTTCTGGGTTCCAGAGGAAGTGCCTGACTTGTATTCATCCTCCAGGTTCTTCATTGTAGTTACATTCTACACAATTGTTTCTTTTACACCGTGTTTTGTATTTTTTTCTAAGGTGATCTTAGAAGATCTTTGATCATACAATATAAGACAATTGTACTTAACAGCTTTTAGCTTTCTGGTTCCCATGAATAATTCAAACCCAAAAACTCATCCCTGTGGAAGATTTTTTTCTTTTACTCCAGAAAGAAAATGCAGGAAATCTGTAAGGAGTTTACTGTTAACTTCCCCCTGCTTCTCCAAGATGATGCTGAGGTCATTCAGCTGTGTGAAGAAATATTCATCATGAAAGCAGATTTGAAATGTTTTCACAAGGAGAAGTTTGAACTGTTCATATCTGACTTCTGTTGAATTCCTGATCACTGTAACTTAAGATCCTGTGGATCTCAAATTTTGGATCAAAGAAGATATATGTGCTCCATATGTCTGAAATAAAGCATATATTTTCTGGAATATAAGAAGTGCTGAAGACTTCTAGATTGGAGTTCTAAATAGAGTGCTTGAGTGAATCTGGGTTTCAACAGTGTAGACCACAAGTCCAGGAAGCTTAAGAGGATGCTTTATAAAGCCCTGAGAAAGAGTCATCTGGTTGTCTTCGTGTGGCTCCATTGATGATAAGTTTCATATGACTCCACAGTCTTTCTTTCAATAGCAGCACAGTCTCTTCTGCATCTTTGGTCTGTCTGTTTTGTTTAGAATTGTATTTCTCATCTTAGAAATTTGTAACTTGTTAATTTTCCATGAAAAAAAACAGGGACTGTTTTGTGATTTGCTGTTTGGCAGTCAGCAGTGAGGGTCTTGCTTGTAATCACAAATGTGTTAATTAAATGTTTACAGCATCAGAACTTTGCATGTGACTTTTTGAACTGTCTCCTAGGCCTTTTGATTGACATCATTAATATTTCTGAGTATGTGAAATATGTGCAAATGCTGAAAACCATCCAGGAATTGACTCTCAAGTGTTTCTGGCAGAAGGCACTAGCACTTAACCTTTGGCTGTGTCTGTATGTATATTGAAAATAAAAAAGTAGCTGCCTTGCAGGCTGGGTGTGGCATATTGCAAATCAGATAGAGAAATACTGAACTAGGAAGGAAAAAAAAATCTAGTCCTAATTTAAAATCTGCGTTAGTGGTTAAAAGCAATTCTTCAAAACATTTTCAAAATTCTGTTTAAAATTGTTCCTGTTTCCAGTCTCTGTGGCTTCTGTTTCCACTGACTCTGTATTACAGCCTTTTCTGCTAGATTGAAGAATACTGTAGTTTTGTTTTCCATGTAAATGTTGTATATATTTAACCTGTGATTATATAATCCTTACTGGGTTTTATTTGGCAAAGAGTTTGTCTAAAACTTCGTGGAATTTCTGTGTGGCTGGCACTGAGCATTTAGAGGAAAGTTGTAAAGATGTGCAAGAAGAAAATGTTTTGCCATGGCCTTGGAAGAACAAGGGGATGTGTCTTCAAGGTTAGAAATTAGTAGGAATATATATTTCAGTGGAAAGAATTTTGAAATTATTGAGTTTGGTCTACAGTTGGAGGAATGCTGCTTTTGATCTTAAAAGGTGTTGGAATTAAAAAAAAAGAAGAGTTAAGTATCTTTGAAGTATTCTTAAGAACTATTTCACGTTATCCTCTTCTCTAATTGATTAACTGGATAATAGGTTTAAATGTGCTAAATAACAAAACCTATGGATTCTATGGCAACTGATCTGAATTGATCTAATTAAGTTTTGATTTTCTTCTTCTGTCACCTGGATGAATCCTAATGATGTATAGCAGGTTGCATTAAACTGAGTTGGGCCGGTTTCTTGGAAATAGTGTTGAGAAAATCAGAAATTTCCTGATGTTTTCTAATGTTAATTAGATAAAAGTACTGAGTGGAAATAGCTGTTTTGTGCTTTCTGGTCCTTCTCACTCATTTAGGCAAATCCATTTGATTGCCTTTCTTGATGGTTTTGATATCAAGCGTATTGACTGCCATTTGTATATGTAGATGAGTAGCTGATACATGGTTTGAACCTTTGATGACACTTTTCTCATTAAAAAATCATGTAGTCTTTTTGATATATGACTCCCTGAAGTTTCTTCTGAACACCAGTATTCTGTGGGGTCTCTGTAATGCTACTTTTTCTTAATCCCCTTTTGTGGGCTCCCAAAACAGCAATTATTTTTAACTGTTCCAGAGGAGTGTTACTTAAACCCTGAAGGTAACATGGGCCAAATCTCTGTGATCTGCATAAACTGCCCTGCTTTTATAGTTGACGTGGTGTCAGCCGTACTTAATATGAGAGAGCTCAAAGAAATTCTGGTAATAAGTTCCAGAAACTCTGTGGATGGAGGTTCTGTTACATTTTGCCTTTTTGCCTTTGTGTTGTGCAAACACAATAACAAAAATACAGTTGTTTGGTAAATACTATATGCACATTCATCTTTTTGAAATGTTTAAAAATGTGTTTTCTCTGAAGATCAAAGTCATGATTTTCTAGATTGGCCTTGAAATCTGAACTCAGATTGTGTCCAAGTAATTCAGGCCATGTTTGTATATATTTGAAGTTTTTTTGCAAAATATTGCACGTAACATCAGCTGGGGAAGATGAGAAAACCTGCTGATGTTTTAGAAATAATGAACAAAATTTTAAAAGCTACGGAAAACCCATAGCTTTAGAAAGGTCTGAGGTTTAAACATGAATAATTAAGAAAAAACACTGAATATTTTAGATGTTCTTTGTATTTCTGTATCAAATATTTCGCTTTCAGTAAAGGGAAAGTTTTATGTCTAAGAAAGCATTGTACGTTCCTTGAGTCCACTTGTAACTCTAAGTTCATGTAGAGTTACTTTGTTTATTTTTAACACAGAATCATAGGCTCATACAATGGTTTAGGTTCGAAGGGAGCATAAACATCATCTACTTCCAAACCCTCTGCCATGGGCAGGGTCACCTGCCACTCGACCAGGTTGCTTAGGGCTTCACGCAGCCTGGTCTTGAAGACTTACAGGGATGGGGCATCTGCAACTTTCCTGAGCAATGTGTTTCAGCACCACCCCGCCCTCTCAGTAAAGAGTTTCTTAGAAGTATGGATTAACCCATGCAATTTGGCAGAGATATTTTTCAGTCACTGCTGGGGCTGGTACTGCCTGAGCTGGGGAGAAGGGTACCAAGAAATGGGAAATGTGACTTTTGTACTGGGTACCTCTTGTCATGGCAAAAAGGAAGGTCTTACTTGTTGGTTTTTTTTGTTTGTTGTTTTTTTTTTTTTTTTTTTTTTTTTTTGTGTTGTTTGTTTGGTTTTTTGTTTTGGTTTTCTGCTTTGGTTTGGGTTTTTTTTGTGGAGGTATCTGTAGGGAAGAGTAACGTTGCATGAATCTTGTATTTGGGAACTTATATTTCTGTGTGTGAACCTTGTATGCTCCCCTTGAGGATATTTTTAATAGTATCTCCCTGTGTTTTTTTAAAACAATGTGGAGTTGTGTTTAATGTATTGCTCATAAATAAAATTAAAGTTTACTTTTTATAACAGGATTTTGGAACAGGAACAGATTTTTAGACACATGATTAGGTCTGCACGATTGCAAATGCTAGCTGTGCTTTTGACTTAAAGCCTAATTCACATCTCTCCTGTCTAACAAGCAACAGGAAGATTAATCTCCAGAGAGAGGAATCCATACCCCAGTTTTAGACAAAACACGATGATTAAAGTTATTTGTAGGTTGAATAAGCACAAGTCTTTGTTTGGGACTGCTGAACAGGATTATGTTGAAACATGTAGGAACAAGACTGACTTGCATTCCTGTTACTGCTGCTTCCAGATTTCCAGTCCACAGCATCATCTGATGGGGAGCTGGTGGTAAGTTACCAGCTGAGCATAAAAGTGATATTCTACTTTGAGACCTGTTGTTTGATTAGACAACAGTATCTCTGTGTGTCCTTCCACAGCCTGGATGAGGACTGCTTATCAGGCACTTGGAGTAGAGTGCCCATGGGCAGGCTGGGGAGAGCTGCCTGGTGG
The DNA here is from genome assembly GCA_035047865.1 of Dendrocincla tyrannina. Taxonomy (NCBI): domain Eukaryota; kingdom Metazoa; phylum Chordata; class Aves; order Passeriformes; family Dendrocolaptidae; genus Dendrocincla; species Dendrocincla tyrannina. The sequence continues at coordinate 83,746,095 of JAWWMP010000116.1, read as the reverse complement.
CAGCTCACTGGCTGAGGATTGTTAAAACATCTTGGGACAATTTAGATGGAACTAAAGATAATTTTAATCATACTTTGGTTTTAGCAAGCAAGAACACTGCAATTATACAAGCTCTGAAGGGCAAAACTTGTGTTTGAACTCTGTTTTTTTCAAAGAAGCATCCATTTAAGGCATTGAACTTTGGAGGTCTAAGGCAAAATTTTTTATTCTAGTAGCAATAGTCTGCCTTTGGGAAGGAAGAATGAAGAAAAACTTAAGTTATTTAAAACAACTATTTTTGCATTGTTTTAAGGCTGTTTTTGCTTGTTTGAGTGATGCCGTGTGATTGGTAGCTAAAATTTATATGATCGCTCATGCTCTGTATTAAAGAATAAAGCCTAGATTAAAATGGCGATAAAGCTGAAGTACAAATAAAAACGCAGAAAAAAAATACCCTAACCTGGCTTGTGACTTTGAGCAAGAGCCTGTGATTTCTGTCTTTTCCCATGCCAGTAACCATCAGCAGCTGGATAAAGAATGAGTAGAGGTTTGTCTCCTCCACTGGTGTTTTAGTTCATCTCAGGAACTTGCTTCTCTAGTGAACCTCCTGGTTATCTGGATTTATGGCACTGCAGGCTCAGGCACCAAAGTGGTTCCCTTTGGGATGAAACCAGAATGGAAGGTGCTCCTTACAAAAATACCTGATATACTGCAGCTATGCATTCATATTCAGGCAGGAGGACCAGACTAGAGATCCTTTGTACAGACAAAAATTAGTAAAACTCTCAAAATATGCATAGTACGGACATTGGCCCCTCAGGGCTGCTGTTACGCAGTTGTTCCTATTGTACTGTGTTATTTGCTAACGTAGGTATATCCTATGAGTTTAAAACTTATCTTTCAGATTTATGTCAGAAAAAACACTTGACTTGATAAAAATCTATAAATAATATGCCCTCCATTTCTGAAATTGTCCTTTTATTGAGATAATGGATATTAAAATCTTTGCAATTAGTTAAAAAACCCACAAAACTCCAATCTAAACCAGAAATGTCCAAATACACATACACAACTTCTGTAAGATATCTTGGATTTTGGAAGCATAATATTTTAATTTGTTTTGCCCCTACAACGTATTCAGTTTAATTAAAAATATTTTAGGAAGGGATAAAAACAAGCAAAATGAAAGAAGCGTGTTACTTAGAATTGAAAATAATATCAGCGTTTCCATTTTTCCTTGTGTTCCTGATGTGAAAATTAATGTAATATCATCCTCGCATCACCACAATGTACAGTTCTTGGATATTTGTTAGCGAGAGGAAAATGAAACTGAATCTAAATATTCGTGTAATTAAGGAGGGAAAGGAAAAAGTAGCTGTGATGATTGCAGTATCTTTTCATTTAGCAGAGTGCCTGCTTCTTTCTATCATCTGATCTTAGATCCACTACACTGTTAAAAATGTCTAACTGTCAGATTATCATCGGATGGATAATATGTCTTGGACATCTAGATTGAAGCCATTCCAGCTGATCGAAACGATGACTGCATGTGGCAGGACTTGGTGACCTGGTGTTGTTTCTTAGAAGAGTTTACTAACCTCTGAAGGTGTGCTTTTTGTATAAAATATTTAGTGTGGTCTGAAATGATGGCTCAAGTGCCACAAAGAAATGCTCTCATCTTTGAGCTGCTGGCCCCAATTTGGAAATAGCAATGGCAGCAGGGCAGTACTCATCCTGCCAGAAATTATTTTTCAGCTGTAATTGCTCAGGAAGTTTTGAATTTAAAAACACCTGAGACATGTTTTGTGAATGAATTTACAACCTGACTAAAAGCTTTCCTTGACTTCACATCTTGCCTCTGCCAAAATAAATAGGCATGTGACTGCATTGCTTTATTCTCTGCATGAGCTTGTGTACAGAATTTGTAATTGTGCTTAAGGGTTGGTCCTGGGAGCCGTGATTCTGCATGAGTTATTTTCAGTTTACTTTCATATCAGACATACTGAGACCTCGTGTGCCTGTGGCTGCTGTGCTTCAGTACAGTTCACAGCCTCAGGGATGGCTCTCTGGCGTGTGAAGAGGGAGTGTGTTCACTGTATCGCCTGCACCACACCTGCTGTTGAAAGCCTTAAAGCTGTCCCAGATTTCTGCTAAAAGATGGATTTGGCCAAGCCTGGTCTCTTGTGTAGATCTTGTAACACTTGGACAGAAAATTCATAACCATTTCTGTGGCAATGACAGTTGATAATTTTTAGCCATTGTTGACTATAACAGAATCATGAGCGAAGATGAACTTTGTTGCAACATTCCTGTTAAATCAATAAATAACATTTTATACATGATGGGCACAGGAACTAGTGTTCAGATAATGTATTTGAGGTTTTAAAATCAGTTGGTAAAACACAATTGGACTTGGATCTCAGTCTTCTAATTATTTTCTGAACAAGAATTGAGCGTGATGTTATAGAACTGGATTTCTTCTAACTTGTGGTCTGTAAAAGTATGGAGGTATTGGGAGCTGCATCGGTCGCTTTCTGTGCCTCCCTGAGACACTGCGTCAGTAGTGAGAAAAACAGCCTGTTTGGCAGGAGTGCGTTTGTCTTCGGCTGTGGAAAAATCTGAGCAAAGATTAGCTGTGGTTCAGAGTCCATATACTGTATGAACCCATACCAAGGTTAGGGAAGCCCAGAACTTTCTCAAACCTTGCAGAGAGCTAGTGTCTTACCAAAAAAATGAGAGAGTTGAGCTGTGGTCAGGATGTGGCTAATGTGGAAGTTGTTATGGTTTGAAGTTTTCCCTACTGCCAAGATCCTGTCAGTGTTAATAGCAGATTTTGTCTGATTTGTTGCTGTTCAGATGCCAAGCCTTTACAGCACTTGGCCTTCTGTGAAAATACAAACCATTCTGGAACAGTACAAGAATTAAAGGTTATTTTAGAGTCACAGAATGGTTGGAGTTGGAAGGGATGTTTAAAGAGGTCTAGTCTAATCCCCTGCCCCTGGGTTATTCAAAGCTCCATCCAACCTGACTTTGAATATTTCTGGAAATAGGATATCCTCAGCTTCTCCAGGCAAACCTCATCGTAAAGAATTTCTTTCTTCCAACCTAAATCTACACTTTTTCAATTTAAAACTGTTGTCCCTTTTCCTGTTACTACAGGTTTTGGTAGAAAATGTCTCTGCCTCTTTCTTACAGGCCTCCCTGATGTATGGAAAGGCCACAGTAAGGTCTCCCCAGAGCTTTTTCTTCTTTACACTGAACAACCCCAACTCTCTCAGCCGTTATTCACTGGAGAAGTGTTCCAGGCCTTTGATAATTTTTATGGGGTTTAAGTGGATTTTATACCTAAAGCATACATTCCAGATATTTTTTTGAGGTTGAGGTAGTGTAAATGATCTTTATCTTTTGCTGTAATTACTGTTTTCTTGTGTCATAGTAATGGGCCCATTATACTCATCTTCCCAAGAAAACTGATGGATTTGCTGACAAAGCCTGTTCTCTGTCACATCTTTTGAGTAACTTTTTTGTCCTTTGCTGTAAAGACTGTCTGAAATTACTCTTCTGCTTTTTTATGTTAAGAGAAAGCTTTCAAAGCTTTCCGTCGCCTCCCTCAGAATTACTTTGTCAATAACATCTGTGAACTGGGCAATAGATTTTTGTGATTTTTTTTTTTTTCTGAAGTAGATTTTGAAAAAAATGTTGCTTTTTTAGTTACGTGTTCCTGAAGGGGAGGTTTCTCCTAAATTCACTAGTCTGTAGTAGGTTGTCTGTGTTTCAGCCCATTGCCTGTAAATTACATACATACTTTTTGTCAGATGCAAGCTGATCAGCAGAGATGGAAAAGGAGACTGAAACTGGTAATGTAAGCATTTTGAGGAACGAATTCTGTCTCTGAAAGAATTATGGATTCTGTACAGAGAGGGATGGCAATAAACAGTTCCTGGATTATACCCGTTAATCTGCAGAAGCTGTTTGTCATTACTTTCTAGTATTTTCTCCTTTAATAAAGTGGCCAAATCAAAGTTGGTACAATTTGGAAACATCTGATTTGCTTGCTGTGTGTTATGCTGGTAGTAAGTCAGAAAGTACAACTGTCCTTTTTCCCAGCCTCTTCGCAGTGGTCTGAGATCAAGCATCTGAGGTTTCCTGCAGACCCTCCGCAGCCTTTGATGCTGCCATCTGCAGTGCTTAGTTTATTTGACTTGACTTGGATCCTGGCTGACTATGTATTCTTATTTTTCTAAAGCATCAGTTCCATTTTCACTCTGATATGTACTAGGAAGTGTTGTTTGGCAATGTTTCTTTTATTGCTGGACTTTAAAAACATTTTATCATGCAAATGTGTCTTTGTTCTGTTATGTGCATGTATGTATTTATCAAACTGATAAAACTCAGTACTGGTTGCGTGCTTGCTTATCTCTGTATTTACTTAGCTGTGTTCTATAATACTGCAACAAGAGTTATATAGCTGAAGTTCAAAACTTGACCAGACAAATGGGTCCAGGGAAGTGCAAGAGTGTGTGTTGGTCACCCATGAAAGACTCCAGGCTATTTTCTAAAGCATTCACAAGGGCAGCCAAAGAGAACAGTTGCTGATAGGCTCAAGGTTGCCATTCCATCTTGACTTTCTCTGTTGGAATTGTAGGGTTGCAATTTCAGGGGCTTAGCGTGACTCTTCTAAGAAAATAAATGGTATTGTAACGAGGTAGTGTAGACTTTCTACCTCAGGCATTTTTCTGAAAGTTAGTTAAGTTGTGGAGAGTTCTTGAATTACTGGTAAGTTACCAGAAATCAAAAAACACTCAAAATTGGGGGTGGCCTATGGTTTGTTTTTTAGTTTATGGTTTTTTTTGTTTGTTTTGAGGGTTTTTTTGGTTTCTTGTTTGTTTGTTTGTTGGAGGGTTTTTTTGTGGTTTGGGTATTTTCCCCTTAAATTGGTGATTAGGAATATTCCTCAGATTTTCTTGTATCAGCAGTATGAACTTCTTTTGGTTTATCTGTGTTCATATGAGTTAAAATAAATTACTGTGATTCAGTCTACCTTAGCTTCTTTCCAAATCAGCTTGATAAAAGCTGGTGTAAAATGCCATATATGCTTGCTTTAACTGGTACAGGCCCCTGGTGATTCCACTAAGATGCTTTTAGCCAGCACTGATGATGGTGTACAGAGTATTAAAACTCTGGGGTCCCCATAGCTTATCCTGACAGGCAGCTTCTGCAATTCAGATTATGGAAGCTAGCGACCAGGTATTTCCATATCAAACCAATATTTATGTTAAGTGATAGCATTTCTTTTAAGCACTTAGGAATCAAAGGAAGGATTTTCTTATCTTTTTTTATTTTTGTGTGATCTGATTTTCTACTTTTCATGCTGGAGGTGAGGTCCCTTGTGTTTGGTAGATTTAGGCCAATTGGTAGCTTTTGTTTTATCTTGTATATAAACCTCAAAGAGAGACCAATGGGTGCACAGTCTTAGAATAGACACATCAGTTCTTGCGTTAGATCACCTGAAGATGAGCAATAGCTTGGCAGCGGCACACATTGGTTTGGGAAATGGGGCTCCCTAATTTGACAGTAGGAGAGTGTGAGATGTAGAAGATGATGGGTGGGGAAGGCTGGAAAATGACATAACCAGATGGGAATTTAAACTTCATTAGCTTAGGGAGAGTCATCTTCAGCCTTGAAGAAGTATTTGTTCTTTCTGATGCTTACACTTGGAAAAGGTGGCACATGAGGCTGTAAACAAATACCCTGTTAAAGTGCTAGCTGAAGGGGTTTGAAGTTACCTGATGCTGTTGAGGCTGTTCATGGAGCATGATTTAAGTTAGCATGCTTGAGCACTGCTGCCAGTGGGCACATAGCATGACTACTGCTGTAGGGGTAGTTAACTCCAGATTTCATTTCCTCTGCTTAAACTTTGATTTTGCTTTAATGTCTTTATCTGTTTGGTGCATTCTGCCTTGGTACATCTTTTCTTCCCCTCTCGCTGCCTGCTGGTTTCACTAGGGCTGACTTGCACGGCCTGAAAGAGTTAAGTTGGTTTGAACAACCTCTTTCAAAATCTGTCTCGTAGCCTTATTGGTTGTCCTCTGTTTTTTTCTGGTCTGCATTTCTGTTTTCTGAAGTGGTATCCAGACCATAACTGAGGAATTCTTTCTTTAATTTTAGCTTAACTGCTCAAATTTGACATTGTGGTTTGGGTTTTGCTACTTCGCCTCTTTCTGCTTGTTGCAGAAATGTATATACATATAGTGGAGTAGGTATTACTGTTGGTTGAAAATGCTTGTGCAGGTCCCCTTGGCATACTTAATTCTTGGTTTGTCAGGAAACTCCACTGAATATTTCAATAAATAAGAATTGGGACAAAGACCTTGCTATTTTGTTAGTAGGAATTAAAATAGGAACAATGTTCTCTCAAGAACAGTAACTTCAAAAGCTGGCAGAAGAGCAGGAAGTTGTCAGACCTTGCTGTCCTAATATGAATCGCGTTTTAACTTCTCAATGTCACAGTCACAGGAACACAATCTCTGTGGTTAGAGTTTTACAAACTTACAAGCTGTACAAAAATCCATATTGGTCTCGTATAACAATTGAATTGGACAAATACTTGCTACCGAGGTTCAACAGAATTTTAAAACTAGCTAGAATTTTTTTAAGAACTTAACTAGAACTACCCTGCTGTTTCAGCCTAGACTTCATGAAATCGAGGGGGAGTTTTTGTTTGCTTGTTTTGTTCTCATTCTGAGCTGTTTCTGCAGTAGGAGGATATTATTTCATTAGCCACATCTTGATGAATCCAGTCTGTACTTGCTATGGGGAGCACAGGTGGTCACAGTGCACATGGGGAACAGTTAAGTGAGGTGCCACAAAGGTCTTTGGTGGTCAGGGGGTCTGGTGAGGAATGCATTAAAAAGATTAGTAAACCCAGTTGTGCATAGTCCATGGAACACTTCCCCCACAAACAGGTGTTCCTTCAGCCTCCATTGGTAAAACTGTCTGCTGAGTGTTTTGCAACCAGTGGTTTTATTAGGATTAGTAAAAGTGAGATGTTGCTTTTTGGCAGATTTTATATTATTGAAGCTGTAACTACTGTTAATATTTTTATAGGGTCCCCAAACAGCTTCATATCAGATAATGGCTTGTTCTTTTAAGCCATTCTTTAAATGCTTCCATATTACAGTTTGTGGAGAGCTAAATCAATTGGCATTGATGACAGATGGAAGCTGCTTGTTCCCATCAATTTATTCTTTAAGGTTTATAGAAATTAGCTTTTCTTTCTTCCCCTTCTTATATGCCTTGGTCCTTCTTCATTGCATTGTGTCAAGTACAAACACGATCATGATTACCTTGGGGTTTAATATGAGCCAATATCAATCTGCTAGTTAACAAGATGTGTATGTTGCTGTCTTCCCTGGCTAAGTCTCATTCGGCCTTCCATCTCCTCCACTCCTTGTGTTCTTGCACAGTACAGTTCATGAGAATGTTTGCTGCTTCTCCTCTGCTGGTGTGCCACAAGTGACCCTTTACTGTGTACAGCCCCTCTTGTGGACTCATTTCTTCTGTCATAACTGCGGAGTTGGTGTGTTTATTAAAATTGCCTAAACTGTCCTTCCTTTGGCTCTCTCAAAGCTTCACTGTAACCTCCAATGGTAGATTTCCTTGGCTGCATGGCATTCATTTTTGCTTCTCAGGCAATACTGAGGCTCTTGTACTTAGTAAGCAGCAGTTGAAAGACACTTGGCCTTTCAGAGATCTGTTCAGTTGAAGTACAAATTATGTTAGATAAGCTTCCTACGATAGGTGCTTTTTTAGTGATCTCATCCTTTTTTCATGGGCTAGTTTTTGTTACATAAAAGGTGCATATGCATACAAAACTTCTAATTCATTGAACAGGATGCGTTTGAAAAAGCGTGAAACAAATCTATTTCAATACTGAAAGTTTTTGCGCAGTTTTCAGGATGGTGATATATATGAAACATTCAGTTGCTGTGGAGGAAGTTTCTTATCATTAATTGAATTCATTCTTTTAAAGAGCTTTATTTGATGAAACAATCTATTCAAATATTTGCAGGTAAAGTAGTTGTATGTTTTTTTTCAAAGTCTTACTCAGACCCATCTCCCTGGAGAGGAACAGGCAGGAGCAGGGAGCAAAGCCAGGTGCTTATCTGGGGTGGTTTGGCTTGAACAGCAACTAAGACACAGGAAGGTGAGATGGTTTAGAGGAAGCTGTGCAGGTCTTTGGCTAATCCTGTCCCTACCACACCCCTTCTACTCCTTAAAATTCTTTCAGTAGCACAGATGTTTTCAGAAGGGATATGGAGCATTGCAGTTGTGCTTTACCAAGGTCTGGAACAGGTTTTTGTAACTGGGAATTGCCATGTTTACTGTGGAGAAAATAAAATGAGATTTCTCCTTTGCTTAAAGCATGAGGGACTGACTTGTCTGTTCAAAAACATAGCAAGTAGTAAACACAACAGCAGAGGAGGTATTTCCTATGTGAATGTTAACTACAAAGTGAATACAAATACAAAGAGTGGTTCATCTGGAAATACTACAGAAATCGGTTTCTGGCTGCTCACTATTGAAAACATGCTTATACATGCAAATATACAAGAACATGAGCATGCCATGAGAATAATTCCATCAGCTGTTGAACTAAAATTGTCACCAGTAGTCAGAGCAGGTAGTTTTAAAAGGACGTTTTTTCTAGTAATTCTCAGATGCCAGAGTGATTACTCTTGTTTACTTGCATACATCTACAAAATGTATTGACAGTTAACAAGTTGGCATTAAGATTTTCAAAGGAAATTATTTTTGAAGATACTTCTATGCTGAGCTGTATTCCAGCCCATTTCTTCTTGTCCAGTTTGGCAGAATTCTCCACTTGACTGTTACCTTGATGATGTTATTTTAGGTATGAAAAAGCTGCAGTGTGACATGGATAAACTAGAACGTGTTTGAGCAGAGTTTTGTACTGAATTGGAAAAGTAAATAAAAATGGTATGGATTTAATATTTAGTTAAACAATGCAGTTATAGCTGTATTGCATTTAGGTCAAATAAAAGTAAATCTGTATTATATGTGCAGCTCCTTTGAAATCCTGTGCCTCCTGCAATAGGGTGCCGAATGCTGCCTGAGCTTTGATTTGTTCAAGTTTCAGTTAAGCAGTGAACTAGGGCTGACAAAGCAGTTTGTCTGACAGTAAGCTACCACTGTGTATCAATGTTTTTTCTCTATCTGGTCTCTCCTGTGTGTTCACAGGACCTTTCCCAAAGCATTCTCATGTGCCTGCTGTAATCTGGAGAATTTTGAGCTGCTCTGAAACTGACAAGTACAAGGTGTTTTTAATATAAAATGTAAATACAAAATAACGTGTGTTCTATATTTGTTACTATACCTATTCTGTTTAGTTTATTTTCCCTGGACTTAGCCATCCTAATGAGATACTCTCAGTTGTTTAATGAAGTCTAGTTTTTAATTTGTTTTAATTAGTTAATTTAGCAATCAGTACAGCGCTTTGGTATAGCAACCTGTTCATAGGATAAGGATAGTAAATAGGAGCAGATCATGCAAATGCCTACCTGTGGGCTCTGATAACAAGTTTAAAATTGCATTGCTATATTTTGCTTTCCTAGAATCATTTCATGAGATGGTAGTGTTTAATTTCCTTTTGAATAATCTACAACATCCAAATGTAGTTGTATTAAATCCTTTTAAAATCAATGCTATTTAAATAAACTAAAGTGGGGTGAGAGTGTGTCAGCTTTCAACCGAGGAATTCTTAGATTTTTTTCATATACTCGATAAGTTGTGTAGATAATTTTTTGAGAAAAAAAGTATCATTAAACACTCTCCAAAAGGGGGAATAATAGGGTAGGAGAAAAGACATGTTGGTGGGTGTTTTTCTTGGAATCTGTGCAGAGCAGTATAGTTTTGTCTTGCAAGTTGTTTGAAGTGTTGGCTACTAGTGTTTAGCCAGTGCTGATTGTGTTAAGTACTCTTACTGATAATTAAGGCAAGGTCTGTGTGCATGCCAATTATGAAAAAATAAAATCTGATATTTGAAGGAATAGCTATGAAGTTTACCAACTTCAGGGAAAGGTTTATTTTTTTACTAACCCTTTCCAGCTCAATAAAAACTCCAGTGCCAGGTTCCTGGTCTTTTTCTGTGGACTGTAGAAAGAGAAAAGAGCAGCTGACTCTCCAGTTATAAGCATAACCTTTGTGAATACTCTTCTTCATGTTGGAAGACATCTTAATTGTGGACATTTTAGTGTACGTTAAGTGCATATATACGAATACAAATGTGGAAGATAGCTTCTTTTTGGCCTCCTTTGTTGGAAGCATCATTCAGGTGACTCCTTGTGTTGGTAGTGTTGCTTTCAAATTTGTTGCCTTATTGCTTTTAGCCTGGATGTGAGTCTCTTTGCTTTCACTCCTTTCAGAAACGGTGTGCACTTTCATCAGTGAAACTGACTGCATGTAGATTGAATTAAGATGCATGCACATTGGGAAAAAAGTTTGTTCCCACTGATAGTTATAAATGAATGGTCTGTAACCTGGCTGGTTCTGTGTTTTTACGGGGAAAATATTATTTGAAGGTTTTCCATCCAAATCTATATTTTTCCCAGTTTGTACTCTTGTGATATGTATCTTTTAATCAGTAAAATACAGTTTCATATCGTTAACAAGTGCTGTTTTCCTTTTCTGAAGGACTTATGTAGTAGTTGAACTTTGATCTTCTTTTGTGTCTGCTGACCTTAAAATGCTGGGCTTGAAATTGGCTATCCAAGAGCATGTTGAGGAATAGGCTTCATGCATCTCTCTTAAGGCAATGACACATGTATCAGATGGAGGGGTAAATAGAGCAGGTATGACCTGATAGGTTTTGGTATCCAATTTCATTGTGCTCTCTGTCAGAGTCACAGCTGATAGAGGTGGAGTAGTGCCAAAACAAAAATGTTACAACTGGTTTTGTGTCACTTCTCAGACAGAAGACTGTATTTATTAGAAGGAATAGTCCCATGAATAACTACTACACTTGTATTTAGATGCTTGAAAAGCCTCAGGTGCTCTTCTTAAACATGCATTCCCTGGTGGTAGCTGAATTCAATCACTGCCCTATTGTGCAAGAGGATTTTTCCAGCTTATGACATTCCTCTATCATAATTTATCAATAAAGTATGAAGTAGCCTTAAGAATATGTAAGAGCGCAGGAGGTCTTGTCGGTCAGCAAGCAGAAGCATCAGGATGTGAATTGGAGAGGTTGTATTCCAACTTCTGCTGAAATTTTGGCAGTAATTTTAGAATTTGTTTCTTGTGTGACATTGTTGTGTCCGGAACCCTGGCAATGTTACTTGGGATGTAAAAGACATCCTTGTTTTCAGTGGTTGTGTGATATATCACTTAAGTGCTAATTTGAACTAGTATTTTAAAAGCAAATGATAGGTTTGTGAAGAAATGAAGGCTTGGTTATATCCAGGAATAAACTCAGCTGTTTAGCAGCTATGCCCACAATGGCAGTTGGACTTTGAGGTCAGATCTGTCTGCAAAAAAATACTCCTTTTTCAGTATCCTAAAGTAAAGAAAAAATGGCCAACAGCCAAATGTGGGTGAATGCAGATGTTGTTTACAGGATTTATCATATGATGATGGCAGCACATGATGCAGATGCTGTTTCTTATCGTTCATGAGTGTGGCAAACAGCTTGAAGTAAATGGAATTGAATGTGACACTGGAGATTTTAGAACATAGACTTTCTATGAGTAGTTAAAAGAAGTTAATATGCTTTGTGGGAGAAAAGTAAACCACAAGTTTTCTTGTAACAATTCTAATGTTTTAAATAGCACGAATTCCATGAGTAGATGCACGAGAAATACTTGTTAAAATCGTCATGAGCTTTTTTGCATCCTGAACTGGATTCAGGCAGAAAAGATCTGATTAACTGAGTAAATTTAAACACGAAACTAGACATCAAGTACCCTGTAGCTATTTTTTTTCAAAGTCTCTTCAGAACACTATCTGAGTCTTTGCTTTAGAATTACTTCTTATATTCTATTATTTCACATGAAAGTTGCCAAGAAAAAGACAATTTGCTGTTAAGTAAGATGCTAAGACCAGCAGCATTCTCAAAGAGATTACAACAAACTTTCTCCTTCTCTTCAAACCTTTCAAACCTGTCCTTAGAGGCAGTAAAAAGCATGTCAAGTGTAGCGTATCCTGATAGATCCTCTGTGGGAGAAGAATGTCCTCTCCTACTCATGGTTCTACAGCTTTCTGGTGGGCCAGTCACTCTTTTTCCTTGCCACTCTATATGGAAAAGAGGTCTGTAGCCTTTGTTCGTTGTGAGAAATTTTAGATCTTTTTCCTTCAGATGTGGGAAAAGTGTGGGACACTTTATCTTACAGACTTCTGGAGTTTACTGCCACTGTTCTTCGCTGCTTGTTCCAGGCTCATCTAGTTCCTGCTGAGAGATGCAAGTTACACCTTGGTAGTATGAGATACTTTTTACCAATTTTGGAATCACTAAAACATGTCAGTTTAGTAACTGAATGAGTTTTGGAGGGGAGGAAGAAACAGCCAGGAAAAGTGAGCCTTTCAAGCTGAGCGGACTCTATCCTTATTAGGGTAGGGACTATAAAGTAGGTTTTAACAAAACCTACCAAAAACAACAAAAAAAAAAAAGGGGGGGGACACCAATTCAGCATATTTGAAATGGCACTGTTAGTCATTCAGTGTGCGCCAATCTTGGCAACTTTCCTGGTCAGCTCAGTGAGTATTGCGTGCAATCAAATAGCCCTTTTTAACTGGGAGCTTATTTAGCTGCATAACTTGAGCACCATAAGGTTTGGCCTTTGCATCTGTTTCACTCGTACATCAAAATTCTTCTGAAACAATTTTCACATCATATTTTTATAGAAAGTAAGGTTGATGTGCCTTAAGAGGTGGAGCTGTAATGTTACAGTATCAGGAGGTCAGTCTCTCAAAGGCTTATAATAAATCAAGACCAAATATATTTGTGGGTTATTTAAAAGCTATATGCTCAGACACACAAAAAGAGTGAACACAGTCATTTGTCTCAAATGCCAAGACACTGGATTTCTGCCCACATGCCTCAGCATGTGACTGTTGCAGAAACTCAATTATTTGTACACTAAATCAGGTACAGACAAGTATGCATTAGTCATATGACCCTCTGCATGCATATACAGGTATATAAATATGTATGTGTGTCTTTACATGTGTATCCATATATGTACATATACACTACTCTACTACTAGTAGAGTCTGATCTTCAAATCTGTCTGGCACTTCAAATTTGATTATGAGGTAGACACCCTTCTCGGTTCACGCATTAGGGAAGCTGGGGAAAGAGCTGCAGGACCAGTGCGTGGATGCCCTGAGAAATTGATCTCTTCTTGAATCTTCTCCATTGTCAAGTCCAAGGGTGTCCTCTTTAGGCCAAGCATCATGGGCTGGAAAAAGGCTGACTTTGGTCTGGAGGCACTGGTTCCCTTCCTATCAAATAACAGGAATAAACACAACAAACTAAAGTCTGTGTGGCTTACTGAATTTGCATACAAAGTTTTTTGTTTAATTTAATTTTTTTTTCTTACAGGAAATACTGGATAAATCCCATGATGGACGACGGGAAGCCCGTTTGGGCTCCACACCCAACTGATGGGTTTCAGATGGGGATGATTGTGGACATTGGCACTGACAACTTAACTATTGAGCCTTTGAATCAGAAAGGCAAGGTAAGTGTCTCACAAACAAAGGAATGGAGAAAAAACATGCAGTAAACCATTTTACCTGTAGGCCAAATCTTTGCCAATATATACAACTACACGCAGCCTGAAGGAGCAGGAAATCAGTTTTCTGTTCTAAGCTTGGTTAAGGATCCTTGCTTAGCTTTAGCTTGTGTTGCAAGTAAACCCTCACCTGATGAGAAGTGGGTACTTCCTCTCAGTTATCTGCATGTGTCTTGAGTATGTTCTTGTGAAACAGAGAGGGTTTGAATCTCTGTATCCATTTGATTCAGTACTGTACGCTTTAGTTTTCTAAATTACAGACCGATTAAGAGCCTACTGTTGAGATGTGCTTCTCTCTTCTCCCTTACATGCATAGAAATGGTCCTAGTGGGATGTGCTAGGCTCTAGCTAAGATTAGACACCTTGCCATTAGGCTGATGAAGACTGAAAGATGAATCCTCTTACCTCAAGTACCTTGAGAAGTAGCATGAAGTTAAACAAAGGTCCTATGGAGGTGCTATATAAAATCAAAATAAATGTAACATTTAAAATTAAGAGCTAATTCATCCCAGTTAGTGTGTTCCAACTGCTTCATTTATCATGACATCTTTCAAATTCAGTATATCATAATTAAATGTCAGTTTTTACAGGAAGCACCTTGTAGCTATCAATGATCCTAATTCAGATGGTCAGCATTCTGAGTTTTACTGGCTGGAATAAGATCAGACACTGTTTTAAAAGATGTGATTTCGTTCTTTGTGAGTGTGTTTTATGTGCCCTTTATAAGAGTTTTGTTCTTTCTGTATCTTCAAGTATGTAAAAAAGACAAAAATAAGTTCTGTAACTTCTTTTTTTCTTGTCTACAATAGTAGAGAATGCCTTGTCTCAGGTCAAAAGGTTATGCAGCAGTCCTTCCTTTTGGGGCAGTGTTTGTAGGCTTTCTTTTTCATGCACCTTGGAGCGGAAGTTGGTTTTGCTTTCCTTAGAAATACAAAGCAAGTGTAACATCTGATTTTTGAGTATGAAAGATAAAGTCTCTATGTTTAGTAGTAGTAGTAGGAGCATGCATTCTTCAGTTTGGGGCAAAGGAAAGTTATTCAGACAAGAGTATTAAATATTCCAAATCTGTGGCTAAGTTGTATTTAACTGAAATAATTCTCACCCTCACCGCTATTTCTGTTTTTATATATATATATATATATATATATATTATATCCCCAAATGGTCCTGATGTGATGAAAAGCCTGTATATTGAAACAGAAAGAGGCAATAAGGATGATTCTGAGTCACTATTTCTAACATATGCTCCTTTCAGGAACTGCATATAACTAAAAAAACCCACAAACAGGAAAACCAGCCAAACAAAAAACTAACAACAGTTCTGAATATATCCTAAAATACAATTACTTTACTTGTGGTTCACAACAAAAAAATCTCTTCTCTTTAGATAGTTTGCTATTCTTGGCTGTTTTGAATTCAGCAGATCAATTAAGAGGCTAATGTTCATTCATCTAAGGGAACAAACACTTTGCAGTCTAAATGCCATAGAGATTATGGCCCTATATTTTTAATTATCAAACTTCTGTGTATTAATAGAGGTAGAGTAAGAAGTTTTCTTGATCACCTTCTCAGTCTTTTCAAGGTGTCATAGGTTTCTTTTTATAGTGGCACATTTCTCATTGCTTTTTGTCTTTTTAAGAAGATTGTTCTTGTGCATATGGGTCATTCATTTAAAGTAGTCGGCATTAATAGTCATTATCATCAACTTTGTTTTCTTAAAATAATAGTTCAGAAGTGCTCTTCAGTGAGGAGTGATCCAGCAGCTCCAGAGTTGCTCATGATAATTAAAGGGCGGAGAGGAGTAACCTGATCTTGTAAACATATCCGGGTAGTGTAACTTATTATTATTTTTTAATCTGGGTCATTACCATGTCATATGTATTCTCTGTAGGCGCTGGTAGCTTACCAGAGGTCACAGTCTGAAAAGGAAATGTGTATGCATACATTTGATTATTGTCTTTTGTGAAACTTAATGTTGTTAATAACTGCAATAAATGCTGCAAGGCAGCAGTTTCATGATGTCTTAAAATCCTCCCTTCCACACCCATAGCAAGCTCTGGCGTTGCAGAGTGGCACCCTCCCAGCTCTGCATGCTGAGCTGTGAGTGACACTGCAGACAAGGTCAGAGAACAATCCACCTTAAAAATTAAGAAGTGGATAGTTTTCAGGACAGCAGCAAGCAGTGGCAGGGGGACAGAGTTGCTGAGGCCAGCGTGGTGGTAGATTGCTTTGTATTATGAAATCGAGTTGCCCAGTCCAGGTTCTCTGAAGGTAGTTGGCCAACACACCAATTTACCTACAAGCCAGCAGTAGCAGTTTTGAGTACCACAGCCCATACCCAAGTGTTTACATCTCTGTCTAAAGAGAGGTGGGGATCTGACTCACCCAGCCTGCACTGTATGAGGAACAGTAATGCAGGCTACAGGAGCATGTTACCAGAACAGAGGGTGCATGTTACACAATAGGAACCTATTCCCAAAAACTAGATCATTGGCTTGCAAGGCTGATAGTGCATTTACACTTCTACTTGAAGTGTTCTTTTCTGAATGTATTGGGATTTTTAACATCAGATCCTGTTGCATATATCTCCTTGATGCTATAACAGGAAGAAAGCAGATGACAGTGAAATGCCAAATGGTGAATTTACTGTTTATTGGAGGTAGCAAATCTAAGTAAAGTGATTAGGAAGAGGTGCATTGGAGGGGCTTGCCCCCTGAGATGCCATGCTGGGCTCCATGGGACACTGAGGAGTGGGTTGGGATGGTATTTCCTAGAGCATAAGCAGTATTGAGTTTCTGGCTGTCATTGGGAAGGCATGAGGTGCTGCAGGCACTTGCTGACACCACTCCTGCTGTCAACTGAGACACACCTTATGGTTCTGTGCCATCTCTGAAGGGTCATGGAGGGCTTTATGGGGCATTTGCTCTGGTATGCTGTGAATAACCAGAAAGGTATTTTTTCAAGCTAAGTATAAAGGAAAAAGTAAGGATCGGAATGTCCAAAGTTCAGTGCTTTGAGCTAAGGTGGTTTTTTTGATGGTTGTTTTTGTTGTGAATGCAACTTGCTTGCAGAAATAAGAAATGTTCTTCTCTGTCCTACACACCATTTTTGCTGTTTTAGATTGGTTTGTGAAATACAGCTGAGAGTAGGGATGTCTCCTGACTGTATCTGGAAGGTATAAAGGAGGGCATGGTTACATGTATTGGATTACACGGTAGAAAGAAGATCCTGCTTGAATGGAAAGGTATCTTTTTTCACTCATCTGGTTTCTGGGAGAATAGTTAAGACGGCCATTGGATTTCAAGGGCTGCTTCATTACAAAGAGGGGAAAAAAACTCCTCTACAAAACTCCTCAAACTTTGTTTTGCTTCCTGAGACCACTTTATGGTATCATAAGATTAATACCGTCTCCATTTTCATAGAACAAGCTTGTCCTAAACTGTGCTTATTGCAGAAGTCTTCCATCAAGTACCTGAATCATTTTTTCCTTAGAATAATTGCTTAAAAAAAATTAAAAGTGAGACAACATAGTCAAAAATTTCTTTGGATATTTTTTTTAATTGACAGATCTAGGATACCCTGCTCATTTTCCAGTTAAAAATACTAGATTTTAATAATTGGAG
The DNA here is from genome assembly GCA_035047865.1 of Dendrocincla tyrannina. Lineage (NCBI taxonomy): Eukaryota > Metazoa > Chordata > Aves > Passeriformes > Dendrocolaptidae > Dendrocincla > Dendrocincla tyrannina. The sequence goes on along the minus strand of JAWWMP010000116.1, from coordinate 83,728,682 downwards.
CTATGTACTTCTTTTGCATAAACTGTCATACTCACATAAGAAGTGATCATCCTACATAAAGCAGTATTCCAGTTGTGGCATACAGAAGTGAATTCTTTCGTTGACCTCGTTGAAACTAGACTTATGTTCTTATATAAAAAAGTCCAACAGAAAAATATCAGCTTTCAGATAAGTCTCCATTTTGCTTTGTTTTATCACTTCTGAAATATCCTAAAAATTAATTCATAATTTACATGGAGTGAAAAAATGGAGGAGATAATGCAGCGTGAATTCTCATGATTTTTTTATTTTTTTCTCATTCAAATTTATATTGAATCAGAAGCTTGAGTGGTGAGGACGTTGAAAAAGCTCTTCCTCTTCTGGGATAGTTCTAGTATGGCTGACTTTAGTTCCAAAGATATTAAAATATCAGAGGTTTATGAAGAGTCTTACAGAACAGCTGAGTATCATGTTCATTCTCTCCTGTGGAAAAAACTGTTAGTGGTTGCACAGTTTTATACCGGGCTGCACATCAGCAGACAAGAAAGAAATTAATTCACATTTTCATGGAGCCAGTCATGTTATTTTTAAACTTTCCTGCTGATTTCATGCACAGGGGAACTGTTGTGTTCAAATATATCTTTATCCAATCATATATACCTTTACTGATGACAAACTTTTAGAGAAAATTCAGATGATGATATGTTGTTACTGCAATAGTGTGAGAGGGAGGAAAAGGTGTGTGGGAATTTCTGCTTTGCTAAAACTCTGAATAGCAGCTGGAAACTTTCTGAGGTAGATAAAGACGTTCAGGGCCTTCATGGCTCCACCCGATTCTGATAAAGGATATTTTGAAGGAAGTTGGTCTGATGGATGTTCAGATGTTCCAATGTCATTGAGCAGCTCCATTTCCCTCAGGAAAGCTTCTTGTGCATATTCTTCTACATTAGACCTTGATAAGGAGATGACAAAATGTATTTTGTTATGGCTGCAAATTATGTATTTTATGATAACTTTGTAGAGAAGTAGATTTAATGTTTTCTGTCTGGCAGCAATTAGTTCAGCTCTGAGACATTTCTAACCCTTCCCTTTTCAATGGGAGTTGGAATTTGTGGCTGTTCATGCTGCTGTAAGCCCCAGAAATTCTCATATTATGTCTCTTGTGCTGAAGCAAATATGAAACAAGGCTCTGTCTTTCTTCTAAACTTCCTTGAGAAATGTTTCTCATAGGACTACCTTGCTGAGTACAGTGTTAAGCAAACATGTTTGTTTACTAAATTCATTCTTTAGATCCCATTGGTTGCCTTTTCAAGTATTAGACGAGACTTCTTGTCTCCATTTCCATGGGGGAAAAGCAGCCTGTGCCTGCAGCGGCATGGTGGCTGTCATGTTTAATTGACACAACAGGGGTTTTGTTCATTCATAGCTAGGGCAAACGAGCTATTACTACGGTAAACAAAAAAGTGTAATTAAAAATCTGCCTTGTACAATAGGTATTTTTGTGCAGATGCTGTAATGCATGTGTGCTGGGATGTTTTTCCTTCCTTTTTACAGCAATATAAATTATGATTTCTGGAGAGGAAAGAAGAAACAAAGTTGCCTTTGTTATTAATTTTTCCAGTTGGATGTGAACACTTGATAAATGGCTGTTTTGTGTAACTGGAGTACAGGGGTTGAAGGAATGTCTTGTTTTACTCTAGTATTGATTTATTAAAGAAAAAGCTCCAACAAACAACCAAAGCTACAGTATTGGGTGATACAGAGGATGTTATGTATTGAACATTTATATTTTGAGTAGGAATGTTTTAAACCAGAGTATGATAATGACAGCACAGTCCTTTGATGGAACTGATAATTTGGGTTTTGCTCTTTCTTTGCAAAACTGAGGAAGGTGTGTGTTATTTATAATGCTGTTCCCTTTGCAGTACTTTTTTAGTCTCATTTTTTGGTATTTCACATGCAGTTTTTGATATGAGGACCAAATATTATTGCAATAAAATATTTGTTGCAGTGACTTCATTTTTATAACGTAGTGTACTATTATAAATACAGCAGCTTTTGTCTGCATCTAGTAACTCAGTAAAATTTCCGATTCTGAAGTATTAAGCTGGCGACTTCATTTTAAATCATGCACAATTACAGTGCGCTGACTTATATCATTGCACGAGACATCTTTGAACTACATTTCTGTTTTATGGAATTCTGACAATGTTTCTTATCTAACAGACTTTCCAGGCTGCTATCAATCAAGTGTTTCCTGCAGAAGAGGATAGCAAAAAGGATGTAGAAGATAATTGTAAGTTATGAATTTAAACATAAATTATGCATTTGAAAAAAATATCTGCAATGAAGAGAATATTGTTTCCTTACAAACTTCCTGTTCCTTCCTCGTAGTCTTTGTTTGTATTTATGTATGACCTTTACTAGTCCTTTGAATTTCTTAAAATAAGCCTATTTTAAATATAATGTATTGCAGTTTTTAGTTTTCAGCTGAATACTTTAGAGGAGCCGGTTAGTCACATTATTGCCATATACAACTGACTTCAGAAATACTGCATTCAGGTTATGGATGTAACTGTATTTTTTAGTGTGGCAAAATACTTAGTTGCTTTATCAGCAGCTGCACCGTACAGCATTTACCTGCATGTAAGACAGATAGCATTCCCGTGGAAGTACAGGTAACAGAAAATAAATTTCAAGATAACCTTCCCAAAACTGGCGGCAGGAATCTGGACCTACCAGGACCACTGGGAAAGGAAAGAGTTGAATTGGACACACAAGTGCTGGTGGAGAAATTTTGAGGTGAACTTGTGCAATGAACTTCACTGTTCATGTGCAGGGCTTTTATTTCCTTAAATATTTTAGAGTTAGGTGGATAGAAACAGTAGTCAAAACTGGGGAGACGGAAGAGAATACCAAGAAAGCTGAGTTGAACTTCCAGAGAACTTTAAAGAAATACTGTGCTGCTGCTGCTCTGCAAGTCACAGAGCGTCTCATGTCTTGAATATCTCATGAAGGCAAGTCTTTTAAACATTCCCTGTAGTATTTACTGCTTGGTGAAAATACTGATGACTTGGTAAATAGTGAGCAAAAGTATCTTCTATTGTTCTTCATTTAAAATAGAGGCTTGGAGTCGGAAAGTTGTTTAGGTGATGTAACCCCAATTCCTGTTTTGGAATAGGGTTTAGTATTTACATCCCGTGGCAGGAAATACAGCTGTTAGAGCTGCTCCATTAGGAACAAAAAGATGAGATCTGAGTCTTCTGATCTGACTGAGGTGGAGCAGTGTCCTTACAGATAGAACCAAGCTGGTAGCCTTGATTTCAGTTGCTTATATTTTTTTCAAACAGGATGTGGATTGAAATTTTTCAAAGTGGGTATCTGTATTCTCTGCATATGATTATTGTTAGGGGAATGCATTTAGTCAGTGTATCTGTCACAGTGACTTTACTGAGATGCCCTGGCTCTTCAGTCTTGTAGTCAGGGAATCAAAATTTGGAATGAGATTATGGAAGTAATTTGAGATTCCAGCAGAATACCATTCAATTAAATTAGACAGAGAAAAATGTCTTCTTTGGCTTCACAAGTAAAAGATAAAACTTAAAAATACTTTTTCCAGTAATGCTGTCTGAATCAAACATTATTTTGAGTTTTCTAATGTATTTTTACTTGCTGCTCAAGAGTTGAGGTTTTATCTGCAGGATGTATGAATCCCAAGTTCATTTTCCTTCTGTCAGAGAGCATTTGTGTTGAGTATCATTGATTTTAAGAAAAAAACTATACTGAGTGCTTATAATACTGTTCCAAAAAATCCTGAAAGACTAGTTAATAATACGCTTATCATTCCAAGCTATACTTTACTGATTAACTCCCTTTTAGGAATTAATTTGCTGATGCACTGCATTTTTGCACCCTTAGACTTCCATGTGCCTAATGCACTAGCTGCAAGAGGCACCTTTCTGAAAATCAAGCTGTTCTTCAAATGTGATCTTTTAGTAAATCAAAATTGATTCTGAAAATCAAGCTGTTCTTCAAATGTGATCTTTTAGTAAATATTGCAAACAGTACAGGGACAACACATTTACTTTTTTTTTTGTGTGTGTGTGTGATTCACATTCCCCTTTGGGTTCCCCCAAACTGCACTCATATATGGCACCATATGTGGAATTTTTTTTAATAGCTGAGAAAAAGATCGATTTCTTTTAAATTTCTGTGGTGAAACAACTCTAAATAAATGAAGTGGGACAGGGTAGTAGATAAGACTCATAGCCTTGTAATTACTTGATTAAATCATTTTCCATACAAACCCTGCTTCATTGTGTGTGTATGCCAGGAGAGCCATTGTGAGTAAATTTGACACTGGCACTTCCTAGCTTTTAGTGCTTCACTTCACTTACATGAACTTCAGGTGTTTATATAAAAAGTTGTAAGGACAACTAAATGCACATATATTCACTGGTTATATTTAGGCATGAGCCATGTGAATATTCAGAATTCTCTCTCTCCCAGTGACTTCCTTTGCCTTTGGATATGGATGCTTCTTTTAAAGGATTTATTCTAGAGAAGAAGCATTTCAAAGCTGCTGACATAAACCTTAGTTTGCATGTCTTGAGTGGAGATGGTAACATTCCCTTGGGGAGCAAGCTCCTATTGCTCTCTGAGTCTGCAGGTATAACTGCTTTCAACTCTCAGCAAAGAGAAATCTGGGTTCCTTTGCTGTTCAGATAAGCATGCTAATAAAAAGTTGATGATTAACTGATGACTGTTTCCTTTTAAATATACGGCAAACCCTGAGAGGTTCTTATGAAGATACAGTCAAGGAAGTCTTTTGATAGACAATTACTATATAATAGTTTCTCATCTCAAAACTGAGAATCTAAATGGCTTAATTTCGAAGTTTGCTAATTTTTTAACACCCTGTCCCCTCTCTGGTAATGCATGGGGAGAGAGGGAGACTTTCATTAGAGTGAGCAGGAGTTTCTGTTTCTGGTCCATTTCCTTCTGATGCCTCTTTCTCCTGGGATGATCTTATTAAAGAGGTGAAGCCAGATCTGCAGTTTGTGGTCCCAGAGCCATTTTCTCAGCCATGTGAACTGAGTGTGCCTGGGGAGGGCAGGACAAGTCCTGCTGTACAGCTCTGGGTGTTTGCACTTTGTTGCTGCATCTGCCAGTGACTGTGGGGCTGTGAAGGAATGCGTCTGCTGGGGTGGCAAAGGAAAAGCTGTGGTAATGGGGAATTATGAAGCCTGCTGCTTCATGAGGTAATTGTGCACTGGTACAATTTCAAGACTGTTGTGATCTAAAGGGAGAGTTTGCTTAGTGTAAAACTAAAGCATGCCTCGTGTGCCTCTGCCAACATAGGAATATGAGTGCAAGGGATTTTGTGAAGGAAGATAGTTTCTTCTGAACAACTCAGAAGCTGCAAGGTCCTTTGAGAATTGTGAGGGATTCCAGGCATTTGAAGCAAAGCCGTATTTGGTCATGTAGGGGAAGGAGGGGCTGTTACTCAGTGGAGCTGTGCAAGCCAAAGGGAGGCTGCAAATGGCTGGTGAACCTGACTTTGCTTCAGACTGGTCTGGTGTAGGTAGTAGCAGACAGAGCCACAACCAATCCTCAGTCTGCTGTGGGAGGAAGGGTAAAAGATGGAAAATGAAAACGCAGATGCTTTTGAGAAGCTCCCATTATTCTTTGCCAGTACGTTTTGGTTTAGCAGAGAGAGTGTTGAAGGAGATGTTAAGAGCAGTTTACTGAGCTTCAGGCATCCTTGTGGCCAAGGTGGCTGGGCAGGTTGACTTTAATTTAAAGGAACTTGCAGCCCTTCTCACACATTTGTCTGAACAAGTGGGAATACTTATTTTCTTTTCCTGACGGAGCCCTTGAGAAAGGGCATTGGTTCAACTTGAAACACCTTTGTTAGTCATTATAGATCAGAGGTGTGTGTATGTAACTCTTGAGTGAGGTGCAGGGTAGCAGTTGCTATTGTAGAATCACAGAATCAATTAGGTTGGAAAAGACCTCTGAGATGGAGTCCAACCTGTGACCAAACACCACCATCTCAACTAGACCATAGCACTAAGTGCCACCTCCAGTCTTTCCTTAAAAAGAAAAGACATTACAGACACAGTGCTTGCTCCATCCACAGTGGTTGGATGTATACAACTTTTTAAGTGTCACTAATACTGTAAAGTTTACTAGTATGGCAGTCAATCAGTTGTAACTAGACAAAATAGTGTTGTGCATTTGAATTTTAAGCACTAAGGTAAAAAGAATTGCACATATTTGAAAATAGAGGCTGTGTAATGGGTAGTGCTGTGCATTTGGGTTAGGGATAATGTTTTTAACAGTGTTAAAATGAGAACTGGAAATTACCTGTGTAATTAAGACTGGTGACACTTTCCAGTGAGAACAAGGACCAGCTTTGCGCACTTGCTGCCTAGAGCCACCACCTTGTAACATTTCAGCAGTTAGTTCAGGTGTTTTCCATTAAAGAACAGAGGAGAAAAGTAAAACTGGGTTTTAGTGCCTTAGCATTTTTTTTTTCCCCTAACTGCTTCTTTGAGGAGGCCTAGAACTAAATTCAGAACTGAAGCAGGGAAATTTGGGTTGGTGGCTGGTGTTGCACTGATGGCTGCTGATGCCTGCAGACTGTATTTCCCATTTAAATGTTTATATTCATCAATTCAAAAATCACCATAGCCAGCTTTTATTCTTAACATTAGCTGGGTGGCATTACGTTGGGGACACTGTAGCTGAGACTGGGGAGGGGAGCTGGAAGGAAGGAAACAAATCACTGTAAAGGATTTTGGTAGGCACCAGTTTCTGTACTTAGGGACCGGCATGGAGTGAGATGCGCAGTGTTGACTGACAGGCTTACATGGAGCTTACATGGAGCAGAGTCTGTGTTGAGGCTCCTGCAGTCTGACTCTTTCTTCTGTGACTTTCTGTATGGTAAAGAGCAGGTCTGTGGTTTTTAAAGTGTATATTGAGTCAGCAGTTTGGCCTCAAGACGTGTAAAGAAATTAAAGGATTAAACTGTAACCAAAAAGAGGGGAAGTAAAACTCTCCTTAATCTTAAAATTTAGCTTTTCATGAAGTACATGAGGGTCATCCCGTGCTCTTAATGTTATGTGATTGTCTTTTACTTGCAGGTTCCCTGATGTATTTAAATGAGGCCACTCTCCTTCACAATATCAAAGTTCGGTACAGTAAGGACAGAATTTACGTAAGTATTATGTGTCATGACAACCAGTCTCATATAGATGGTCATTTCAAAAATTTAACAAGTGTTTCAAATTCTATATTTTCCCTATAACAGAACTGCTAGTTTTAGGTCTTTTTTTTTTTTTATTTTATTTTATTTCTTACATTATACTGTTGCAGAATCACATTAATCACATGAATGCTAGCTAATTTTTACCAGGCAGAGCAATAGATTTTCATAACTGTTCATGTCAACCATAGCACAAAGCTCTGTTCCTACAGGTAACTGACTTCACTGTCAACAAAGATAGTTTTCTTTCTTCATTATTTTTGAACGAAGCAAACAGGTGCTGTCTTTGACACCTCCTAGCTCAGATGTCCATCTTAATCTTTTATATTGCTATCAAATTGCCTAATTGTACTTAATGAATTCTGACTAAATTACATTTTGTCCTTGCCATCTGCCCGGACATTGACAGCTGTGAAACAGAAGATAAGAGTTTTCTTTCTTTTTTTTTTTTTTCCTAATAGAAACCTGGCTAGGGATAATACAAAACAGTTCTACGTATTTTTTAAGTGTCTGTGTTAAAATAATCAACTTTTCTTATAGCATACTGTTGTGAAGTTAATTTAGTTAAACCCTTTTATATAAATATAAAAAGAAAGTATAGCTGTTTTCTTCTGTTGCAGTTAATTTACATAGCTATAAATTTTTTATGGCCCAAGATCATGCACTAGTTTTAAAATAAATAAATAAAAATGGCCATTAGAATTCTGTTCTGGAAAAATAGTCCTTAAAAGAACCTAACCAAACAATAAATCTCCAAGGAAGGAAAATTCTGAATCTGAACTGATTATGAGGTAGGATAGTATTTCAGTTCATAAAGTCTTTCTTCATTGTAAACAAGTGCTACTAATACATTGCCCAGAGTGGGTGTATTTTCTGGAGGGGAAAAAGTGAAAAAAAAAGTTGACTTTTTGTTTTTCCAGTTTATATTTTAACTCCCTTCTTAACAGTTTTCTGCCTTTTGTTAAACCCTGGTTAACAGCATTTACCTTGTTCTTAAAAGGAAAATTAATATTAGTACTTGCAGCTCTTGAAGAAAAGTTTTTCTGTCATGAAATAAGTGCTGAAAATAGAAACATGTAAGAAATGCCATATATTGTGTGCGATTCAGCCTTCTGTTGACCTATCATAATAGTGTCCAAATTTCAATTGTCTAGTGATATTCTCAGTAACCACAAAGTAAATAAATTATTCAGGCTGAAGGTTTATCTCATTTTCTTTTGATATTTTCCTGCAAATCTGCTTTTTATTTTGATTCTGACCTCTCTTCTTCCCATATGTAATTTGGCCATTTTAACGAAACTATGAAAGTTTTTTTTCAGAAACATTAAAAAAAATTATTGTCATTCTTCCTTATTCTATGGAAAAGTAAAAAGCAGCCTTCGTTTGAATTCTCAAATTCCTTCTCTGTGAGAGAACATTTGCATTCTGTGTTTCTCTCTGTGGAAGCAGCTACAGCTAATTCTCTCTCAGCTGAATGCTTTTATTGCCTAGCTTGAGTGCCTTCCCAGGCAGGATCCTGTCAGTCCTTCCTGCTGAGTTGCTTCCATTAGATATTGAAAAGTTATCCTCCTCGCTGGAGGACAGTGTGTTATACTATCCATGAGCTTAGATTATTCGCTTTTGAGGAGGAGGTTTTGAGGTCCTATCCTTGATCCAATAATGCAGACAGTAGGAAATAATTGAAAAGGAGATTGGAAGAAAGGTCTGACTCAGGACATACTCCACAGCTCAGTGGTTAGGAAATTTTCCCAAGAGAATTTCACAGAAGTGCTGAGAAGATCATAAAAGGAACTCTAAAAGTATGTCCTGTCTTGTGTCTGCATTAGCTGGAGAGAATCGTAAATGCCACTGTTATACTTTAGGCTATAGTGTTCAATACTAATAGAAAATTGCCGTTAACCACTTATTTGATTATTGGCTAATAGTTTTATGTTAATTGTTTTCTTCACAGACCTATGTAGCCAACATTCTTATTGCAGTGAATCCATACTTTGATATTCCTAAGTTGTATTCTTCAGATACTATTAAAAAATACCAGGGTAGATCACTCGGGACATTGCCACCACATGTTTTTGCCATTGGTATGTATTGAGCCTGTATTTGTCTTTTAAAAAGCCAACATTGAATATGTCACAGTTACCTACAAATTTCCACCTGTAACAGTAAATTATTTTGAACTATTATAAAATAAACCCACTAATTGCTAAAATTCTGAATCCTCTAATTTTTGATATGCAGTTTGAAGAACTTGGAAATTAGCAAGCGTGAGAACCCTGTTATGATTATGTTGCACCTCTAGTGTTTTAAGTCTAAGCAGTCTAAATGTAACTTGCAACCATTAAAAAACTAATAAAGAAATGAAGAAATTCAGATATTACAAGTGAAAAATGGTGTAATAATGATTGGCTCTTTCTTTCAGTGTAGTGATTTTCTTTGCCTTTTATTATGTTGCTGGAGCACATACACTGTTTCTTCTTATATGTTTGTGCTACACACAAAAAGTACATTGAAATGTTATTTATGGGATAAGTCCAATTTCAGGTACTTTTTTAAGTAAAAGAAATAATTGGAAACTATAGTCAAGATTTGACTTGTTAAAAGCCTACTCATTGTTTTGCATTTTGTTTTGTAATCACATGTATAAATAGCTGGGGTTTTAGTACCTCTTGCATAGCAAGAAATGTCTGATGTTGTTTCTTAGTATGCTTATCTCAGGTAGTACTTGTTGCGAAGTACAACTGAAAGTTTCCCTTTGAAAAACATGCTAACCAACATTGGTTACTATTTTGTAAATACATTTAATTAAAGAGATTTAAGTCTAGGTGGTTGGTTTTGTTTTGTTTTGTCCTTGATATAGTTGAGTAGCTCTTTGTTTTCAAACCTTTGAGTTCTTACATGTCAGTGTTGGAAGATAAACAACTATAGTGTGAATTAATCAAAAACAGACTTTAATAAATTGTAATGCATTTAATAGTAAAGATTGACTTTTTATTCCTAAGAATGTTACATTTTCATTTTTGCATTGTAACTTAACTTTATTCTTGCAATTCTGCTGGCTATTAGGATTTGTCATATTTCACATATTCTTCTTTTTAAGCTGATAAAGCATTCCGTGACATGAAAGTGCTCAAGATGAGTCAGTCTATCATAGTCTCCGGAGAATCAGGAGCTGGCAAGACAGAAAACACTAAATTTGTTCTGAGGTTTGTGCATTTGGACCAAAATTATCATGTGACTCTCTTTTGTTGATGCATTTTGTTGACATACAGACAGAGCAAATTGTGAAATACTCAGTAGGTTTAAGACACGATTCTGTAAGATACACATTAGCTTCTATGTGCACTTTATTACAAGAAATTAATTGAATTAAACTTAAATGCTGACACGATAATATGTGGAAACAACTACATCCTCACCAAAACCTTAACTCAGTTTAGTGATATCGTGTAGTTATTATGGTTTATGATGCAGTCATTTTAGGATTGCACATCTAGTGTTGTGGTAGATAAAAAACGTAACTAGACATTTTAACTGTGTCTTGCAAGACACTGTTGGTTTTGCCATAAATATGCTTTTCTCTGTTTTCCCTTTTTTAGTTTCTTTCTTTTTCAGTTTGCTTGACTATTCAGGGCTTTTAACTTTAATATACTTTAGCCTAGTTCACTGAATAAGAGTGAATAATGGGATTTATTTCTTTATTGATGTTTGTGTATGAACAATACTAAATCAAGCATATTGAACTACAGGGAAGCCATATTGCTGATATATATCAGCTTTGCTTCCACTTGCTTGCATTATACTTAAACTACTTTTTATCCCTCTGAAACACTGTGACTGGAGAGCTCATTAAATACACCTATATTGTAAGTGGCCTGATTATGCAGGGAAGCACAGTGTGGGCAGTGTGAATATGCTCCCTTCCCCCACCTTGTCCTTGTTTTCCTCTATAAATCTTTAATTCCCTTTTCCTGACATGTATTTTCTAGTATTTATGTACAGTAGAGCCATTATCTTCCACATCCCATGAAGAATTGTCACAACTGTTTGTCTGTCCTTCAGACTGCTCCTCTGCGCCCCTGCGCAACCTTCCATAGATACGTGTAAGAATTACTGCAAGGTGCTGGTAGTGATTTTTACGGGGGACATCCTGACTTTTGTCCTGCAAAGAGTGAAAGAAAAGACAGCAGGCACTGGGGGAATATCTCCTGAGGAATCCTCCCAAAGGGGGTTGTTCTGCTTTTCAGCAAAGGAAGTTCTAATTACACAACAGGCAGAAATATCATTGCTGTTGCTTCTCTGCACTGCCCACCCCCATAGAGTCCACGTGCAAAACTTTTGAGTTTTAAAACCTGGAATATTTTACTCTCGCGTGATCAGAAAGTGCTAATAAATTGTACAGCTCTGTTAGTGTTTCCAAAGGTTTTTTTCTGGAAGGCCCCATTTTCAATAACTGTTTTTAACTTGTCCCAGATTTACTTGTGAGTTTCCAGAAAGCATACCCTGTTCACCAGGGTGAAAAAAAAAGGTGGACCTTTAGAGCAAGTACAGTTTGAATTTATTTTAAAATTCTTTCTTCAATGGCTAAATTGAATCTTGCCTTAATTATGCACCTGCAATTTCCTATCCTCACCACCTCCTTATGGGGTTTTTATTAACACGGATAGTTATGAACACAGAAATTATGCATAGAAACATCCTTAAATTTGGGAAATAGACATGAAACCTTATGTGTTTACTAAGATTTATTAATAAATACAGGTAGAACAGTAATAGTTTGATTATATTTGTATAAAACTGTAATTTCCATATACATGTCTAAAAGAAATTTCTAATGGGTCTTGGAGTATTGAAAAAACCCTGAAGTGTGCAAGAATATTTTTGTTCTAAGAGAAAAGAAAAGTTAAACTGAATTTATTTTAAAATGTATAGGTATTTGGAACTTAAAACCAGTATGCTTTCCCTGTAGTAAATGACTAGTAAGTATGGTGCAGAGACATTCTTAGCCCTGTTTAATTGACATAATCTGACATGAGATGAATGATACTGATATTTTAATCTTGCTTTACAGGTATTTAACAGAATCCTATGGTAGTGGCCAGGATATTGATGATAGAATTGTCGAAGGTACTGAATTTTCTTTCATTTAACCAAAGGTTCCAACATTTGTATTTTTTTCAGAAGTGTGAATCAATGGCAGCAACTGAATAAAAGCTAGGATAGAAATACCATCAGACTTCCTACGGCATAATTTATGGGTACTTGACCTTCATCCTAGATTCTGAAAAAAGATTTTCTTTATTTGTGTTTCACTTTATTTTTGTTTAATATAATATTATATATTCCTTGATCTAGAAAATGAGTGTGTGTTTGAATCGAACTTTAGACATAATATACCCAAGGTTGGATTTTAAACTGCATAAAATCTGCAAGGATGTGATTATGTTTTCATGATTGTCAGTTACTATGAGGAAAATTCAATTCCTCCTCATCACCATAAAGTTTGCAAAGTCAGATAAAGCAGGGAAGTTCTTTTAAATTATGGTTCTGGGTAATTTCTCTGTTTCATCTTGTTTGTCAAAAATCATATAATTCAGATTAGCACTTTGTTTGTATCTGTCTTTATAATAGCTCCCAAACCACATCAAAAGAGACTGTGTTGATCATCTAGATGAGCCTCTTTAATGCTGTATGCACTTTCTAATTGAACAGAAAAGAACTTTTTGAGAAAGACAAATTTCTCAAAACCAAACAACCAGTCTAGTAATACCTCATGTGATAGTTTTACTCTTCTATAGCATATAGTAAATTTCCTGACTATTTCTTTAAAAATGTGTTCACTTTTTATTTTGTTTTAATTTTTCTGGTTTTAAAGTCAAATTACTTATTACAGAGAAGTACTACAGGCTTTAATCTCTTGTTGCTGTAGGTTTGCTTAAAGCAGTTCCTTAGTGAAATTCACTGTGTGTTGAAGGAATTGAGAAAGTGCCCAAGAGTTGGATAATGCCTGACGCAAATTAATTGGTACTTGTAGGTATTCCTCGAAGACTTTGGGTTTTTTTAGTCTGGAACAGCATCTGATGCATGAATTCTAAAGTGTTTTAGGCACAATTTTAATGACCACGCTTATAGCATATGCATTACTAGAGAAACTTTAACCTAGCTGAAAGACCACTTGCAACTTGTTTTTATTCATAATCTTTTCTTTAAAACTTAATATTATTAAAATGCCTGAATAGTTATCAAAGATCTCTTAAGGAGTTAGATTTATATTTTCATAAACTTTAAGTTAAAAAGAAAATCTAGCCAAAACAAAAAAGATAATTTCTATGTCTTACTAGATTACACATTATCATCCATACTTTATCCAAGCATTCATGTTATTCCTTCGTTCTGGAATTTTTGGAGAAGCAGATATGTAGATGGTTGTTAGTAGCAGAGTTTTAAATATGAATTTTTTCTCACTTGGTTTCCACTGTGTATTTTTAGCTGGAAGCCTTAAAATATCTTGTAGACATTTTTAATGGCTTATTGTTAGTGTGATTCAGTCAACTGGTTTTCTTTGATCTTCAAAGCTAGTAAAATGCAGTCTTTCAGAGGCCTTGTGTTTTATAACTACTAAGCATTTTCAAACAGCTTAAACTGTGCATGCTGTTTATACATATTCACGTGTGTTAGGTTGCTTGCTGCCATTCTTTCTGTGTGGGATTTAATGTGGTTGAAAACAGCAGCCAGTGAAAAATAAAATCACTCAATCACTTAATTGACCTAACACGAAAGGGCAGTTTTAAGTAGTTTTTGAAATCAGCGCACTCTTCTAATATTTTTCTTAATTCCCTAATCAATCTGATACATTGCATGCGTGACATTTAAGTGGCATTCTTGTCTGTGGGATAAGTGGGTAGTTTAGATTTTATGAGTAATAACTAACTGCTAAGTGTCAAATTCTGCGTTGTCTGATATAGTTCATGTATCAGTTATTTACCTACTTGCTGTAGAAGAACATCACTGAATAATTTTTGGCATTTGTCTCTGAATTTCTTACAGTATCGATTCAAATACTTTGTAGCATTATGTGGAATTTAAGTATTTAATTTTATAATCTACCACAATATATCCAGTACAATCTGCAAAACTGATTATTCATAATAAGGTAGTATTTCTCCCTTAATTTTCAAACTTATTCTCAGTTAGTTCATGGAATAATTAGTACGTGCTTGTTCTCTCTTGATTTTTGGTAGTTTATTGATCGAATTTTAACACTACAAATATTAATTTTTTTAAACAGCAAATCCCCTATTAGAAGCCTTTGGAAATGCAAAGACTGTTCGCAACAACAACAGCAGTCGTTTTGGGAAATTTGTTGAAATTCACTTCAATGAAAAGGTAGGGATTTTGTTACAGATAACCAGTGATGATTTTCTGTCATAAAATGAAAACACTGGACTGGCAGAAGCCTGAATAGACTTATTAGTCTTGCAGCAAATAGATACTGTCCTACTTTACAGATTTGATTTGTATTCTGTCACCTTGAAAGGAAAACCAGAGCCACACTGTACTGTGTCATTACTGGAAAGCAGTGGTTCAAGTCAGTAGGAAAATTACTTCCACACACAAAAGATGAAAAATTCTCCCTTCATTGCAAAAGGCTTATATAAAGAATCGTTCACTTGCCATTAGGTATTCATGCATTCCTTTAGTACACAAGTAAGTGTGAGTTGCATATTAGATAGAAAGCATTTAAACTTTAAAAAGAATTATTGATATTTTTAAATGCATATATATGGTATTTTGGGACCTCATATATATATGTGGCAGAAGTCAAGGAATTGTTTTTTGACAGAAATACTACTCACTGTGTAACTTCAGAAAAATTTTCTATGCTTGGGTATGGTTTTGTTTGAGTAGTGTGTGTATACACACATTGCACAGTTAAGGATGGCTACATGGCTGTTCAGTATATCTAAGACTTTTGTTGATGATCTTTGTAGAGATTCTGTACATGCCTCGTCATCTTTCTGACTGAGGACAGAGGAACTACAAGAATTTCTTCTTTTCCTGCAGAATTTAAGCTTATCATCTGGTCTTGAGCTTGCAGACTTTTCCTAAGTTTTCTTCACTTGGTTTTGTAACTAAACTTCAGATTTTTGGTTAATAGTTTAGATAGTAAATAACTAAATTCCTTTCTGGGTAGAGGGACATTATCTGTTGGTCCGGTTCATGTTAATAAGCTTGTGGAAAGGATCCAAATTTCTACTTGAAATGATGCATTCATCATCTGTCAACTTATCTGTCAACACTTACATGGTATTTCAGATTAATTGCTTCAGCATTCAGTATCTTCAGAAATAACTTAAAAGATTGTTTCATTTTTCCCCTGCAAGATCAGCATGTTTACTTGACCTTCTTTTTTACACAACATCATACTTCACTTCATGGTCACCTTACTAGGTCTGATTTCTCA
>JAWWMP010000116.1:83681369-83708216 GCA_035047865.1 Dendrocincla tyrannina | reverse complement strand
CTTTTAGGAAAACAAAACTGTGAAAGGTTAATTTGCTTCCTAAATTTGTATTTCTTTTGTCAAGATGATTTTTTTTTTGTTCTTCATTCTTGTTTGCTGCTTCAGGTTTCATCATAAAATGGCTTTGAATGAACATGCTTGTGTCACTTTTTTTTTACCACGATTTGTTGATTGCATGTCTGTCTCGTTCAGAGTTCATAGAAATGCCATCTTTTGAGCTTGTTGTAATAGATTGGGAACATTATACTAGGCAGGTTTGATGATTGATCAGGTGTTTTTATATTAATGCTATATTTTTGACAAGAAAAACATTCATTAAAAAATCATACTTTAGAACTGGTTATTGAGAAAAACTTATCCCTAAAGTCAGAGTTTTGCACAGCTCTATTGTACCACTTGTCTTGTGCCTTTTAGCCTAAAAAGTCCAGGTTAGGGCCAGTTTGATTTCTAAGACTCGAGCCTGGTTTCCCTTAAGTACAGAGTGCTTGTGTTTTAGGTTCCCCTGCAAAAGTTTTCAGAAATTCAAAATCGTGGGATGACCATGTGCTGAACCTTGTAGGTTTACGTACCTTGGACTGCACCACATGGCTGTGAAAGTAAGGCTGCACAGTAAATCTCTATCTGGAGCATAGTTCAGTTCAAGCTGAACTTTCTTCAGATCTAAATTTCAGGAAGAGATGCCAGATTGCCTTATGTTGGGGTTGCTGAAGTTATAATATGATGTTTTTCTTCATTAAAAAAGCCCCAAACAAACCAAACCCCAAGTACAGAGGTATTTAGATATTCTGTATGATACCCTGAAGGAGTGTATTTATGTGCTTTAAAAATATAATTTCTCTCTGATTTAGTGTGTAAATTTACTTGAGGTTTTAGCTTTCAAACGAAAACCATTATCTTGTGAGTAAATGTCTCCTACATTATTATTGAAAACCATGCTGATTCACATTCTCAGCCAGTCAGATGTTTCCACACTCTCTTCTAGAAAAGTATGACCTTCTTCATTTCCCATCCCCGGTTTCTGGGATCGTATTACTAATACTGTAATCCAGGGATATATCATGTTAAAATATGCTGTGCTTTGCATTTTTTTTGGCTGATAAAGAAACCTTTTCAGTACTTTGTTAAATACAAAGCTAACTTTGAACTTTTGTCACTTTGTTTTAATATCAAATTTGTCACCAGGTTTTCTTCTGTGTTATAAATGCTTTGAAGAATATTTTGGTATTTTAGAATTTTGCATATAAATTTTAATCAAAGTGTAGAGTTGTCTGTGTCCATCTAGTTGAAAACATGTTCTGTGTTCAATCAAAGAGCAAAGAATCGGTTCACTTCCTTTAGACAAAGGGCTCTGTCCAAGCTTTTGGACAGAGTTCTTACATTCAGCTGAACAAATCAGAAAGAAAAAGGTGGTGATCCCATTTTGCTGAAAGGGGCAGTCATTATTTGAACCTCAAATCAATCTGATTTACTGCATAGTGAATCTGAATTTACTATACAATGCGAGATGTGTATCAGAAACTAGGTTTTGAATAAGGCTTCTGCTTATAGCATGTTATAAGCTTTTAATATTCTTTGGGCTTTTTAATATACTGTGTCTCTTACTACCTATATAAGTATTTCACTGGTGAGGAAAAACATTAGGACTTTGTATTATACATAGGCCAGAAAATTAATTTATTTGGTTCCTAGTTTTGGTTGTCTTTTCTGTAATCCCAGACTCCATTAATAGGTTCAATAGAATCAAACATTAAGAAAATACTCTGTGATTTAACAAAATTAATATCCCACTGTGTCAAATAGTATTTTAGTTGTCAAAATCAAGAAGCTTTCAATGGAAGTTTGTTACTGTTGCAGTTCATTAATTTTGTAGATGTAAATAAATACATTTTTAAGGAATGTATTCTGAATGCTTAGCATGTTGTTTGTATCATATGGTTAAATCAAGCTACATAAGGCAAGTCTTAAATAGAAGCATATGTTTTCCTTACTTCTGTCTTTAAGTATGCATTTCCAATTTTTTATTGTTACAGTATTTAAATCGAGGCTGTACCAGATTCTTCGCTAACAAAGAAACAGACAAACAGATTTTGCAAAATCGCAAGAGTCCTGAGGTATGCTTGTCTCTTCAGTTAGTATATATTACTAACTAATGCAGATAGAGTAGAAAAAGATTACAGTTTTACAGTGTGGAATGAATTGTTCATTTTGCACATCTTTATAGGTCTAAATGGGTACTGTCAAAGCTGCTGTATTTGGAACTCTGTTTTGGAGTTCAGTCCTAGAAATAAATTTTAACGTGCATCGTAAAATCACAAATGGAACAGTGTATATAAAATTGTTTCCTTTTCATTCTTATAACAATGTGACACTATATGATGCAGCTTGTCTTCTGTGGAAAACAAAAATATATCCAAGGCGTTTCATAATTTTCTTTTTTAAAATCTTACTACTGCTAGGTCAGAAGCAATGTTTTTTCCAGAGCCATTTATTACTATTTGGATTTTATAAGTGATGCTCCAAACTGTTTTATAAATCAGTAGTGCAAGGTCACTTCTAGCATGAGTATATTCTCTTCCTCGGTACACTTTAAATGGTTTTTGTTGTCCCCTTGCTATTAACTGCTAGTTATATCAGAGCAAGGGATTTCCTGGAAGAAAGTGTGAAACTTCAAAACGTTTCATCCTCTTGCTCCATCTCTCCTTACACATTTTTTAGAACTGGAATTACCAGAATTTGTAGCATTTAAGGCTTTGATCTTGTTTACATGAGGATACTGAAGAACTTGTTATGAATTAATAGTATACATGAAATGGAAGTTCTTTAAACTCTTAGTTAAACTTCTACTCTGTTCTCTAATAAAATTTTCATCTACTCATACCTAAAGTATAAAATTCTCAATTGTATAGCTGGAAGATATTTCAAATATTAATCAAATCCGTATTTGTTGTTCCGTAGCAGGACAAGCTGCATATATATCTGGCAATAATACAAAAATAACTGTACTCAAGAGCTTCTTTTCACCAAGTGATCATGCCATCTCTTCTACATTTGATAACTTGGGTTTGAAGCTATAAGAGACAGCATAGATCCTTTCTTTGCTCAAGTCAACATTGTAAAGCCTACTCCTCGTTTTCTAGTGGTTGTATGTTGTAACACTGAACATATAATCATGATTTCTTTTGCTTAAATGAGGGCTATTTCTTATAATCAGGGATGGTGTAGAGTGATTTGATATGACTGAGAGACAGAAATATTTCATTCTTTTCAAGCGTACAGGGTACAAGATGATTGGGCAATTTTGCCTCAGTTTGCCCAAACTGCCTTAAATGAAGATTTGTAGTGAAGGTGGTCCATTCATGTAGATATAGAGTATCAACATTCACTTGTTTTTGCTACTGGAAGATAAACCTGTCCAATCTTCTGTTATTGATGTGATTTACAGGCGGGTGCTATGTCATAAAACTTGTCCTCTAAAGGACTTAATTTGGAATAAGAAAAGACTTAGTTTGAAGGAAGTGTTTGTCTGAACTAAAACATTCTGAGAGAATAATTCTGAAATTATGTATAAAACATGAAGTAGTAGAACATATGATACAATAATACTTGTATGTTACAGCCATATCAATTTGAAGTCTCAGTAAAGGATCAAAGTTCAATGATATTTAAACCTACTGTAGCCATCTAAACAGGAAATATATTGCCTTTTTCAGGTTTTTGAATTGGAAAGTTAGTATTTGCTCAGTCATTTTATAAAAAATATTAAGAATGTTTATTTGAATAAATTAGCTGGAATAGTCAATTAATACTTCAATTATTTTTGTGTTTTCCTTATCAGGAAGATGAGGTGATCATTTTACATAATTAACATGTAGTTTAATGTTATTGATGTGCCTACATGTTTGAAGTGAATTTTTCAGATGCATGTGGTGTTTTGTTTTGATAAAAATCATGTTGGCTTATTTGACATTAACAAGGATTCTGTTTAGTTAATTAATCTTTTCAGTTAAAAGCATTTAAAAATAATTGCAAAAACATAGTTCACTCTGTGCATGTTCAGGTAGTCTCTTGATTGCATGCAGATGTGTTACTATCCACTATTTTAACTGGTTTATAGTGAAAACAGCTTTCTGTGTATGTAAATTAGAAAAATGAGCATTGTTAAACTGGTATTTCAGAACTAGCTGGTATTCTTCTAACCCACAGACCACTGCAAACAACTTTTCTGTTTCTTAATTAGCAGCAAATGTTAACAAGTATATTTCTCTAAATACGTCTGTTTAGAATAGGGGTAACTTCCAGTTCTGATTTGTCCTATATTCTTTTCCTGCAGCCTGTTATTCTGTTGACCTATTACAAGGACATTGAGCTTCTTTCAACTGCTTGGGACTAGAAGGACTCCTTTGTATAAATGCTTTGATAGTTCCCTTAGCTGAAGTCTTCCTTTCTCATGCTTGCTATCCCATATTCCCCCGTCCTTAGCTGCTACATTCTCCAGCTTGTGCTTTCTTAAAATGGTTTGAAGTTTGCTTTGAAATTTAAGTTTGAAGATCCTGCTTCAAAGTATCAACAAGTTAAAATAAATTAGGGTTCTTGCAAAGTCTGTAATGTATGAAGAGCTCGAATCTCTTTCTACCTAGTTTGGCATGCTTTTTTATGCTATTTGTTATGGCTTATTCTTGACTGGAAATATTTGTGCACCTTTACTTTAAATCACTTCCTGAATTTTTTGTTTCTGCTGTTTTATAGTATCTTAAAGAAGGTTCCTTGAAGGATCCACTCTTAGATGATCATGGAGATTTCAACAGAATGTGCACAGCAATGAAAAAGATCGGACTGGATGATGAAGAAAAACTTGATCTTTTCAGAGTAGTGGCCGGTGTCCTTCACCTTGGAAATATTGATTTTGAGGAAGCTGGAAGTACATCAGGTTAGAGAAGCATAAATTGTTTTCTGTAAAAATACTGAATATGTCTCTTTATTAGAGATGTTTCCTTTCCATGTCAGTTATGGCTTTAGAAAGCTGCTTTGTGTTCAAGGGTAATTCAGTCTTAATTCACCTCATTCTGAAGTCAAGTTTACCTGTTTGTTTTAAAGTTGTACTTCTTTACATGCACTGAAAGCAAACAGGCTTTCACTGATATTGTTTGGTGGAGAGTTTGATAGTAAGAGACATTTTGTGTCTCAAAATCATACTTGTATTTTAATGATAATTTTAAAGTTCAACTTCTCACTAATGCCATGAAAATATCGTGTAATTAGCAACTCAGTCTGTAGGGAAAGACATTACATCCTTTGGCTTGTAAAAATTCAAAATAGTATTCCAAATAGTATTTTGAGAGGTGAAGAAAAAATAGTTACAGCCAAAACTTAGGTTAATATAAACTTTCTAATTTTAAGATTGAGTTAAGATTTTAAGAGTTAGTACAAGTGTAGCTGGGCCTTAGTAGCAGAATGGGCAGGAAAGTTGAGGAAGGAGAATTAGTATTTTGGGAATTGTCATTCTTACTACTGAAATCAGTCTAAGTTGAGAACTGCTGTTGATCTATTCCTGAAGGACTGAAGAAACTCCTGGTCTGGATGTACTACAAAGATAACTGTAGTAGAAAATATAAGTATCTAGGTCTTTACCTTGAGTTGCAAGATACAGTGAGACTGGTTCCTCTTGGTCCTGCTTCCAGGAAGTATAGCTGTTGGTAAAGGTGTTTGGAAGGGCATGCCAAAGAAGGTTCTAAAAGGTGTTTTAAATGATGAATTAAGTGAGTACTAGCCTTACGGGTTGACTAGCTCCTGACCACAAGCACAGAATCACCATGGAACTGTACAAAATATTCGCTTCAGCAGAGATCGTGGGAGGTCTCTAATCCCATCTGTCAGGGTCAAAGCCGGGCAATGCTGAATTCAGCCTGGGTAGCTTAGGGTTGGCACAGACGAGAGTGGGCTTTTTCTTTTTAGTTTCTGCTCATCTTTCCTCTTCATAGGTCAAATCAGAACCTCCCCAGTGTCAGTTCATGATGTTGCCATCTTCATGAAGATGACTGAAGTAAACATGATTAATGTGAACGAATCTAGAAAGATGCAAATGTAGAGAAGGGTAATGGCTTCATGGGGCTCAACAAGAAGCTTCCCAGGGAGCTTCCGTATTTGGATCTTTTGTGAGTTGAAACTTCATGGTTGACAAGGTGAAACAGTGAAATAGGTGCAAATGTGAGTGGAGAGGAAGTTTCAGGAGGCAAACTAAGAAGAGAGGGAACCACAAATGGTGAGAAAAGTCAGAGTTTAGGCAAGGGAAAGTCACCAGAAAATTTAGGATCTCTGAATGGTGAAATTCAGACCGTTTTTTTCCTGGAACAAATTATTGAACATCTGAAATGTACGTTGCAAATGTGGGCTTTATTCTGCTCTCACCTTGCCGTGTTCACACAGGGTGTGCATTTGACCTGCTCTAGGCAGTGTGCCTCTTACCAGACACCTGCTGAAGGGCTGGTGCTGCTTTCTGGGAAACAAAAAACAAAAATTGTTTTCTATGGGTCAGATGGTGTTTCAGAACATCCAAAATTAAGTCACAAAAGCCTTAAACTTTCAAGGACTACTTTCTCTATTTTTGGTTTTGTATTTCTGTTTGTTTGGTCAGGGGGATTTTTTTGTTGTTGTTTTTTTTGGTTTTGGTTTTTGTTGCTTTGTGGGTTTTTGTTGTTTTGTTTTTTTTTTTTATTTTTTATTTTTTTTTTTGGGGGGGGGGTGTTTGGGATTTTTCCCCTTAGTGTCATTGTAGAGTTAAGAAATTCAAGCAGTGTTTGCCTAGTTATTTCTCTCTTTTGGCCTCCCCACTTAACCTGTAGAAATAAATCTTCCCGTGAACAATTTCTTGTTTTAACTGCAAACAGCAGGAAATACGTGTTAAAAATGAGTGCTAAGTTTTTCCTGTAGTGTTCCGTTGCTCTGTTTGGAGACCCGTGCTGGGCGAGCCCTGGCACCGAGCCCGAGGTGCTGCGGGCTGCAAAGGGGGCGCATCCCTTGTCCCTTGCCGCCTGGGCAGGGGCGCTGTGCGGGTGTGTGTCGGTGCCGTGACGGGGGTGTCTCGGCGGTGCTGTGCGGGTGCTGTGACGCGTTTCTCGTCCCGTGCAGGGGGCTGCACGCCGCGGGCGCGGAGCCAGGCTGCGCTGGAGCGCTGCGCCGCCCTGCTGGGGCTGGACCAGGAGGACCTGCGGGGGAGCCTCACCACGCGTGTCATGCTCACCACGGCAGGGGGCGCCAAGGGCACGGTCATCAAGTGAGTGCCGGGTGCGACGGGACGGGACGGGCTGCGGGGCGGGCGCGCTGCCCTCCAACCCGCGGGCGCGGCGGGGAAAACCAGCCCCGGAGCGGCCACAGCCCGAGCGCGGCGGTCTGTGAGAGCACCCGGGCAGTGCCTTACCAAACACGGTTCCGCAGAAACAGGGGAGGAAGGATGGCAATGCACATCCCTCCGGAACACGAACAGCGTGCCTGTCTGTCAGGCCGGTGATAATGCTGACGTGCTAGTTTTCACAGGGCTTCGATTATTTTATATATATATATATATACACACACATGTATATATGTATATATATGTATATATACACATATATATACATATATATACACATATATACGCACATGTGTATGTATGTATATATATACATATAGATATAAATATGTACAATATGTATTTGTGTATTTGATTATAGTTAATTTTTATTTTTACATATTATGTGCTTAATATATTTATATTTACTATGTTATATATTAGTATATTGTTTCATATATAAAAATACATATTTTAACCAGTTGATCCAAATGCACGTTTTTAGATGCTCAGGCTTGCTTTTTTCATTGTTTATAGATCATTGCAGGGGTTTTTGTCAATTTTTACTTGAAAGACTGACAGTTTTATAACGTTTGACTAAAAGGGCTTCTCCCCCCTGTCCCTGTGAAAAAGCTTCGAGTAAGTCACTATGAGGTTTTATAAAACCTTCCAAATGTCAGTGAGTACACTGTGTGGCCAAAGAAAGTATAGCAGTCAGCCTGTTAAATCCATAGCCTACACAGAAAATGTGATATGCTAATAGGCTTAACAGATACACTGTCTCAAGGAATGTTAATGCTGGGCCTAAAGTAATTCAGAAGATACTTGAATGTTTCTTACCATGAGGGCTGCACGAGTGCTGCCCTGTGATATTAGGGCTAGAATACTTTAATTAGAGGGCACTATATCAACCCTTCTGAACATCTGAGTGATCAGTGTCTCTGTGTTTGCCACATCTAATTTCTCTGAAATCAAATGTCGGTTTTAAAAGCACCTCTGCAAATGGTAATCCAGAAATGTGCTGCTTCTTGCTGGTAAACAAACATTTTATCTTCACTGCAAAGTCAATAATGTTTCAAAAAACATAGAAAAAAATAGTGAAACAGGAAAAATGTAATAGAGAGTGTTTGGGGTTTTTTTCCTGTTTTTTTTTTTTTCCTGAAGGTATTATCAAGATAACTTCCTTGGCACAGAAGCAGGGTAGTGTTTTCTTGTATGCACATGGAGAAGGAGTAATGGCAAAAAACACGTATAAACGCAGTACTGATGGTAACCATTTCAATACCATGAGAGTTACGACTTATGCGAAACGGAGTTTTGTGAACATTGTTTCACTACAGTTACCTTTTGTTTATGAAAAACTCTAGCTTCTGCCACAAGTTTTCTCTTGCTGAGATTGATCCTAGCATGCAAGCTCTCAGGGATGCTAGCTAATATGCCTGCAACTGAATCCTGTGTGTTAACATTTAGTTTTCTGTGTTGTGTATTTTCTGGACTTAAAGAAAGCATTTCATCAAAAACTGAACTTGAACTAAGCAGTTTTGAGCACATTAAAAGTAATTTTCAGTGTTTAGCTGAATGCATCCATCTTTTAATTAGGAAACTAATTGACATTCACTTCACTCATCAGAAGAATGCACGTGTGCTTGTTATTGACTTGTGAAAACAATCAGATTGTAAGTGAATCAGAAATACTTTATACACATTACACCGTAACTTTCATTTATGAAGTCTTAATTATGTGTATTCATGTGGTTTAAGTTCCTTGCATATTTTGTATTTTAAAATTTATTAGCATTATTTATATTGAAGTATTGTTAGTATTGTTTATAAACTTGTGGACTGCAACAAAGTAAGAGATGATTGATTTAACTTTGGTCTGCCAGTAAAGGTGGCAGCTGTTAGTTAATGTGTGCTCAGGTTATGTCAGACTTCTGAGGTGAAAAGTTGGTCTTTGGACACTTGGGAACATTGACTTTTAAAGAAAGTTTTTAAGGACTGTAATGGATTTGTGCAGTGACAGTTTCCAGCAGCCAAGAGGCTCATTCTTTTAAGGAAAAGAAGTAGCTGTAGTGGAAATATTGTTCAGTGGCCACTTGCCGATCTCCATAGTGAAACTGATCTCCCTGGCCAAAATTTAGTGTAATAAATCAACCATAACATCCTGTGCAGTTTGAACATCATGGGGTATTTTTCAGGGAAATGCAGAAGCTCTTCTGAACTAACTCTTTTTCAGGAGTCTTTAAGTTTAGCACAGATATGGGCTGTTCAAGTAAAATACATTATTACTAATACCTGATGTTTGAGGTGTATTTCTAGATAGAGCAAGCAAATAGACTTCTTGGTGGTCTACTAATTTCCATACTTTGAAAGAACAGTTGTTCAAGAGTTAGAACTTCATAGTGACTACAGTGAAAAAGTTATTAATGCAGTGACAGTGGTAAGTAATGATTGAGAAGATATGATCTGTTATTCTGCCTTCAGTTAAAAACTCAAGATCTAGAACTTGTAGTAATGTATTCAATAATCCATTTCCAGAGAGTCTTTGTAAATTCCTCCTCTCTCCCCTGCTTCTCCCCAGGTATTAGAAATTGGGGACTTATAGTCACTTTCATCTTGGTGCCTTATCAGATCATATGGGAAGTTACAAATAGTGTTTTTCTCTTTACTACAACCTTTACATTTAGAAAGACCTTGGTCCTGTAGGACAAAGTGCCTCCAGTGATTAATATTTTCCAAGTTTTACTGTTTTCTCTCTTCCAGACCATTTTTGAATTGACAGCAAACTCTGTGATATATTCATCCAGGAAAACCTTTGCCAGTATTACTGATAACATTTGAGTAGAAAATTATATATTATACAGTACAGATAGTACTCATATTAATGCATGACAATGTGAGAATTGCAGGATTGGAAGTTGGTAATATTTTTTACTTAATTCAGGTTGCTGATTTTATCTGTTGACTTACTTCTTATGTGGTTATTCTCCATCTTGCATTTGTATTTTTGAATTCTCTTAAGCATACCAACACGCTTTACTGAAATACATCTTGTGAATTTTTACATTATCAATTTGTGAAAATAATTTTGTATGCTAATCTCGTTACCAAGATTTTCTGCTTTCTTAGTTCAGTGTTATTAGACTTTTTTTGAAAATGCCCTTACTTTCACATTCCTTTTAAGTAGAAGTGTTAAATAGAAGCAGAAGAACTTTGAACAAATTGCATCTATGTCAGTTTCAGATGGCACCCCACTGGAAATGTTCTGACTGAACTGCTGAGGACAGATTAGTTTTGGCTGTTGTACACATAACGCATAGATAAAGCTTATCTGTATAGTTTCATTTTGAGAATTTTTGGTGGGACATATCAAGCATTAAAGCAGAGGTGCATCATAATATACTTCTTGCCTTTCACCACATCCCAAGTGACACTGTCAAGGAAGTTTTCTTAAGAGCAAATACGATTTTTGTTACAGCTTATTTACTTTGGATTAAAACTTTAAGGATTTTTTTGCTCAGCATATTTATCCTCATAAGCCTGGGGTGTAGTTAGCAAGCAGTGTACTGTTTCAAAAGTCTCAAAACACAAGGAGCTATTTTTTTTGTGCCAGCAGATCTTATGTTTTCCCCAGTGTTTTATTTTGGGGGTGTTTAAAATGAATTCAGAGGACTCCTTCACCATCTCAAGGATTAACACATTAAGCCTCTTTTCTAGCATTTTCTAAACTTGTGCAGCTAAAAGCCACCATATGCTAATAAATACACTAATAGCTTCTTCCCATGTGTCTTATTGCATGTACAGGGAAAGGGGATTGGACTATTTTATGTATTAAATAGACAATTTTTTTCAATGGCAATGCAGTTTAGAAACTATTTGATTGCTATCAATATTAGAGTTTTGACAAGTACTGTGTTTTATTTTGTTTCAGCAATCTAAAGAACTAATCATTTCTCTTTCCTAGAGACCTTTTGTGTGCAAGTAGATCATGTGAGTGCTAATAGTCACAGTGAATAAACAGCTCGGCTGAAATCGCTGTGCTTAGAATATAACAAAGGCTTTGTTCTGCTGGGCCAACACGGAATAGTAGGAGGGTGATGCTAAATGCTGTCTCTGAATTTCATTAAATGCTCATGTGCAGTGCCCTGGCAGGGAGACTTGACAGAAGCAGTGTGTTTATCTGTCCTTGTCTCCGAAATGCACATAATGATCACCTTGGTGGCTTATTTTGTCATCCATGTGAAGTGTGTTTACAGAGAGAAATAATGTGTTAGGATTCAAAATCCAGTACTTCTCTTAGACTGTAAATGCACTGTGCTACTCTCTTACTCAGTCTCTTCCTTTCCAAAAAGACTTTCAAAGAGGACTCCATCATCCCAAAATAAATTATTTTACAGGGTGAAAAAATTAACTTAGATCATTCCAGGCCCTACAGCTTCTTTTGCAGCACATTTTCTACCAAAATGCAATTTTTAATGGTGGTACTGAATCCTCTGTTGGAAAAACTTTTTTTCAAAAAATATTCTTCTACAATTTTTGGAACTTTTATCAAATTACAGATGTGCTGCTTATATTCCGTAGTTATGCAGGTATTTCACTGGGTAAATTTATTTAATCCAGGCCATTTTATTTATGAACCAGTTACTGTATTGGGTGACAGTAGTTGATGGTATCGCTTCTCCTGCTCTCACCCCGTTAATTGTTGTCAGCTATGGGCAAATTATACATAGTTTTAATTGAGTTAGTATTGAAGTTTATATTATTAATTGTAGTTAATTTGTTCTGGAAGATGATTGGGAACTGCATGGAATTGCCTACAGGCTAAATCTTGCCCTTCAGAGTGCTTTCCGCTAGGCCTCAGACTCTACGTCAGTGGAAACCTCAAAGAAGAAATTAGCATGAAGACCAAAGAGAGTTTTTTGTTGCAGCCTTGCAAAGAGGATAGAATTTGGAAAAGTTTCTTCCCTGTTCTGTACAGTTAGCTGATGGATGGAGGAGAGGGAGAGAAGGTGAAAAGGAGGAATGGGAATTTATCTTTTCTAGTTCAGACAAGAAAAAGGAAGAGGAAAAAGGTTCATTTTTTTGTCTGCAGACCAAAGAAAAGGAAGAGCTGAGGGAAAGCAAGTAAATGAGAAGGAAGTTACTCGTTCTGTACATCAATTCTGTAATAGGGCCCTTGTGTACCTACTGTTTCAGTGCATTTTCAGCATTATTTTGTGGTTCTGTACTTTTAGCTGTGCAAAATGCATTGCAAAGTTACATTTTCTTTCCATGTGTTTCTGCTGCATTCTATGAAATTTAACAAGAAGATTTTGTGCAGGTTTTGGATTTCTACTTAGTAATGACAGAATTTACTATTTTGAAAAAAACAGGACCATTTTGTAAATACATGATCTAGAAGCAGGACTATTTGCCATGTTGTTTAAAAAAGCGAATGGAAACCATAAACGATTCTAGTGTATTGTATTGTATTATATAATAAGCCTGCAGCTGATGTTGGGAATTAGTATTCTGATCTCTTAAACGTATCAGAACAGAATGCAAAGGTACCTTCCTTCTATTTATAAGGTAAGATTTCTGTCAGCACTCATTATCTTAAGATAAGTGAAGAGATGCTTAGTGGAAGACAAGATTGTGTGTTAAGGCTAATTACTATCTAATGTAATGTAGCTGCAGATGTCCTTACTGAACCAAGTCTCTTCTTCCCTGACTTATCAGTCACAATAGAAAGTGATCTCCATCAGTCTGACATTTCTGCATCAGAAGTATCATCCTTGAAAATATAGAAAAATAAAAGTTATGAGTTAGTTTAGTGCATATGAATTCTGGGAAGTGAAGAAGGAAATGATGCAGTACAGATGAAGCTGTTGATGTGGTTTAACCCCAGCTGGCAACTAAGCCCCACACAGCCACTTGCTCACTCCCTCCTGATGGGGTTGGGGAGAGAATCAGAAGGGTAAAAAGTGAGAAAACTCATGGGTGGAGATAAAGGCAGTTTAACAGGTAAAGCAAAAGCCATGCACACAATCAAAACAAACCCAAGCTTTCATTCACCGCTTCCCATCAGAAGGTCTGTATTCAGCTCCCCAGGATAGCTGGGGTCACTTGGGAAGACGAAATGTCCTAACTATGAACATCATTCTTTCCTTCTTTTTCCTCCAGCTTTTATTAATAAGCATGACACCCCATGTATGGAATGTCCCTTTGTAGTTGTCCTGGCTGTGTCCCTTCCCAACTTTTTGTTCACCCCCAGCTTCCTCTTTGGTTGAGGTGGTGTGAGGAGCAGAACAGGCTTTGACTCTGTGCAAGCACTGCTCGGCACTAGTGAAAACATCCCTGTGTTATCAAATCTGTCTCCAGCACAAATCCAAAACACAGTTCCATATCAGCTGCTCTGAAGAAAATGAACCCTACTCCAGCAAGAACCAGCACAGCTGTGTACAGTTAAGTTTTCCTTCTCTGACCCGCCAGCTCTTTGTATCGCTCTGTACAGAAAACTACCTCGTTGGGTGATAGCACAGTTCTGCGTTGAGGTCATCTCAAACCTTGGACATAGGGCTTACCAAATAGCTCAGATAAGAGATATTTTTTTAAAGGTAGATTTGCTACTTGCTTGAAAAGTTCTATATTTGGCTATCCACTCCTTTATCTGGACAGTCTATTCTCTGATTATTATTTATTGTTATTGTAATGCTGAATGGTCCAAGCATAAGAGAAGCAAGGTAAATGGGGAAAAGTAATACAGGGAGTTATAAGGGGAGAAGTCATATTTTGTGAAGCCAGCTGATTGAGATATTTAGAAAAAGCATTTGAGCCCTTGACATACCACCATCATCCTGTAGTCCTCATGGATTATTGGAGGATTATTTTTCCTTATTCCTTTGCCTAAAAATCTCTTGTTTGGATTCCCTTTAATGATGGATATACCTGTATGTCAAGATACAGTGTTGTGCAAAGCCTTTGTATACCCATAATTATTTTTAACTGGAGGCCACCTTTCTATGTATGAAATTTTGATACAGTCTGGGTAAAGGGCTACCTTTTTATTGACATGTAAAAATCCTGTGGAGTTGTGAAGTCTGGCAATCTGATTCTGTTCTGGTCTGATTCTCTTCAGATTGGTGGAACTTTTGGTTTTAAATTCTCTGGCAACATGGTTAGGATCCAAATGCAGTTTGCAGTCATACCATAAAGTTCATTTTTCATAATTGTCTGACATTTTTTTTTAAACATTTCCTTAACACTTTATATTCCTATATGAATTCTCTTATTCTGCTTCTGGTGTACGGTATAACCATTCCTTAGTTTTGGTACTCTTATCTGTTAATCTGAAACCTACTTAAAAAAAAAAAGTCTTTCAGAATATATTTATCCATGAAATGGATGCATTGTAAACATGTCACTGTCATGCTGACTTAATGAAATAGCTATATGTCTTATTACATGTATATCTAAATATGTGGTTATAGTTGCCTGATTCCCACAGTTTTCTCCTGCATTTCATGGGCTTTGAAACTGTGACTCATGGGGCTGTTGTTTGTTTTTGTTTTGTATTGTTTTGGTTTTTTAATGTAACTTTTAAGGTGGGGCATAGACTTTTAATAAATATATGCAGAATAAAGGTGTATAAATGAGAGGGGAAGAATAAATTCTCATCTAGTTAAAGGCCTCTTCTTCCAGTGCTTAAAAAGGGTCCTTATTCTGGGATTTCATTGAAGCTTCACCATGAGAACACACTCCCTTATCAATACATTTTTACTTTTGTTGCCTATGGTCTAGTAGCCTTAGTTATAACCCTTACTGGGAGCATAAGAACAAAGATGTCGGGGCAAAAACTAAACGATAGGCTTTATTCTAACAAAATAACTCATAAATAGATAGTTTTTTTTTTTAAGGTGGAGTTGTATAGATTTTAAATTTCTTTCTCTGGAAATTGTTAATATAGTCTCTAATTATCTAATAAATGCTTATGAAAGCGTCAGCATCTCATTTCTACTGATATTAGTGAAACATTATTCTTTCTTTTTTACAGCTAAGTTTGTCTAGCTTGGCAAGATTGTTTCCTTTGTTGGCCTAGAGCTGAGGGGGTTTTTTGCATCCTAATTTACAGTAATTGAAAAAGCTGGTTTTAAGTTTAGAGTCTAATGTCAGCATTTCAGAGTAAGGAATTCTGAAAAATAAGATCTGTATTTTATTTTTCTAGGGTACCCTTGAAAGTGGAACAAGCAAACAATGCTCGTGATGCCTTGGCTAAAACAGTATATAGTCATCTGTTTGACCATGTAGTGAAAAGGGTAAACCAGTGTTTTCCATTTGAGACTTCTTCTTTTTTCATTGGAGTTCTAGATATAGCTGGTTTTGGTAAGTATACTTAAAATAATTTCTAGTTGTCACTTGCTGCCACCAAAAATTCAATGATACCTTCTGTAATGAGGAGTGGGAGGATTTTCTTTTTGACATTAATGATACCCGTAAAGCATTTGTCCCCTTCGACTCACTGATATTCAGAATAGTGCATGTTTTGTGGTGTGCTCTGGCCCTTCTAAGGGTGTTCAAGGGAACCTTTGGTTTTCAGGTCTTCAGAGCTGTGACATCCTGTGCCAGCCTGTGGTAGCATAGATATGTGAGGATGTATTGGTACAGTTTAACTGCATGGTAGCATCTTGGTTTGGTTTGCTGCCAACTGTCTGTCATTTGTCTTGGAAATATGATCTGCTGCAGTATTTTTAGATCTGTCTTATGTACAACTTGAAAATCTGTAAAAGGTTTCATTTTGCTGAAAGAAACAGATATGTATTTGAACACATTGTTAAATATTAGCACTGTGAAGCTTCTTTTATTTGCTATTTAATATAAATTCTTGGAACACTGGTTTATCATAGAAGTTTAACTTCTGTCTTTCAGAGTACTTTGAACACAACAGTTTTGAACAGTTCTGTATAAACTACTGCAATGAGAAACTGCAGCAATTTTTTAATGAAAGAATTCTGAAAGAGGTAAGATGTATTTATATTTGAGGAATTATTTTTTTACTGTTGTATTTGAGGGTTTATTTTTTTACTGTTGTATTTGAGGGTTTATTTTTTTTTGGTGAATAGATACCTAAAATAGCACTGCTTTTGTTAAGAGTGAACATTATGCTTGAATTAAAAAAGATTCAGTTGACAAACTATTCCCGTACTGTGTGACATCTGGTTGTGTCAGA
The DNA here is from genome assembly GCA_035047865.1 of Dendrocincla tyrannina. Classification (NCBI taxonomy): domain Eukaryota; kingdom Metazoa; phylum Chordata; class Aves; order Passeriformes; family Dendrocolaptidae; genus Dendrocincla; species Dendrocincla tyrannina. The sequence continues at coordinate 83,691,687 of JAWWMP010000116.1, read as the reverse complement.
AAAGAATATGGCTTTTGAAAACTAACTATTTTTTCTAATTCTTTTTTACCCTTCATTAAAATGAGGTATTCAGACTCTGGACAATCTCTTACACCTAATGGGAATATTTATTCATGGGCTTATCATTAAGGTGGTAAAGTTGGAACATATTAAGCTGTGTAAGGAAATTCTCAAATGTATGTTGATTCAAGCTATATTTTAAAATGACTTCATGTTTATTAAAAAAAATAATTACGATGAGTGGTGTTTACTCTTTGCAATTATTTTTTTTTCTTCAATTTAGGAACAAGAACTTTACCAGAAGGAAGGCCTGGGGGTTAATGAAGTGCGATATGTAGATAATCAGGACTGTATAGGTAGGTGCTTATTGAAATGCTAAGCTGTTCTTTAGTGTCATGGAGACAAAAGCTTCAAGCAGAAAAGGCAAAATATGTATAGCATATGATTTTATATATCGCCTCATACAATTCAAAATCATAAGACTTCATAGACATTGCTGCAGTGCAAGCATTAGTCATTTCTTCCTTTCCATACAAGAAAAAAGGTAGTAAAAATTCCTCTTACAAGAACAGTTTCATAGACAATAGGAAAAAGTTTCAAAAGCTGCAAAATTCTTGTGTCTAAAAGTTTCAAGAGCTAAAAGTCTAAAGTTTCAAGAGTTTCTGTGGCAGCATTCAAGGGCTTTTATATCTGTATGTGAGAGGTCAAGGCAATACACTTGTTAAAAGTTATGAAACCACCACTGCATGCTCAAGTCTGGTCTGCCTCTCCTAAAACTAAATGCACTTCATTTTTCTCCCTGGATTCTGTTGTCAGTGGAAGTATTAGCCTTTTAGCTTTGACATGTGCTGAAACAAACCCCCTGCCCTGCAACAATCTAAGCAATTATCTCATAAAGACCTGTGGTCACACCGTAGGAACATTTAGGCACCTTTTGGGAATTTATTTTACTAAATTCAACTTCAGACTGAGAGTAAAAATTAAACAATCTGTACTGATATTTTTCCCCCCGTTCCATGTGTTAGGAGTTAGAACTTGGTATATATCAATTAAACTAACAATTCAAATATATAGAATTAATTTACCATGGCTACTAGTATTTTGTGTTAACGGCTTTCCCTGCATACTTTTATACAGAATCAGATCAGCAGCATTTACACTTGTAATGTTCAGTTCTGATATGTTTATATATTCAGTTTTTGTAAATATATTTTGGTTTTTTTTATAGATTTGATTGAAGCAAAATTAGTAGGTGTACTGGATATTTTGGATGAAGAAAATCGTCTTCCCCAACCAAGTGATCAGCATTTTACTTCAGTTGTGCATCAAAAACACAAGGACCATTTCAGGCTCTCAGTAGGTTTATTTTTGCTGTCTGTTTTGTTTTAATAAAACAGTTGGTGGAACAGTTGATAGTAACACTTTGATTTAATGAAAACCTTTCCTAAGAAATCTCATACCACACCTGTCTGTACTTGTTTGTTAAGGACTGGTTTGGTTATTAGATTTGATGGAAAGTTCACTGAAGGCTTTAAGTCTTCAAGAAACTCTAATATCCTGCTGAAACTAAATACGTATTCTTCACTTACATTTGAAGTTTGTTAAGATGTAAAGCATGAAGAGGAAATAAAAACACAGTTTAATTTAATTTGTTTCTTATCAGATGAGCTATTAAAACTTACTTGCTTTGGAGAATATTTGACTCACATGGAGTGTTTAGCTAGCACTTCAGAGATCATACTAGGAAAACTTTTTTATTGGTTTATTTTTTTACATAAGCACTATATAGAAGATTAATGCAATTTATTACAATTTATATACATAAATTCTTTGGAAATAAAAAAAAAAACACACAAGCAAAGGAAGCCAAATAAAATTGTCATCCATTTACCTTTCATTAAGTTTCCATTTACTCTTGCTTACCTGGATTGCTGTGCAGTGAAACATTTTTGTCAGTATGTGTGATCAGCTGAGTGGCTGCCTGTTAAAATATACCATCCCAAGCCATATTTTCAGCTTTTGTCTAATCCTAATCCTATTCATATGACAAGATTCTTCATCAGCTGTGAAATGGATGGTATAGAAATTGTTGATTCAAGGCAAAGACAACTAGCTGCTGTTAGCAATCCTGATGACTTGCATTTTGAATGTGGTGTATCTAAAAGTGTGAAAGAGATTGAAGTTAGGGTTTTGGAGTATCATGGTTTGAATGGGAATGGTAGTGATCATCACAATTGTACTTACAGGAAATGTAATTTTTAACACCTAGTGTTCCTGGCAGATCATGGTGGTGTTCTAAGAACAAAGTTTTTCTTACTCTCCATTGCAATTTTTCTTTGTAATTCAACTTCTTAATTCCAGATTCCTAGGAAGTCTAAATTGGCTGTTCACAGAAATATCAGAGATGATGAAGGCTTTATCATCCGACACTTTGCAGGAGCAGTATGCTATGAGACGGTAATTTTACTGATGAAACCCTCCTTTTGTTGCACTTTGTAGCACGTTTATATTTTTCAGTGTATATAGGTTAAATGACAGAATTTGCTTTCATCAGAAGAGAAATTCAGAAGTTTTAAAGATCTTTCTTAACATTGAAACTAATCTTTTGAGTATTTAACAGAAATGACAGATTCTTTTAACTTTTCCAGTTACAGACAGTTTTAGTGCTATATTTTGTATACAAGTTTCTTTCAAGTCTATAGGTAATGATGTCAATATTAAATATATTGACCTACTGCAAATCTTGCATCGAAAGACACATCTTGGGGAGAGTAACAGACTATGTGATATAAGTGTCATTAGACTTCAGAGTAGCTTTTTGGAAGCATGCTTATCCTCCTGCATGGTCACTGTCATACTTCTCTTTGTACTGGAAATGGACTCATTCATGTAAGAATACAAAATACCTGAAGTTGCTACCCCTAAAATACATTCCAGATTCTTGTACTTTCTGTATTCATTATACCAAGACACTGAAACACCTAAAGGCAGTATCTAAACCATCAATTTTTAGAAATAAGAGTTTAGGATAAAATGAAGATCCATAATGCTTTGTTGTTCTGGTCGGTAACTCCAATGTGTATGAAGGAAGCTACTTCCAAAGACCTTTTTTCTCATTTGAAAATGTGTCCTTGAAGGGCTTGTTTTTATTTAGTGGTGAGAACACTCATTTTGCTGCATTCATATTCTAGTCTTTTGTTTTCATGGTCCAAGGGAACTTCAGAGGCCTGTTTTTGTCCTTTGATTCTCATCACCATTAAGTCCTTTTATTGGTTACCTGACAAATTGATGTTTTCTTCAAAGTAGTCTTGGCCTCTTCTTTTCATTAATTTCAGAATCTCTATTAAAGTTGCACCAAAAGCTATTGAGAATTTGGTAATGTGAAATTGTATGTTAGTGTCTTGGTCTCTGAATTCCAGTGTAATGTATCGTTCTTAACTTCTGAAAGTTAGTGATTCAGTTCAAATAAACCAGAGAAATAAAGTTTGTAGGAAGGCACAATATGTTTTATTAAATCAAGTGCTCATAGTCATAGTACTAGTAAAATAACCAGTTTTTATTTCATTTTCCAAACCGTGTAGATGTACCACTGAAAGTGTGCACGTTAATTCCCATTTCACAACAGATATTATATGATACTGAAAGCAGTAAAGAATTAAGCTTTTTAGAACTCCCAGGTGATGATGTGCTTAGTGCTGGAAATGAAAACAAGGAGGATAGTCATTGATAAAACCACTGATCTCTTAAAAGGCACTAAACGTTACCTTGGGTTTCATGATTAAACATCATTCAAATTTAAGAATGTCTTTTCTCTCTGTCATTAGTATTTTGTGTAACCAGTTGAAAAGTTGTTTGAAATAATGTATGAATATCTACCCCAAATATTCTTGCCGATTTTTGAATTAAGTGTGTAATTTGCTCTTCTTTAATTTTATTAGACTAAACTAACTGATTAGTAAAATAAGTGTGCTATTATCTCTTGGGTTGTCTTTTCAGATGCAATTTGTGGAAAAAAACAATGATGCTTTGCACATGTCCCTTCAGTCACTCATATGTGAATCTAAGGACAAGTTTGTTCGACAGTTGTTTGAAGCTAACACTAACAACAACAAGGATCCCAAACAAAAAGCTGGGAAACTTAGTTTCATCAGTGTGGGAAACAAATTCAAGGTAACATCAAGTAACAGAGAATTATCTTCTTGTAATGTATCCCAATTTTAAGTTACTTGAATTAAGTAGAACCTAATGTTGGGAGAACTAGCAGTAACTTGAGATTCAGAAGAAAATTCGGTTAAACAGACTTTGTTTTCCTTTTGGATTATACTCAATGTCCTATGCATTTTGGTCAAAAATGTCTTTCATAATAGTCCTTACAGAGGTGATACAGTGATTTTTAAGTCAGTCTTGCAAAGCTACATGAAGTCTTTATGCAAAATGTCTAAAGTCTTGAGATTTAAATTTGGATTAATCGTGCCTTCTGGAAGATGTATCAATTCACTACAGTTGGCCGTTCTCAAAATTCAATACCTAACCACTTTTCTTCCTCTTCTGAAATATAGTCATGGCTTACACATTGTGCTGAATGTTTCCTTTCTCAATACCTGAATCTGATGCTTCTCCTCATTTTCTCCTTTCATCTACCTGTTGTAAAACTGACCTTCAAACTTTGTCTTCTCCAAATGTTTTCTGCATCCTTTTCTCATTCAGCAGTTTTATTTTAGCTGGACTATTCCAGCTCAGGATGGCTAGAAAGAGAACTATAGGGGAATTAAGAGATGAAAAGCAGGCACACCGTGGGCTGCAGGTAAATTTTTCAATCTCATGGATTTACCATTGGTAGAGCTGCTGCAATTTCAGCAAGAGCTCTTCTCAACACATCTGGGCCAGATCCAATGAAGGATTTGTATGCCTTCAAGTCAAGTGCTGCAACAGTTTTGGTATGCTATGTTATCTAGGACAACTGTAAACCCACATCATGTTCCTAGCTAGACTCCTTAGACAGTCCCTGGGGATCGTGTCTTAAGACAATCCAAATAACGTTCTCTGTATAGTGAGACACTGCCTGTAGCAAAAGAGTATTTCTGTTCCATATCAGGGTTAAGTGCTGAATTAGGACTGCAAGATAAATTCTTTCTTGCATAATCTTATCTTGTGGCTAGCATTTGGAACTGTTCTCTAAAGGTGAAGGGGCAGAAGAACAGGAAGGATATGGTAGCAGCACACTTGCTTTTTTATAGCAATAGTATTCTGCTTCAGGTCTATACTGTATTCAGTGTTTTATAGCTACTATATTTCCTGTAGTGAGCACTGAATTATTGGTCAGTCTGACAAAGGGTATTGTCTTTATGACCTTCCAGAGGTGTGTTGTTATGTAGGCAGAAATAAAATTTTCATGGGGCCGGGAAGAGTAGGAGGCAGAGCCTGACTCGTAAGGTAGCAGTTTTGTCATTTAACTGGGAATTGAGCAGCCAGCTCTCCTCCATTTTGCTATGATGATTATTTCCTCCTCCTTCTTATTCTATAATGCTTGTAGAATTAAACTGTAGCGATGTGTTTAATATAAAATACATGATCAGAAGACAGACTGAAAAATTACATACAGATAAGCTGTGTCCTGAGCAAACCCTGCAGCCATGAGTCTGTTGTAGATGAAGGTAAGATTCACTACCTTTTAGAACTGCTTTTTAAAAATTAAACCAATTGTGGGATCTTTTGACATAGTTTCCACTTTCTTCCATCTGGATTTTCAGTTTATCTCAGATTTAGCACCCCAGTATATGTGGACTTGTGAATGATACCAATGTCCAAGGAGAGCTGAATTAAAATGGAGACATTTTTAAAATTAAGCAGCAATTGAGTGGAGAACTTTCTGGGATTGTCCTTTGAATTTTGGTGTTCACCTCTGCACCTAGAACATAACTGAAGTCCTCTTTGGATCTGGCCCATCAATCTATAATTCTTTCAATGTTTTCAAGTTTCATGGCATTTTGAATGTATGTGTTACTTCCAGTAATTCATCTAGTGTTACCTTCCCAGACACAGCATGTGATGCTGATGAACACTAATAGCCTTGAAAATTTCACTTCAGATGACATCAAAATAAGTTCTCTTATCTTACTAAATACTTCCTCTCTTTAAGAATAAGAATTCTCAGTGCATTAGTATGTAAGTCTTCTGAAATTCTGAAATTAAAAATTCTTCTAATTATATCAATGATTAGATGATGTTGCAGTGACTTCTCTCTATGAAATCCTTCACACATCCCTTCCTTATAACTAATTAAAATTAATTCTCATAAATCAGTTGAGGAAATAGTGATTAATTCATCATCAGATCTATTCAAAAATGTTTGAGATGATTTTACCTTGCTATGCTAATGATGAATTAAATCGTGACAATTCAAAGAGCAGTAGTTTTAGCAATATCTTTTACTCGTATGCACGTTCTGTTAGAGAAATTTACCTGAGAATGGCTCTGGCCTATTTCTTGTCAAATCACAGAGTATAAGGAAGGGGTATTTTTTCACAAGCACAAATGTATTTTGTTGATGGAAATTAGGCTGTCCCTTTCAAAATTAAGTGTTTCTAAGTTAAGAAAACATAATTATTATAATCAAATTGAGATATAAAGAGTATGTGTGAGAACTGAGCAGGAGGTTATTAGTGTTTGTCATGCCTCTTGTGGCATTCCTTCTCTCTTTTTAACCATATCCATGTTAAGTTTAAAATACCCCAAACAATTTTATCCACTGGAAGGACAACTGGCAGCTGTAGATGATGCATACTACCCATGCAGATCTGGTTTCTGGGATTCAAGGTAATTGAAAGGTCTGGTTAAAATGAAAAATTAGTTAGAAGTCAGATCCTTTCAATTTTTCTTCCAGTACAGAAAGTGAAGAATATATTAGGACATACTGAATTTTGTCTTGCTACAGTCTGCATACTTAAAGCTTTCTAGTAAACTAGAAAAGCTGGCACAGAAGTAATCCATGTGGCGAAACAGACACGTGTCTAAAGTAAAAGTATTGCTGTTTTCATGTTGTGCCTTTGGAATATTTGAAGCTCCTACCAATTACTTTCAACAGTGACTGTAAGTTCTTTTCTCTGATAGCCTTAAGTCTCTCGTCCTGAAGACTTGCCCACAAATAGTAGTAGGACAGCAGTCTTTTCTCATTACAGCATGTTTAAATGCAGCCTCAGTAAATATGGTTTTAAAATTGTAGTTTATTGTCAAATGAGAATTAGAAAGTTGGAAGTTTGGAAATAAAAATAAATTATTGCAGGTAAATGTTGACTTAAAAATGTCAAAATCACAAGAAAACTGTGAGAATATGGGCTCTGTGGTAATTATTTAAAATATGCTTATTATAGGTTAAATGTGGGATTTTAGAAGTTTTCAATGTATTTTTTTAAAATGGTTGTTGATCAGTCTAATTTTTTTTTTTTTATCATTTTATTACATAGTCATTATTTCTTCTATTTTCCCAAATGGACTTGCATGTTTCTTTGATAACTGTGTTTTACTAACTAACTAGTCCATACAGTATTGTTGTACAACTAAACACAAGCAGTTTCCTCAGGACCATTCATGCACACTTGCATGATTTTGTCTGTTAAAATTGTGAATGTGTGGTTTATCAATTCTGTCTTATTATCAATGAACATGCATGCAGTAATGCTATAGCTTTATTCAATGTGTATGATTCTGTAGTTGCCATGGTTAAGGCTCTTGAAATGCCTGTTTTCTTTTACAGACTCAGTTAAATTTGCTTCTTGAGAAACTTCACAGCACTGTAAGTATATAAACAGTTGTGGGTTCATAATTTTCTGATGTAAGTCAAAATAGATTGTCTCAACAGTAGGGCTTCCAATAAATGTGATTAGTAATTGCTGTAGAGTTTGCAGCTTCGTGGCACTTTTGAAAGGTCTTCCTGTGCATGTGATGATTATTGATTTACTTGGAAAAAAACCCAAAACAACAAAAACACACCACCTTAAAAAAAGGTTCATCTGGCATGATTCTGATGTCAGGAGTCTGGCAGCATGTTTGCGGATGTGAACTCTGAAGGACTGAGACGCTTAAATAGAAGATAAGGATAGTAGAAAGTAGTATCTAGACTGATAAATCATAATTAAATTGTTCTAATGTTAGGAAGAACAGTTGAGTAAAAACTTAACAAAATTGAGGATCCAATTAATATCTTTAGAATTGAGATCAGTTACATCGAGACCAAAAACCAAGGCTGCAGTGCAAAACTCATATATGAGGGAAGAGATTGGAGTTGGGAGCAGATGATCTCTTAAGCTCCATTCCAACCCTTTAACATTCTACAATTCTATTATAACTCAACATTTCTCTTTTAGAATACTATTATTTTGGGGTTTTTTTTCCACCCGTAAGTCTTAAACTATTAACTGTTATTTTAAGAGTTTTTGAAATGTTTAGATTTTGCTAACTTCTTGTTTTGCTCATAGGGGTCTAGCTTTATTCGCTGTATCAAACCTAACTTAAAGATGACAAGTCACCATTTTGAAGGAGGACAGATCCTCTCTCAGCTTCAGTGTTCAGGTAATGTATGCCTCTGATATTTTTCCCTGTGTTTTTTCCTTTGGGCATTACAGATTAATCTAAGTTTGAAATAGTGACATGAAAGCAGTATTTCCTTGCTTGAACTGTTGTTTTCTAGAAGGTAGGTTATTTAGACCTTATGAACAGTTATTTAGGTTATTAGTAACTTAACACTCATTTTAGTCATTAGAACTCTAAAAATTAACCATGTGAACTGCCATAAGGTCTCTTCTTAGCAAGAAGAGTTGATATAATTTCCACTGACTTTTTATGAAAATGGTAAGGTAAGACACCAGGTGCATATGTAAGAAGCCATGTAGCCATACTGGTACATAAATTTGGATTTCTTGAGCTGGAGCTTTGAGTTGCCCACAGTGTTAATAGTGCAGCAGTTCAGTCTGGAACAGCAGAATTCTTTTAAATTACTGTGACAGTTAAGTGTAAGAAACTCCTGTGTGCATTTAGAGGCAGTCAGTGTTAGCTGAGATATCTAATAACTGCAGCACCTCTGTTTTCTTTGACTTTATAGATACTATGATAGAGTTTATTCATAGTGGTTTACTTTTTCAAAATTTCTTTATATCACTATTGATTTGATTTGGAGCTGAACATCCAACACAGACGCTTCAGCATAGTCTTTCCTGTTGCTTTGTATACTATATGTTATAATACTCCATCTTCATTATTGAACTACTAGATGCTTTCCAAATTTACAGGTTTATTTTTAAGGGCGAGTATTAGCAGTTTTCTCATGCCCCACTCAACAGTGGAAGGAACAAATTGTGCCGGCATTGTTGTTCTTTATAGGGTGTTTGTTCAACAAAGTACTTTGATAAATTTCCCCCTTTTCTGTATTTCTGTACTTTCAGTAGCTTTCAGTTGACACTTTGAGAAGCTGACATATTTAGCATGTCATTTTATCATCACAAAATCCTAACAACATTTCAGTACTCAAGAGGTCCATTAACTTCATTAGCAGTAGATTTCTTCAGCTTAATAGCATTTGACGTGAACAGAACAAATAACAAATTAACTCCCCTCCCCAACAATGGCTATTTTGACGCTTTAAAGTAGTCTTACAAACTCAATTTTTTATCTATGTTTTTTTTACAAGAGTAAATGAAGCTTAATCTAGTAACACAAAGTTGTAGCATGTAATGTTAAAAGACCAAGATGTAATGTTGTAAAATCTTTTTTGAAAAAGACTTAGTGTAACAAATTTCCATTGAAAGCAAATGCTCAAAAGATTAAGTTGTAAGACAGCAACAAGTTAAGCGCTCACTTAAAAACTAATATGCAGTCTCTCTTGGAAGGGTTATGAAAAGCAGCAGGCAAAAACTGGCACGGCCGGTGCTGCCTGAAGTAATTAGTCTTTCACTGACTGTGTCTGGGCTTCACTGGTGTCCTCCGTGCAGCCAAAATGTAGTAACGTTATTCAGGACATTCAAGTTACATCCTAGCAGCTGATACATCCTATTTCAAGTACAGCAAATGTTCTGGCACTGCATATGTATTTGATGTTTCATCTGCACGACATCTCACATTACATTGTGGGGTGGTTTAGTTTTCTTGGTTTTGGTTTCCTTGGTAGCAAGGTTGTAACTAAGGAAGTATTTCACACCATTCCTTCAGGTAATCAGGTGTATATAAAGACAGGAGGAAGGTTTCCTCCTTCTCTTCTCTTCTCTCCCGTTTGCGTGGTGGAGGACATCAGCTCTCTGTGCTGGCCTAGCCCTTATCTCTGTGGGCT
>JAWWMP010000116.1:83633635-83676864 GCA_035047865.1 Dendrocincla tyrannina | reverse complement strand
GTAGTTGTCCATTTCTGGCATTGATAAACTGTTCATCCTGGTTGTTTTGGCAGTCTTTGAGACAGAGTTCTCCGACAGCTATGCTTAACTAAATCTATCTGAAATCATAGAATGTACATAGAATAAGTACAATTGAAGGAGACTTTGAGAGGTTCTATGTTCTTTTGCTCTTTCACAAGGATAATAGACTAAATCTGAACCTTTCCTAAGAGATGTCTGTATAGCTCTTGGTTCATAAAATCCTTCAGTGGCAGCCTATTTTTCAGAAATCCTTCGTTAAGTCTGTCTAAATGAAATTTAAGCTCATTAATTTTTGTCCTTTACCCATTCACACCTTCCCTTATAGGCTTCCTTTCTTTTTTATCTTAGAAATAATTGTGTTCTGCCTGTCTTGTCTCATCTTGAAATTAAATAATTCCATTAGCTGACTGCATGGAATACTAATGGAAAAAACTCTTAAGTCATTAAGTTCTGCTGACAACTTTATGTTGTTTGATAGAGATCCAACTCTGTTCTTCAATAGTGAGATTCTTATAAAGTCTTTTCTTTTATATCCTTTAAAAGTTGTATTTCATTTTGAACCTTGGCATTTCTGACCATTTTCCTTTTTGTTAGTCTGTTTGGTACTCATCTTTAATGAGTGGATTTTTTTTCTACTTTTTGTGTGTTGTTTTTCATGATTACCAATTCAGTGATTTTTGTTTAGGAAGACTGTAGGGTTGTAATTTCTGTGTGTGGCCTTCAATAGTGGTTCATAAAAAAAACCTCACAAGTTTTCCTGGACTCTTCCCTAGCCTTGTTTTTTCACTCCTGCAGGGTCTAATGACTGTGTTCCCCACTGTGTAGTTAAGTTTTATCTGATTCAGTCCCGTTATCTTTTTGAGTAAGTGACACTCCTCAACCTTTATCCACTTCAGTATCACTGAATTAATATTGAGGAAAAAACCCCCACCCAACTCCATATTACTTTTCAAAATAAAAAGGCATTTCCCCATTTTGAGTCGCTGACTGCTAATCACTGCTAGTTACTGTTTGCAAAAGGCTCCATTACTTAGTTACTTGATGTGATAAGGTTTGAATTGCAAAAAAGAGGATGAGTTTTGTCAGAAGGCATAACTTCGCTGTCACTACTGGAGTGATTAGTGATAGTTTTAAAAATATTGCCTTGTAAAAACATCTCAAGATACAAATAAACTGTCTTACCTTCACAGCATTGATGGCCTGATAAAAGTGCGAACACTGAAGAAGAGACTTGATAAATTCAATGAAGTAGTAAGTGCGCTGAAGGAGGGAAAAGCAGAGACAAGCAAGCAGGTCAAGGAGCTGGAGTCTTCTATTGATGCATTAATGACCAAAATTAAGGTATGCGATGATAATGAGAGAAATAGTTTCTTAGTACTGGAATCTTTAAAGAAACTTCATCTGAAGTAGAAGATCAATGTTTTTTTTCATAGAAAAGACGCTTTAATATAGTGGTCTTAATTTTCAGTCACTGCGTAAATCCTGTTTAAAATTATTTGTGAATGTAACTGAAGTAAAGACTTTGGTATTATTTGCATTTCAAAAATGGGCACTGAAGAATTTAAAGCAAAAATGCATGTTGATATTATGAGACGAGTGTTGTCAATAATTTGCTTGTTGCTTTTGTTATTAGAATAATGCATATTAGCAATGTTTTAACTTAATCAGGGCTGAAATAGACAAGCATCTATCACAGATTAAAGAGATTTCTGTTCCAGTTATGAGGTTTTTCAGACTTAGTAGTAAAGAGAATTCAGCTTGCTGATTATGCTTCAGATTTCTGTTTCTCAGTTTCTTACCACAGAAGCACAAAGACAAAATGAAAGCACACTGACATTAATAAATGTTAGAAAAAATTTGGTTTGTTAAATTCTTGTTTCATGCAATATTATACCTTTCTTAGTGCACTGTATTAAGATTTTTCTATTTAAAGTCATAGTTGAAAAGATGGTAGAGTTAGCCTGTCAGTTTATAATTCTCTTTTCTAATAAAAACAATATAATTGGATTATCATCATGATACACCCTCAGAAAAGGTCAGCAAACACCCCATATTGCATTTTTTTCATATGATGTGAATTCTAAAATGAAATTAAGTTGTAGCTGTCAATGAGGTTTGAATATGTATATAGCAAAGGCTATTTTTAAAGTATTTACAACCTGTCATTTGCTATTAATACCTTTCCCTAAAAAGTTAGTCACAGCACAGCCCCATATTTTTTCTGAGTGCTAGCAGAAGCTAGCAAAAGTAGTAAGACAAACTATTCTATGTTATGACATAAAAGGCAGAGCTGTAAATAACCACTATAGCAGATAAGAACACAATGCAAAATGCATATGAGCAGGCCTTAGTTTTCATTCTAGCGTAGTAAGAATTAATTTGTTGCTTAAAACCACAAGATTTAAAATATGAAGGCATATTTTAAAGAGAAGTTGTGTTTAATTTCAGTGGTGAAAGGGAGATTATTTTGTATGGTTTTATATGAGAAAGGACAGTAATGGATCCTCAGGATTTTAGAAAGGGAAAAATTGACTCAAGCTTCTCCACACTGAAGTGTGTATATATTTTACTATACTGCTCAGTACTGTCATTTCACTTAATATTATTTCAATATACATTTTTAAAGGCGAAGTACAAATGCAGAAGAATATAACCTCCTTATTATTTTTGCAGACCACAATAATGACTAGAGAACAGATACAGAAAGAATATGATTCTTTAGTTAAAAGCTCTGAGCAACTTCTGAGTGCACTTCAAAAGAAGAAGCAGCAAGAAGAGGAAGCGGAGAGGCTACGACGAATCCAGGAGGAAATGGAAAAAGAAAGAAAGAGGCGTGAAGAGGAAGAACAAAGACGAAGGAAGGAAGAAGAGGAAAGACGCCTGTAAGTCATGAATAAGTTACTGGTTATAGAATGAGAAGAAAACAGGAAAGGCTTTTTAATGAAGTAGTTTTTAATACTCTTACACTTAGAGAATCACTTGAATTGTACTCCTGGTGTGCTGTGCAGTGCTGAAACTTTTCCTTTCCCAGTGATTTATAAGGCAAGTCCCAGAATAGCGTATGGAAGAAATTATATGATGCAGCTGAAAATATAGATGAACTTGAAAAAATTCCTGACTTTCCATGTAGTGTCCTGTTAGCAGGACTGTACTTCTGGATTCAGTTTTGTGGGAGATACTTTCTATCTCTTTGTGTCTCGTGTTCATTGGCATCATAATAACATATTTTCCTTTCCTTCTCATTTATTTTAATAGGAAATCTGAGATTGAGGCAAAGAGAAAACAAGAAGAGGAAGAGAGGAGAAAGAGGGAAGATGAAGAAAAGCGTATTCAGGTTAATACTTTAGTGTGTGGCTTTTGGAGATTTTTTGTTCTTATTGTGGTTGTTATTTTGGAGTTGTTTGTTTTGGTTTATTTATTTACTTACTTTTTAATCTTTTTTGCAGCTTAAGTTCTCCATTGAGTCTAATGGCTTCATTTTATGAAGGCATGTTTTGAAATCATTCGCCAATGTTGCTTTAGAAGTAAATGCAAGGCAAAAGTCATGATTCAGGCATCCCAAGACATTTCATCTATTTCTAGTTCACATGCAACTTCAGGTCTTCCGAGTAGAGATGCATCTGTTTTTAAAGGGGTTTGCAAGTTATTTTAAAGTTAAAAATGCACTACACTGGAGAATCCTAGTAAAGCCTTTGAAGTTTTTGCAGATGTTCCATGTCAGGCAAGTTTGGCACTCTTTTACTGGAAGTCACGTCTGGACTTGGACTGTGTCATGTACCTGCTTAACTGTAAACACTTGCAGAATATTGGTAATAATGAGAGGATACAGGACTCTCTCTGGTAGCCCTTTTTGGGTATATTCCTGTAGAGTAAATACATGCAGCTCAAACCCCACTCCACACTTCCCCCTTGATTCCTGGCAGTACTTACTTACTTACTTACCTACTTACTTAGTGAGCTCTCACTCCTGAGATGTGTTTGACCCCTATACCCTTCTTTTCGTCTTGTCTTGGAGATTGCTTAGGTGACCTGGGATAGCAGTCTCAAGAGTAGTAGTAGTATCACCAAGGATGGGGCCACGGTCACCAATGTTTATAGCCTCTTTTAAGCCTTCTCCATGATTAATCGCAAGTAGTATCTGTATCTTGTTATCCCTGGAGTTAGCCTAGCACTGCTTATCCTTCTTGCATTTGCATATTCTTTTCTATCACCTCACCCTCATTCTGGATAAACAGGTCACTGGAACTGACAGAGAAGTTAGAGTGTAACTTTGAAAAGGAAATCTCTCTTGTGTTACTTGGTTTTTCACCTGTATCTGAATAATAAGCATTACCACCTTGCAGAAGTTAAACGTAAAAAGAGTAAGCTGCTGTTTGGTTGTCTCTAAATCGTTGCGTGGAGACCACTGCAGATGTGCCTAGTGTTTTGGGAAAAAATTGTTGGATAAGTTTGCTTTTGGGGACAATTTAAATGGATTGAACTTTGTCCATTGAGTAAGGAAGATGGCCTGTTCCCAGAAGGTTTAAAAACTTGCTCTGCCAGCGCTATGAACATCTCCAGGGATTGTTTCTTTATTTCTGAGAGGCGGATATTTGCAATGCAGAATGTAATTTACATTTTTACTTAGAAATGCTGTGTTTGGATACAAAGCAGATATTTTGTATTGTGCTTCATTTTCCCACATACCATTATCTTCCCATTATCTTTCCTCCAAGTGGTTGTTCCTATCAGCTAATCTAAAATGGGATCGTAAAGTCACTGGTGTAACTGCGTAGCCTTAGTGGTGCAACTTGCTGATGATGAGTGGGAAGTGACCCTGTTTCCTTTGTTTACTTTTGGGCATCAAGAAAGGCACTGCTAAAACTTGGTGTATATGCCTTTTGGAAGTATGAATTGGATGGGCATGTTTTACTTAGTGTGTGCAAGGCTTTTTTTTTAAATAATGATGGTAAACTGGTTTTGTAGTTTTGCTCTGCAGTAAATTTGGATTGCTCCTGCTTTGCACTAATTTGAAATTTTACCATTTGTTTAAATTCAAAGCCATATTGTGTCCACAGAGGATTCCAGTGTCTGTCTTAATCCCTTTTCAAAATGAACCACAGACCTACATGGAAAGCAGTGCCTACTGCAAAGTCCTATAATGCCAAGTGCAGAATATCAAGGAAGCACTGTGTTAGTGCTGTGGAGGGGTAGCCATAGTGCTCTCTATGATTTGAGTTTTAGTGATTCTGAAAACTCTTGAAGACTAGTTTTCATAACAGTGAACAAAAAGCTTCATGTATTTTTTTAAATTGCTAATAATTTTTTGGCACTTTATTTGGAAAGGTAATACAAGTGGTGGGCTGTAATTACTTGATCAACTATATGGAAACCAAGATGCAATCTGCAGCTAATTTGCTTTTCTTGGGTTAAACTGAATACTGTTCCTTTTCAGTTCTGTAAATTTTATATCTTTGGAAAAGCTAGTTTAATAGACTACTAAGCATATTTTTCTATTTCTGCGTATGTAGCATTTTGGTTTTGATTGGATAAGGTTAAAGGTGTCTTTTTATAAAACAGGCTGAAATTGAAGCTCAGCTAGCTAGAGAACGA
Source organism: Dendrocincla tyrannina (assembly GCA_035047865.1). Lineage (NCBI taxonomy): Eukaryota > Metazoa > Chordata > Aves > Passeriformes > Dendrocolaptidae > Dendrocincla > Dendrocincla tyrannina. Next base: position 83,671,251 of record JAWWMP010000116.1, on the reverse strand, counting down.
GAAGAGGAAACCCAGCACCAGGCAGTGCTTGAACAGGAACGTCGTGACCATGAACTTGCAATGAGAATTGCCCAGAGTGAAGCAGAACTCATCAATGATGAGGCTCAGCTTGATTTAGGATTACGCAGGTATGAGGTTAAGTCGTTACATTTTTATCTATCCATTTTTTTTTTTTTGCTTCTTCTTATCCTGTTCTCCTTGAGAAGACTACACTCTCATTGGTTTTATGTATCTTTGTATTCATTAAATGAACCTTTTAAGTCCGTGTACTAGATTCTTTTTCAAATTAACTTGTGAAATTTGTTAGATTTCTTTGGCTTAAAGACTTTCTTCATTTTGCATCTTGCTACATCAGTAATTTTGAATACGACTAGTTCTCTTTCTCTTTTTGAATTCTGACAAGGATGGAAATCAATTTAAATTCTCATTTTTATGACTCATTTAAAGTAGGGAATGGAATTTCTTCAGTGGTAAGTAGTAATAAAATACACCTTTTTTAGTATTTGATCGTTCTGTTTGGACAGTATGAATTTGTGTGTGTGGTTTTTTAAACAAAAAGCCCTCTTTGAATGCAGAAATAATAGCTATTTCCATGTCCTGACTGGTGATTTTTTTAAGTGGAATGGATATATCTAATATAGATGGATTTGAAAATTAAATGTTGTATTAGTTTTGTTTTGTGTGAACTTTAGTTGTGTCATAAGAAGCGCTTGACTTCTGGTGTACAGATCCACACTGTCTGCAAAGCAAGAGCTCTTAATTTATAAAGGTGATGCTTTAGAAGCAGCTTAGAAGTTCCAGTAAAAATGATACTCACTGGTCAAGTTTTATAAAGGCACCTATGAACATGGTCACATAACTGGTGACTTCATTAGTACTAGTCTACTCAGTTTGTCATTGAAAGAAGTGCGAGAAAATTCCCTGTGTTTCCATGGAGTTTCACACTCACAGATGTGTTCCCTTTGTTACCCAAATTTTATCTAGGTGTATACTTTCTAAAAATAACTGTATGCCTACTTGAGATAGGTGGGTGGTTGGTCACGTACGATACTGATTTTTAGACACTTGCACTAAAATAGCTGTGGGTTTGCCCTCAGTTATACAATAGCTGTCATATTGTCTGCAATAAGACTAACATGCTTAGTTCATAGAATCATAGAATGGTTTGGCTTGGAAAGGAACCTTGAAAGTCATCTGGTTCCAACTCCCTTGGCATGGGCAGGGACACCTTGCACTAGACTAGGTTGGTCAGAGCCCCATCCAACCTGGCCTTGAACACCTCCAGGGATGGGGCATCGACGGCTTCCCTGGGCAGCCTGTTCTAGTGTCTCACCACTTTCCCCGTTTGGATTTTGGTGCAATACTTTGAAGGAAAACACAAAGTTACTCTGGTGTTGCAACCTGTCACAGTTCTCTTAAATATGACAAAAAAGAGACAATAGATATGAAGGGCTCAGAGAATTCAATAACTTTTCAGTCATTGAAGCTCTAATCCCCATAGTGTTTCCTGCTGCTCATGGATGATGTTGGTATTTGTCATTCCTGTATAAACCCAGAATGGATGATGAATTAACCATCATCACAACTCTTTGACTGCCAGTTTCTCTCCACTGTGTAGCAGTAGGAGACTGAAGACATTTTTCTGTATATTGGAAAGTGCTGAATGGTCTGAACAAGTTAGCATAGCAATGTAAATCCTTTCATAATACCTAAATCTGGAAAAAAACCCATTTTTCTGCTTATATAAGATTTCTTTGTGTGTCTTTGGCAAATTTTTTTTCCCTACTGTTTCTAAAGTCTGCTTCAAATAGTTTTAGGCATGTCCAAAAATTGATTAGAATGCTGCTCATTTAGTCTTTGGTTTTATTTAATTTGGTTTGTTTAAAACCAAACTAAAACATTTCCCAAGCCCCAACATCTTCTACTGAAATCAAAGGATTTTCACATAACTTCAGGAATTGGCTTAAAGGTACAAACTCAGGGAATTCTTTGAAATCAAAACTCTTTATTGGTTTGAACAAGGTATGTAATTTAATAACTAAAACATAAGTTCTCAGAGCTTATTTTAACTGATACCAATCAAAAGTTTAGTAGAATCTAAGCAAGTTATATTAAGCCCTCTTCTGCATTTGAGACTTGTGTATTACCATATGATAAACTAAAATCAGACATTTTCTGTTAAAATTCCGCTGTAGTTAAATATGTATCGCTTCATACTGAATTCGTGCAGTATACTGGTTCTACACTGTTTTCACACAGTTTTGTTAAAAATCTTTTCATGCTTATACATGGCTATGAATAAAAGGGTATTTTCCATTGCATGGTGCTACGTGTGAAGTGAAAAGAGTAAGAACAAGGTGATTTTTTTTATGCTTATTTTTAAGGAACATGTGATACATGTGTGTTGTCGTATTTGAAAATGAGTAGCCTCTACTTTATTCTTTTCTCCTCAATACCTTGCAGCGTTCACCATTAGCTTTTATGGATATTTCAAAGTGTATAAGTACTAGCAGTTCCTTTGAAAAATATATTTGTTGATGTCTGTAAAAGAAGAAGAGTTTTTCTGACAGTAGATCTAGCATTTTTATTTGTGCTAATGCTATGTGGGATACCCTGGACCTCTTCTAGCTTCGTCCAATTTTATTACTCATCCACAGTTAGAAAGAATGTGTAATAAAGGATTTACTGCACCTAGGGGTAAATTGTCAGTAATACGTAGCACTTAAGTAAAAAATAAGTTAAATAATAGATATCTACTTTCAACTGTGTGAAAGATGCAGTTGCAACATATGACACCAAAAGAAGCTAGTCTGAGAGAAGGTGTTGTGAGTATATCTGTTCTGCGTGTGACACTGGAACAACCCAAAAATGTTTTAATTTGTAGCATATTTAGTGCTACGTGTGAGTACCTGTGGGTTTCCAATATGGAAAAAACTCGGGGTCTTTTCACAGCTTGCATGAAGAAGCATCTGTCCTGTTCTCAGAGAAGCTACATGAGGATTGCTCTTATTTATTGTGATATGCTTATCCAAGAAAGAAATGCATCAGTAGAATGTCTCAACATCTCTGATTTTGAAGGCTTTCACCTGTACATTTTTTCCTGATTATAATTTAACTCATGATTGAATGAGAAAGGAGCCGGGGAAATGCTGTTTCTCAATTAAGAAAAATAAAATCATAAAATGTGAGAGAGATGGAAGTACTATGACCCATCTTTTGCCACTGCAGATTATTAGAAAGTTAACCGGGAAGTCGTCTATCTGACATATATCTTCTATTTGCAGAGCCAATGAAAGAAAGCCACAAATGACTGCGTATGGCATTTTTTTCTGTTTGCATGCTCTAATAGAAAAAAACTCCACTAATTAATTGAAAATAAATTGATATTGTCCTCTTATATACTCATACCCAATAATAATATTTATTGGCATGCATCTGTAACTTCTAAATCATTAATACCTTATATTCACTACTTTGCTTAATAAGCACTTTAATAATCTGTTGTACATAATAATATCTATTTAAAGCTGATTATATAATTAGTTTAAGGTTTTTCACATACCATCCGTTTTTTCACTGTCCTTTGTGATTTATTGCTCTTTACAGAATCAGTACTCTGTGTATCTATATATATGTGTATATACATGTATATACATGTGAATGGAAATTATTTAAGTAACCATTTTCTGTGCACTTCCTTTAATGTCACCTTGATTGGCAAGAGATTTTCACAGTTAAAAAGGCTGGGCTTATATCAATATGTTTGGTTTATGCTCATTTATCAATTTTCTTATAGGGAACAAATGGCCTCAGAAATGTCAGAAATATTGTCTAGGTAGGTGAGAAGACAACACCAAATGAATCAATTGTTTTATAAAAACAAATCACATGTGGGTTGAATTATTATGAAATTAAAAATAATAGAATCTGGCGTGTTTTTCTAGTGATAAAAGATAAAAAAAGATTAAAAAAATCTGTCAGCTAAATTTACATTATCACCAACTTTTTCCAGCAGTTAATTTTCTGCCATTTTTATTGATTATATTAAAAAAAAAATAGTTCACATACCCTGATATTTTATGTAGTTTTGTTTATGTTTCTGCAGCTTTCTTCTCCGTTCACCTTTGTGATAATAGAACACTAGGTTCCACCTCTTTCAAAGGCACATTCAGCACAGAATTGATGAAGTTATTTAATGTCAGTGTAATTGTTGGTGCTTTTAATAAGAAAATATTCTAAATATAAAATTAATTTCAAATAAAAGCAGTTTTGAAAATTACCATGTTAAGAGCATATTAAAACCCCTCTTAATACATCTAAACAAAATCCCCTTCTGAGATTTCTTGAACGGTTCAAGATTTTGTACACAATGCAGGAGGAAAGGAGAACACAGGTTGAGGTCTGAATACAATTCTGCTGGAACAGTGTCACACTAGCTGGTGTTAGAACACTAATTCTCCATTCAAAGAATTTGTTGTAATGTCCTCCTTGTCAGTGAGTAGTTAAAAATTTTTCTGTGCAACTCGAGGATAGAAATTACCTTTGACATTCATTTTCTGAAGCAAAATTGTTCAAAGTTTTTAAAAGTTAATCAGTTGTTAAACAAGCTACTAAGCTGTATTTATATAGTCTGATCATGATCTGTCTCTCATGATTGATGGGTTTTCTAGTTGTAGCATTGGTAATTGGAAATGCAGCTGTTAACTAAATTTGTTTCTTGCAGTGGAATTTTAAGAGTAGGAATAAACCACGTTGTGTGTAATTAAGTTAGCGTGCAAATTGAAATGGACAGATTGTATTGCATATATTGACATACTTCCAGTGACAATGGCCAGTTTTTAATGTACAAAAAAATTACAAAACTTCGAGGCAAAATCAGAGTATCTGTGTTTTGGTTGAATTAAAAATGCAATACTTCTTACTGCATGCTTGTTTAACTAAATTTTTTTCACTTTTCATACACTGGAAACTTTTGACTTTTTTAAAATCTGAAGATACTGTTTATGATATGTAACTGTCAGACTGAGCAGTGAAGACTTATTATCAAGTGTGCTGCTCCTCTTATTGCCAAACTTGTATGCTTCAAGTCGTGTAGAAAACAAAAGAGTGATCTGCAGTGTGCAGAGTAGTTCTGTAATAGAAAGACTAAGCCATTCAATTGGATTAGCATTCTTAAAGCTTACTAGTTCAACCAGAGATCATACAGCCTAGTTCTGCTGCTCTAAATTATGTAGCAAACTCTTAGAGTGGTGGGTAGTGTTGCTAAATAAGGAAAATCCTTAGGATTTGTCAAATCAGGTTCAAGAAGTTTAGACACCAGGCAGTGGAAGATATTTAGCAGCAATCCTTTAATGTCCTACAGGTATGCCAACAGTAACGAAATATTAAAATAATACATTTTGATGGAGTTGGTCTGTTCAATTATTTGTTTTACACTTAAGGGTAATGCTAATTTTTTATGTCAGACTTCTCACATACTATAACTGGAAGCTGTGTGTTGACTCAGATTAGTAGTATGAATAGGCATTATTAAGCTGATACTGCAATAAAAATGTAGTTCTAATTATATTGAAGAGATGGTGCAGTTGTTAAGAAGAACATTTAGGTTAACAGATTGTTTTATTCCATAAAAGTTAATTGCATTTGTTATCTCTAATTTCAAAACTGCTATATCTGCATAAAGAAATTTTTCACATTATAATAGGTATTTATAACCTGTTCACTGAAAAGGGAAAATAAACAAGCTTCCGAGTACCATATGAGACCTTTATGGGAAAATAAATGTTAAAGTAACATTCACTGGATTATACCTACTGTAATAATGTGCCAGTCCCACAAAGATATTGTTACACAGAGACCTTCAAATGAAAAGGCCTGGTTTCTTCTGGTTTTCTCTCTTACGAATTTTTAATATGATATATTGCATCAAGAATTCTGCTACCCTATTAAAGATCTAGTTTCTTCTGAACAAATGCTCTCAGATCCCAAAAGATAATTCAACTTGCTTTATGTTCATAGACAGGAGCTTTAGTGGAGATTGTGTGTTCTTGGATTCTCTAGTATTTTAAGTGCTGATCATCAGTGAATGTTGGGAGTGTTTTGAACTTATTTAATATTCAAATAATCCATGGGATGTTTGCCATTCCTAAAGGAGGGTTCTTCTGCTTCTTATCCATACCATATTTATGGAAAAAGATTAAATTCAGATTTATCTTTACATATAATGTTTGTTTTGTACATGAAAGCCTTGTCTATGCTTCTAAAGATGATGGAGGTTTTAGTAATGATTTCTCACTTGTATTTGCTATTGACTTTCTTGCATATTACCTACATGATGAATACCTTTTGCCTTTGAAAAAACTGAGTGTGGATGACTTTTTATACAGCCTTTCCTCTTTTTTACCTTGGTATTTCTTGGTGATTCATATCCTTCCCATATAAATATTACGGTTCTCAGACAGCCACTATACAATTAATACAGAATTAATTTGATTTTTTCCTCTCAAATTAGACTTTTTTAAAGACATGGAATATTTTGTCAAGTTTTGGAACAAGGATTTTGTCCTAATCTAGTTTTAAAGAACACGGGAAATACCTTTTCTTCCTGCTCCTGTTCTACTTCAGAAATACTTTTCCTTGTCTGCTTTTTGAATGGAACTAGAAGTGTCTCTGACCACTCTTTGTTTTCTGCATCTTGGCTAATACCAAGTAAAAATGCACATCACCATGGGATGAGATATACATAGACAGAATATGCACCTTTTCAGACATAAGAACTATTAATTCCCTTTAATATCTAGGAGGCCAATCAGATAACTCTGATTTTGGACCTATGTTTTCATTTTCTCTTAATCTGAAGAACTTGAAAATAGTATGGTATTTTGCTTTTGAATTTAGTCCCTCTGCTACTGATTTTCCTGGTAATAAGAGTGATGCAGTGTAGATCATAAGATCTGTTCCTCCTCATATAACAATTCCTGTTTAATGCTTGAAAAATACATATATGTTTTTAAAATAATCGCAGGGGTCCTGCAGTGCAAGCCACAAAAGCTGCTGCTGGTACAAAGAAGCACGATCTCAGTAAGTGGAAATACGCAGAGCTTCGCGATACAATCAATACATCCTGTGGTAAGTGGGGGTTTTTCTGATTTGAGAATGGGGCCAAGTTGCATTTGTATGAAAAATGTTACTCTCTTCCTATAAGAAAGATAAAAATTTTATTCAGGTTTGAATTAATAACAAATTAATTTTAAAAAGTTCTATTACCCTAAAACCAACAGTAAGTGAAGCTATTTCCACATTAAGGATACAATTTCCTTTGTTACCTCTTTTAATGATTATATATTTGTGAAGTTAAACTGCTTGGGCCATAAAATATGTATTATAATTTTTTAATTATGTTTTTTCAGTTTTATGTATGTCCACCATGGCTGTAATAGTTATTGTGCTTTACATGGAATTTGAGTGTTGTAAGAAATTTTTTGCTATCATTTCTTGCTGTCAGAAAGAAAGCAAATATGTCATGTAAAGCACAGTGTAAAATATTTTATGTCTAGGATATTCAGAGTATTTGTTAAATTTTTTGGGAAGCTCACAGTTGGGGCATTATTTACCTTTCCCCTGGTCAGAAGATGGAAACATGAGAATTATTCCTTTATTAGATACTACCGTTTATTGTTTCTGATGGAAAGCAGTTGGTTAATTTCTGATTTAAGATCACTCAGTTTCTCTCTGGATAGAAATTGGAAACAAATCCATTCTCTTATGTTGTTATTACATCTCCAAGACTGGAGCAGTGTTTTCAGCTGAGTAGGTGGTGCAGTAATACCTGATGTTAGTGGGTGTTCCATCCCTAGTGAAGCCAGTTTGGATACTCTTAGATGACTAAAGAAAAAGCCTTGCAATCATTCAGTCTCTCAATATAATGAAATTGAGCACAATTAAAATATACAAGTGAAAAAAGAACCTAGATGTGAGCAGTCAGATTACTGATTTTCTTTTTTGCAGTTGCAGAAATAAAGTTTCAACAGTGAAATTGTGTTTCTGTATTGCTTGTCTTGTGATAATGCCAAAATTCAGTGACGTAAGAGTTTTACTTGTAGCATTTCACTGCCCCAGATCCCAGTACAACAGCTACTCTGGGGATTGCCTTTGCTCTAAAGCAAAGGATGCATAGAACTCTGAGGGAATATCTGGGCTGTAAAATACAGGCCCTGTGCTGCAGAGAATAAGAGTTTAATATATTACATTGTAGTCTATTACTGTTACAACGTAGTGTCAGATTATATACCTATTAGTATGAAAAAAGCATTTAATAAATAATTTTTCTGATTTTTCTCACTCATGTCTTCCCTCCTTGTTTTTGGGATAGATATTGAACTGCTGGCAGCTTGCAGAGAAGAGTTCCACCGAAGGCTAAAGGTGTATCATGCTTGGAAATCCAGGAATAAGAAACGCAATGCAGAAACAGAACAGCGTGCTCCCAAATCAGTCACCGACTATGGTGAGGAGACATAATTTTGTGTTTACGATCATTTTTGTGTCTATATTCAAAAGGAAACAGGTCTGGAGTGAATTTTGGGTTTGCTAGGTTGAAGGAAATTCTTAGGGGTTTTAAGAGTATTTTTAGGTGTATATAAAGTAAATATCTTGAAAAGATTGAAACTGGCAAATACTTTGCAGAAATTAAAGTACTTCAACAGACCCAGATACCTGTGTTGAATAGCTCTCTCTAAAACCTTTTCTCACATCCAGGTCACATCTGTTAAAATTAGTTCTTCATTAAGGCATTTTTGCTAAGTGTTACTGTGCTACTTCATTATTTCATAATATATAGCTATATAAATGTAGATACTTTTAAAAGGTGCTAATAATGTTCTCATTTATATCATGGTAAGCCTCACATACATCAGGTTACATTCTCTTTTTAAAAATTCTTGAGTGCTTATACTGCAATTTTTGCATAAGGGATTTTGCATAGTCCCTGCTTTCTTATTAGACATTTATTCTGCTGATTTCACAGATGCATGTTTATTGTCAAAGCAAGGCACTAATAGGAATAAGTGATCGCCTTTCAAGTGTAGGAGTTACCATGTTTAATACTGCCAGGCTGAAAATTCGGTACCCAGTTTCTGGAGTGAGATTTGCAGAGTGGATTTTGTTCCTGCCAGGCAGCTGATGGGAGAGGCAGAGGAAAAGGAAGATGGGGAGAAAGTGCTCTCCCCAAAGTCCCATTAGCTTGAGATTAAAGCATTTTTCTGGGACTTGGAGGATAAAAATCTCAGGGAATACAGTTGCTCTGGTTTCTCTCTGTTCACATACAAAGTCGTCGTCTTCTCTTTAATTTATTTACTGAGTATGCATTGCTTGAGTGTTAGAGTTTGAGGTGTTCAGAGAATTTTGGTACAGGCAGGTGAAATCTGGACTCCTGGAGAAGATATTATCAAAGAATGGGTCCTTGTGACTGTGACCAGTAATGTGGCTTCAAGTGTTTAAGGAAGTTAGTGACTGAAATGGCAGGAAAAGGTATTTGAAGCACTTCTGCAAAGTGGTAAATTGTTTTGAATTTGAGTTCACAAGTTCTCTGTAGAGCTAAATGGTTAAAATACATATTCATGCACAGTACTGCTGATGGGAAGTATGAGACCAGAAAATCTTTGGATTTATGCACACAAAACTTGATATATTCATGTTCTTGTCACATTTATTCAGACATTTGCAGCATTCTTTTCAGTGTTTCTCATTGCAGTTTTTTACTTTTCTTGAAACACAGCATCATATTTGTGAAGAAAAGAACATTGTGGTTGAGATGAAATTGATAGCGACCTTTAGAGACTCTTGTTAACATCAGAATAATTCTTCCTATTGCAAATAATTATATTATGTGGGCATTTCATGTCTATGTATTATAGTTATCTGAGAGGGTAGTAAGAAGGAATTCTGATTTCTTAGGTGTTTGAGCTAAAAGTCTTTCAGGTGTCAGTGGATGTGTGCTTCAAATGATGCAGTTTCTTCTCTTCCTTTCTTCATTGATGTCATATAATCTTATAGGTATCCTTTAATTAAATTCATACATTCAGTGTGGAAGCTAAGCACTAGTTTATATGTTATTATTGGAATAGACAGATTTGATATTCCAGTGGTCTGGAAATTTTTTTCATAGCAGAAATGTCAAAAAGGAAAAGTATTTCATTAATTAGCTAGCAGATTTGTCACAGCAGTCTGTGCTTAGCATGTATGCAACTAAGTTTTTGTAACTGGCATCAGAAATTATAAGTAATAAATTTCAAGTTTAAATCCTGATGAAAATAGAAGTAAAAATTTAATAGAAATACTTAGCATCTGTGTTTATTTTGCAACTAGAATTCCCATTTGTTTATCATCAGCATTGTTGAAAAATGTTGAGGTAATGAAACTATAACTTTTAAAGGATCAGCACTTTTATGTTTTGTTCAACATGTAATATTTGTTCACAGATTTTGCACCATTTTTCAGCAACTCAAGTAAGTGAGGAGGTGACTATTTAAGCTAACTTTGAAGAATAGGAAGATTTGAGAGCTCTCTACTAACATTAATCCAGTGTTTTGCTACGCTCGTACATGGAATTTAATTGTAAAATGAATCTATTTTACAATTTGATGACGTTACTGATCTGATGGTAATTGTGCATTATCCTAGCCATTTACAAATGTACTTGTCTTCATGAAATCCTACCCATTTGTGCAGTAGTGGCAAGGGAGAATGAAATAACCTTTTTATGTGGGTTATTTTAAGATACCATTAACTATTTTTTTCCACACTTGCTTGTTCTAATTTTTTTTTTTTTTTTACTGCCAGCATATGGCTTTTTCTTGTAGCAAAACTCTGGAATCAAATTAATATAACAACTATTTCCTAGCTCACAAACTAACATTCAGGTGTTGGTTTCTTCTGGATAAAGAACTACAGTTCCATAGCACTGAGAAGTAGAGGCTGTATTGGCTGCTTAGTGTTCCTGTCCTCTAGATTTGCTCTTGAATTTAAGTATGCATAGGGGTAGAAATGAGCCTTAGCAATTATTATTGCAGTGCAAAAAGTATTTGACAATACTAAGGCACTGATCTGCTGACATAGATGTTCAGACAATCCGTAGAAAATAGATTTCTTACAAACAGGGATTATCTCCCTGTAACGTACATGTCTTATCAGAGTTGATGTATTAAAGTGGCTTTCACCTGTTAAAATCTGGGATTTTTTTTCTTGTCTTTGTTTATGCAGACATGGAAGAAAAAAGGGGATATGATATGTATAACACATGGGGTTTTTAAGGTTCTGCTCTTAAGGTTCAGAAAAACTGTTTTGGCTTGAATCTAAGCAGAAGAAATTTCAAGTTCTGCTAGTCTATATTAGTCTTTCTCATGACTGTAAAAATGCAATATTAAAACTGATTTTTGTTTTTCATATCAGCTCAGAAATTATCTTTGCTGCTCAACAGGCAACAAGCAAAAATGGAATTCACTTTTAATTATTCCCTCTATGATGAAACATGCAGCTGTTAGTACTGATTCTCTTTTGTAGAGATAGCACAGATTTACATTCAGAGGATTTCTTAAACAGGGTATCTGTAGCAGTGGTGGTATAAAATACTAAAACAAGATCAGTAACAAACTTTTACGGGAGGCAGTTATTAAAGGAAAGGATCTCGCTATTGAGAGCATTTACTATTTAAAACTAATCATGATAGTGAATACATAACATTAAGAAGTTGGATCAACTGATGAATTAACATAGAGTATATGTACTTGTATTTAAAAGAAAGTTTTTCTATGGAAACTGAAATGTGTGGAACTCAGAGAGTATAAAAATGCATATGGAAAATATTTACCAAAAATATAAATGGAGCTTGAAAAAATTTCAGGTAGCTCTGTCCTCTTTAGAAGATTGGTTGGATAATCTTAATGGTCTGAAACAAAGAATTTCTTTAAAACAGAAAGCAGACAGAAAGTAGTACTATTTCCAAAGTTTAGCACACAGAAACATAGGCAGAAAGTTATGTTTGGTGGAAGCTTTGTGATAAGCAGTATTTGTTGTCATCATTTCTGTTAACAAATTAGTAATTTCTAACAGTACTGTAATACACCCTCCTGTGCTGACTGTCAAAAATCTTCAAGTGATGCTTTGTATTTTTGTAACTTTGTGATCTCGTTTTACAAAGAGATCGACAGAACTAAAGCAGTTACTGATAAATGTTTCTGGTTGGTAAGAAATTTTTTATGGGAAGTTTTACCCTAAATATTGATTTAAAGCAGAGTGTGTTATTTTACTCGCTTTGTTTTGTCTAAAAATTCCACTGAGCAACACACAGATAAAAACGTTAACGTGAACCTTTCCTGACCAGTGTTGTAGCTGTCACGATTAACAGAGTGCACATTATATGTGGAGGGAGTCCTTTTTAGGTTTGATGATACTTAAGATGACCTTGAATTCAGAAAGAATTTCTCAGATTTTGGGGAGTTTTGTGAATTGTTTTCTTGTTTGTTTAATTGGTTTGGTTGTATTACTTTTTTTTTAAAGTTTGCTGATTAATCAGGGAAGTATTAATATGGTTTTCTTGCTTTCTAATTTTTTGTTTGCTTATTTTTGGTTTGTTTTTTTGTTGTCTCCTGTATGATAGCACAACAGAACCCGACGGCCCAGCTGCCTGGCAGACAGCAAGAGATTGAAATTAACAGGCAACAGCGCTACTTCCGCATTCCCTTCATCCGCCCCGCGGACCAGTACAAAGACCCCCAGAACAAGAAGAAGGGTTGGTGGTACGCGCATTTTGATGGGCCGTGGATTGCTCGACAGATGGAACTTCATCCTGACAAGGCACCCATTCTCCTTGTAGCGGGTTGGTATTGCAAGCAAAATTCAAAACTTGGAAAAGGTTCAGAGTTGATAAGTTACTTTAGGAAAAGAGGCGGAGGATACAAGTTTCCCAAGTTGTTGTCTTCTTTTGTGGGTTTTTTTTTTCATGAGCAGTTGTAATCTGGGCAGAATTTGAGAATTTGGGACTGCTGTTGATGGTGGCCACATTTGCCAGAATACTGTTTGGCCATGTGTTCTACTTGTACATATATTTCAATCTGGGAAGTCATAGACAGAGTGGGATTTCAAATGTTAATTTTTTTTTTAAGTGTCCTCAGATTATCCACTGAACTGGAGACAGCATGAACATAAAACATCACAGTTTATCTGGGAAAGTTCTACTCATCATGGTATTGTTTTTTAGTTAGCTTTGAAAAATTACAACCAGTTTGTATCAAAACAATTCATACATATGTTGTATTGTCTTTCCATGGTATGGAACTAATAGAAAACTGTGCTTTTACCCTATTTATGCTGCCTAATGTGGGAGAATAGCTTTTTGATCTTAAACATTTAAAATAAAAACTAAATATTGCAGTGGGTTAGTAGAGATTTGTCTGGTAGTGAAATATATCCAGCTTTTCTGTAGGATTATGAAAGGGGGAGAAAACACTGGAGAAGTGCTGTTTATGGCTCTGTGTTTTGAGTTTTTTTTATTTAACTTAGAGACCAAGGAAAAGTGCATAACCAATTTGTTTCTCTTCGGGTGTATGCTTTACAAGTAACAAAAGATTTTTAACTGCAAATTATTTTTAATAGAATTCCTTATACCAGCTGTTGCTATTCATTGTCAAAACCCATAGTTAAAAGGAATGCTACTGTCATGAGTACCACATTCAATGGATCACCTATTAAAAATAGGATTACAATTTAGTGTTTGAGCTACACCCATCTTTTTGTTGGCTTTCTTGTGTTGGTCCCATTTGGTAAACACTGTTTTGTGTGAGAGGCTGACAGATTAGCTAGCTGGTCAAAAGTCTGGAGTTCTTAGTTGCTTTGCTACATTTAAACAAATAGTAACAGCAGTTCACTGTGCCATGTCCTAAAACTGAAAGTATATGTAAAACAAATGCAATTGTCAACCTGTAATGGATTTCAGGAGAATATATCAAGGCGCTGATCTCATCTTCTTTCCTTTCTTCCATTTAGCTTGGTTTTTAAGCACAACTTCTCAATTGCAACATCTGATACTAGTTTATTCTGATACCACTGTAGGGCTCTGTGAGTAACAAGAAAACCAAACCACACTAAAAAATGTTTATCTGAAGACTCTTTTCCCTGTAAGCTCTGGAGTCTTTTAACAAAACAGAGCTTGAGAGAGGGAAGCTAATTAACAGGGGTCTAATTTTATTAATGGGACTTTTGAATGATATAAAAACCTTTTATTTTTCCCTTTACCATTTCAGGTAAGGATGATATGGATATGTGTGAGCTTAATCTTGAAGAGACTGGCTTAACCCGCAAACGAGGTGCTGAAATTTTGCCGAGACAGTTTGAAGAAATTTGGGAACGATGCGGAGGTATCCAGTATCTTCAAAATGCAATTGCAAGCAGACAGGCTCGTCCTACGTACGCTACAGCAATGCTGCAGAACCTGTTGAAATAAATGGGCATTTTGCACAGTAGCATTCGAGATGAGAACCCTTGCCTGTGATACAAAGGGAAGAGTTCCTCTGTGCAACAGGGGACGTAAACATTCTATAATCATATTAGAGATGTTTAATATAAAGTGAACAGATTTTATTAATCATGTGGTTTGTTAATTTGTACTTTATGATGTTTAATTTGTGTAGTGAACTTTGCTAGATATGAGAACCTTGAAGAAACTTCAGTCAGTGTAGTTTGTTGCATTTTGTTTATATGTTTCATTTTCTTCAACAGTTTCTGTTTGAACTCTTAACACCTTTTAGCAATCTGTCTCAAGTACATATTACAAGGAACTGCATTGCAACTACCTTTTTATAAAATTCCTGCTTCAAAACACTGAATAGTTGGCTTCAAGTGGTCTAGTAAAGAGGATGTGCTGTTTCTAATAACTGGAATTGTGAGGCCTTAGCTTTGACTTCTGTTACGGAGAAGTTGGAGTATACTTTTATATAATCTGAGACATTTTATGTCCTGATTTGCAAACTGGATAGTGTCTGTATTTAGTGATTTTTTTTTTTTTTTTTGTTCCAAAGCCTGATGGGAAATCTTCCTAAAATTGAGACCCATAAACTCCTATTTAATTAATTCTTTTCCTGCGTTTAAGAGAAATGGTTTTCTGTACATTCCAAGAAGAGGATTCATAAATGTCCATATAGTGTAATATTGGAAGTCCTCAAAGAATGCACTGCTCCTTGGGGCTTATACCACTTCTTAGTATTTTTTCTTTCAGTACAAATTTGCTTTAGACTTATTTTTCTGACCACGTTTCCATTAGGAATTCTTGGACAGTTTGTTTAGTCAGATAGTGTAATTTCAACATATTACGCAAAATTGTCCAGGTCTTTTATCTGGAGGCATAAGATTAAGGATAGCATAAGGGAAATATGTTCAGCTTTTTAGTGTCAATATAACTTAACTTAATATTGAGGCCTGAGCCTCAGATATCCTGGTTTTTTTTAATTGTAACAAGATATACAAGGTCTCTACCTTTTGTTAGACTGTGTAAAACATTGGTCCAATAACATAATGCATCATCTTAGTACTATATGCTGATGAAATAGCTACAATTTTTAGTATACTGAAATATCATAGTGATTTGGAGACTGAGCTTTATCGTAATCTCCTCTGTCAAGTTTCATAGCTTGTAACAGTTCCCTTATCAAACAGTTTGTTTTGTGAGTTTTTGTCCTTGAGAATCATTAATTTCGTACAGTTTTAAGATGCATCTCTTTCACTTATGTGAGCACTGTTTTACTATGCTGGCCATTATTTCACCAAATTAAACTTGACTATTTATTATCTCTTCAATAGGACTTCAACATATAAATAGCTTGATGTCCAATTGTTTACTTAACCTGATTAAAAAAGGAAGTCTTGCTCTTTTAATCGACCAACTTCATTTACACTATAAAATAATTTCCTCCTTACTCAGTTTAAAACCTCTTGGACACATTAGTTTTTAAATGCATAAATATACTTAATATTCGGGAGGTACAGTTCTGTAGCACAGAAGAAGCTCCTGATACTGACCTTAGATTGTGGTTGCATGTCACGGTCTGCTGGTTGTTATAAAAACACTCCTTACTGTAATACTTATGGAGATATTCAAGTAGTCAACTCTGTACAAACCCACTGCATCAGGGAATTTCAGCTTCTGCTGCATACCCACTCAGCTTCTTGGTCATATGGTTGCAAATGAGTAAATGTTTTCATTTTACCCAAATTCTTTACTAAAACCATGATTTTTTTGGAAGATGAGAGGAGCAGTGCATCAGGCTGCTGACTAGCAAGTTCTGTGCAAACCTGTACAGTGTTGCATGAATTTAAAGGTGCAGCTTAGGAGATTTAGGTTACTGGTTTAATGTGTTAGTGCATTGGAACCAAAGTTTGACACCTTCCAGTCTCCAGAAATTTAGCACTGCAGGAAGCTGTGCTCGCTCATATGATCCAGGGAGGAAAATCACTGAACTGACCTGTGCTTATTACTGCCTGGATTTAGCTGCTTGACTTAACACATTCAGTCTCAGTGTGTGCATCTGTGTGTGTGTGTATGTGTGTGTATATATATATATATATACACACACATCACACATACCCCATGGATCTTATGAGCCTGAACTTAGTAAGCAACTAACCTCATTACTTGTGTGCTGTATATTTATACACATATATAGGCTTTTTAGTAATATGTGTGTAAACATACGTGTGAGAAGCTTAAATAATATTAACTGAATTTTTTCAATCTGTTCATTTGATTAGGCCAGGATTACCCTGACTGGCATAAGAAAGAAAATTTCTTCTTCAGAATGGGGTGTAGAGGAGTTTTGTTAACTAAATGACTAACAAATATGAGCAATCAGGAAAATAAAATGGACTTTGAAATAGTGGAAGAAGGTCTGGTGGCTGGATGTTCTCAAATGAGATGTTCCCACCTCTCTGCAGTGCTCCAGAACTATGACCGAGGCAAGCAGAAGATAGATTTCAGAAATCAGGATATTCTAGTTTGCACAGTAGCAGGCTGCTTTATTTTTTATGCCTTTTTTTTTTCTCTCTGCACCAAAAGCAGTATCTGCTCTTAGTTTTACTGATCTTTTTGTGCAACAAAGTTATTTTTCAGTTAGTTTCAGAGTTTGGTTTTTTTTTTTCTTTTATTACATGTCAGGCAGTGTTCATCTGCTTACCAATTTTTTCTGTGGTCCCGTCTACTGTGTCAGGTAATTATACAGTTGGTTGATTTGGAGAGGAAATAAAAAAGGAGGGAGAAGGGCATTGTTCTGTTTGACTGTAGTATGACCTAATGCCCTTCTGATCTACAGTTATAGAGAAAAATTCAATTTTTTTAAGTACATTGGCTTGATTCTCTCTGTTTGATCTTAAAAAAAAATAAAAGAATTCTTCCTGCCTCTCAGTGAACCTGTCTGTTATAGCTGATATCTGCCTGAAAACAGTCCACAAAACAAAGGAGAGGAAGAGAATCACCACACTAGGCTACATTCCTGACTAGGTGGCCCAGGAATATTTTCTTGAGAATGCTGCTTCAAAGATCGTAAGGTGGTTAAAACTGGTATTTCATCCACTGAGAAGATTGTTTTTTTTTCACCTAGTTTAATCTATTGGGTTTTTCTCAAAAATCTTTATTTAAAGTAATAAATGACCTCCTAATACTGTACTGAAAATTAAAAATAAAAAATAAACACATTCCATGTTGAAATCTCACTTGTATCTTCTTACCATTTTGTCTTCGAAGATTTAAAGCCTAGTAAGTAAGGATAAATTAAGTTATGAGAAGGATAAAAGGATTTCCATGCTGAAACTGCCTGCTGCTTTTCTATCAGATGTTTTTGGTGCTTACTTTTTTTTTAAAACTTTAGTAAAAATTTTGTCATTACTTTCTAAGGCAACCGTTTCTCCAAAATAACATTCTGATATTAAAAAAATCGGATTTGGTTACTTCTAAGTCTCATCCCTAATTTTTCAGTATTTATTGAAACAAGTATCTTTTATTACCATTTTTTTAACATTTATTGCTATCACTTCCACCATGCGTATCATTTGCTAATTTTCATTTTTCATGGCAGTCAGTGACTAGTGAAGCCAAGTCTGTTTCTTGGAGTTCATATGCTGTGGGGGAAGCTTTTTGTCTGGGGTGGAGGTGTTCGGAGGTGTTTGTTTTCCCCTTAAAAAGAGTCTTAGGAAACTTTTTTGTCGTCAGGGCCAAATCAGAGTGGTGGTTTTCTAATATGAGAAGATTCAAGTAATTTGGACTTTGTTATCTAGGAAATGTAATTTCATTTCACTTTCCTTATGGCTTTCATCTCCAGCTGTAACTTTACTTTCATTTTCAATGTAACATGTTTTAGTTTAAGTACTGGTTCAATTCCTAGTGAAATTTTCAAGTAAATAGTTTTATTATGTTTTATTGAAATACAAAAGGCTTATATCCAGCAAATATATTTGGTAATTAATAATTGAGTGTGATAAATACAATCATGAATAATCATTATTAAAATACACATTTTAAAATTAGTTATTTTTTTAATCTGGCTAGTGATAACTATTATGACTTCAATTATACGAAACACATACAAAAATACATTTGTAATGGAAAAAAATGGAATGCTATCAGCATGCTTAATGCAGTCTTAGCATTAAGAGCAGTAGTGAAAAGCTAACATTTGTTGGCAAGGATGACTTCCAGTGCCCTGCAAGAAGTATTTTTAAAGTAGTTTTATTCTGAAGTGTTACTGTGTAAAAACACATCTTAGGTTTCTTCTTTATTTTTTTTTTTCCTACTTAAATAAAGTAAAAATACTATTTCAGCCGTAGAAACTCAACCTTGTATTCTTGGTGCATTGTGTTCATTTGTACACTATCACCAGTCTCTGTGTTTTTGCAGGCAGATCCATGCAGTTAGTTGTTTGGAATTCGTAAACAGTTCTTTTGAGCGTACGTAGCAAGGTAAACTAAAGTTCAGTCTTTGCTGTGGTAACTGCGTGGTGTGGAGTGAGAAGAATTGTTGCTGAAATCAGCTGGTGTCCTCAAAACACAAAAGTTTCACATCTGAATGAGTAGCTGTCATCCAGTATAATCATGAACTTTGTAGAAGCTCAGTTTGAGCTGTAAGTACGACTTCTGGTGTGCACCAAGCAGCAAACAGTGCCTGAATATTGTACAACACTGGTGCAGGATATAAATATAGGTATACTCAAGGAAAACATGCTCGAGGTAAAATAACGCTCCTACTTGAATCAGGAGTGTGGATTCATAGTGCATAAATTAATAAGCCTACTTAATGGCTGCCCATTATCTGCTTAGATTTCTTGTACAACAACTAATAGTAACCTATCAAAATTACTTGTGTGCATACTGAGTTTAAAGTGTGCATGTGTGATTATAGTCTACTTGTTACTGGGAGGGTGCTTGTGAACATCAATTTCTTGTTCTGAAAAGATGGATCTCTAGGTATTGTGCCTAAGCAAAGAGTTTGAAGTCTTAGCTTAACCTGATAGTTTCACTGTTACCAGAAATTAAGCAGTTAAGTGTACATAAGTATAAACAATGTGCATAGAAACCCTTAAAAAATTAATTCCAACTTCTGTGTGGTACGCAATGTGAGCATTGTAGGGAGAGAATGAAGTTCCCAAATGCTTTTAATGTGTCCTTTGGTCAATGACAGCTCTTATTTCTGTTCACCACTTACATTAATATGTGTAAGAAAGGTTAATAAAAGGGTACAGAAATGTGGTGAAATTCCATTGACAAATATTGAAACATGTCACATCTCAGCAAAGTCTGTTTCTAGAGCTCAGCTCTTAAATAAAACAGTTAAGACCTGTAAGCATTGGATGCTTAATGCATGCATCTTAACAGTGGTGACTTCCCACCAGGCAAATTTTAGACGTGGTCAGGTAGGTGCTCAACTTGGTCAGGTTGCTTTCCTTCAGTCAAACACTTTTTGTAATGTGTACTGATTTTAGAGCCAAAACATTATATCTGGAATCCTTGAATTTTTTTTCACGTGCATAATCATCCTGAAGTCCAGTCTTAAATAATGCAGATCTTCTTTTTTGAATACCTGGAACAGAAAGTGTCGTAAGATGTTTGAAAAGCATTGTTGAATTTGAAAATGTACTATTTATCTAGTGCTAATAGGGAGGGTCACACTAAAACCTGTTGAGATAATCTCTAGTTCACTGTAAGGGGAACTGAGCCTGGGGAAGAGAAGGCACCAGGGAGACCTTCTGGTGACCTCCCAGTACATGAAGGAAGCCTACAAGATGGAGAGGGACTTTTTACAAGGGCATGTAGTGACAGGTCAAGGGAGGAATGGCTTCACACTGAAAGAGGGTAGGTTTAGATGAGATGTAAAGAAGGAATACTTTACTGTGAGGGTGGTGAGGCACTGGAAAAAGTTGCCCAGAGGCGTAGGTGCCCAATCCCTTGAAGTGTTAAAAGTTGTTAGTTCTTGGACTATTTACTTGGGTGGGAAAAAAACCCACCCAACCAAAACCCCCACTAATAACTAGGTTTTGCAGTAATTTTCCATATGATTCTATAAATAAACTGGAGACATTTTTCATGTTTAGGAAGCAATTGAAGGTTATTTTGGCTTCTACTGGAACTTTATGCCTATTTTCAAACATGCCTTTATAAATACAGAGCTGAACTTATTGCAGATAATATGTCCCAGAAAGTTGCCACTGCTTTCATTACATGTTGAAAAACAGATTTTAAATACTGAAATTCTCAATTTGACCTACGAGCTCTAGAGATCCACCTCCTCCTGAAAATTCAATTCAAGTGCCATATTCTGTTTTGAAAATTCTAACCCCAAAGGACTTTTTTAGATTGTGATATCGAAGTGATCCGCTTAGTTTCAGCTCATGAAAGCTGTTCTTCATACATTCTTTTCCTCCATTGACTTTTTTCAAATCACTAAAAGTGTGCTGAATAAAAAAAAAGTGTGTGGTTGATCCAAACGCTCATTGTGAACGTAAATAATGGTGAAAAATGGCCACCTAATTTTTTTTAACTCATTTCAATTTTCTGGTTGCCCAACTTCTTACTAAATTAACTTAACTAGATCTTGAGAAGAGCTTGTCTATATGCTTTTGGCAAGTCAAATAGTCTGGATGATACTGGCCTAGTTTTCTTTCACAGATGTGCCATTATATTACTTTAATAAAATACTTAATGCTTTTCTATGTAGTAATTTTAAGTAGTTTAGCTAGTGTGAAAGTTTATTTGTTTCAATTACCTACAGGCACATTTCTTTTAAGATGGGTGTAAAATACTAATTGCAAACATCTGTGCTTGTGTTTTTTTTATAAGTAGTGAAACCAGTTCGTTCTTGAGATTTCCCCAGGTGCTGCTCCCTGCTGCTTTGTGCACCTCTGTCTCTGCGCTCCAGTCCCCCCATTTTCAGCTCAGTCTGTAACTGTGACTTGGAGTACTTGAAGAGACCCCACCTGGGTATGATGAAGACCAGTTGAAAATAAATCTATATGGTATCATTGCTTGTTCCTTTATTTACATACCAATAAGCATGTAACAAGGCATAGATTCATTTAGTTGGTATCCTGTCTCCCATAATGTCCAGCTAATGCCAGGGCAGTCCTGTACTGATATTCTCCACTGTAATAATGGATACAGCTATAGCAAACACTTTTGGTTCCTAACTAGACTGTGATTCCGAAAAATGAAAACAGCGAAGTAAAACCTTTTTGTCTGCCTTTCAAGAGGGTGTACTTGGATACGCTGGAAGTAAGAAAGAGTCTGGAAGCTTTTGGCAGTTCTGTCTGCTTCCCCCCCCCCGACCCCCCCAAAGATACAAGAGGTTTCAAGTTGTAAAACTTGAAATAATATTTAAGATGTGAGCAATATTCTGCTCAAATTAGAATTCCTCCTTGTTCAAACTCTGTGTAGCTTAACCAAGCTCAAATTATTTTTAAGTGATCATTGAGGTTTTTAAATTTAATTTAAATTTTTAAGCTGCTGCTTAAACTTGCCCTTTGGTTTGCATTTTGTGTTACTTTTTCATTTTAGATATTACTTCTGCCTTCACATAGTACAGTGATTGACACATTAGTACATGGATTATACCGAATAGAACTGTTGCATAAAAATACTTAAGAGATTGTTGTTATATAAAGTATCCAGAAAATGTGAATTTTTCTTTGTATTGAACTACTACAAAGAGGCTTCCTGGTGATATTGACAAACAGGAAACAACAAATTTTTTAAGTTCCACAAACCTTGGTTTTGTCTGACAGATGCTGGAAACGAAGAATTTCAGAGACTAACTTGTCAGTCTTGGCTTTGTAAACTGGTCTGGTGACCTACAAGAGTAAAAAAAAAAAAATCCTCAAACCACCCATTCACTAAATCACAAAAAGCACTGAGAGAAGATGGACAGCCAGAGCCATGCAAGAGAGCTGTAAGAAAAGTGGTTCTATAGTCCTGTTATGAAACCTACAGAGCAGTAAATGTGGAAAGCAATGAATATGTTAGTATTCTGGTAGTTCTGAAATTGCCAAGCAAGAGAACAGATTCAAGTTTGATTTAGTTGTGGAGTTAATACATGCAGATGGACCTGTTACTTCAGGTGAGGCTATTTTGCTGAGGGGTAAGAAAAGGTTTTCATGCATTTTACCTCCAGGCTGAATTGTGTTTTCAAGTTCGTGTAATGCTTCGTGATCAATGATCCCTGGGGAACTGAGACAAGCACTTACACTGCAAGCCGTGTGACAAAAGCTAGATACGGGTTCATCGTGTTCAAAAGCAGGATTAATCCTTACAGCATTTTCTGAATTGCAGCTGCTGAGAGCAGGACTTCTACAATGCAGAACATTTTTGTTTAGGTAAGATTTTAAATTGCAAAAGAAACAAAAGGAATTTTTTGAAATGTGAAGAAAAAGATTGTGAGCAGCTTACTGCAAATTAGAGTTTCTTTTGCATTTTCTTCTTAACTTAATAATTAAAACGATGAAAAGAAAAGCAAGGCTTAGTACGCCAAGAACGAGAGGTTTAAATATGAAGGGTTGTGTGGGTTCTGGAGCAAACTTTGCACAGCGCTGTCCTTGGTAAAGCTGGTGTCTACGTACAGGGCATCTAAAATAAGGAGGAAGAGAAAAAATGTCCAGAAATTCAAGGCACAAAATACAGGGTACCTTAAATGAAAACAAAGGAAAATATGCAATTTTATATGAGCACATTGTTTCCACAACAATTAATTGTTACATGTCTGTATTAAAATAATGTGATTGATAATAAGGGAAAGATATTCTTCCATTCATGAGAGTGAATGTTAAAAAGACACTGATAAATTGTCAGCCTACAGATTTTAGGGAAAGCATGCATTTAAACATCTCTGGCAAATTTCTAACCCCACAGTGAAATTGAAATAACATATGAAGTTTAGAACCTGAGGAGTTCAGGTGTGTTTTAAGGTAATGCCTGAACACATCTTTGAAGCCTGTAGTCAGTTTACTGGTGGTGATTTCACTCTGAGTAGGAAAGTCTGTCGTAAGAATTCTACTACAAACAGATGGGATGCTACTCCTCATGACAGGACAATAGGAAATGGCCTCAAGCTGCACCAGGGGAAGTTCAGGTTGGCATTGGGAAAAATTTCTGCACTGTAAAGGTTGTCAAGTATTGGAATTAACTGTTCAGGGAAGTGGAGTCACCATCCCTGGAAGTGTTCAAGAAACAACTGGACGTGGCACTCAGTGGTGTGGTTTAGTTGACACAAGGGTGTTCATTCAGAGGTTGGACTATATGATAATCTCGGAGGTCTTTTCCAACCTTAATGATTCTATGATTCTATAAATAGCTCCCTTTAAAGCAAGGGAGAAGATTGCCATAACTCATATGAGAACACAGGGGTTCCAGTTAGTGGGAATAATAATAGCACGGTGCTGAGTGAGTTCACACAAAAACAAGGGAAAATAGGAGGCCAATTTTCTCTGTGGCTGTTCAAATTTGCACAAGCTGTCAGTCTGAGTCTGGGGTAAGTTTGTAACTTGGAATATAATTGTTTATTATTTTTAATAGTTTTATAATTCCACATGATGGTTTTGTTATTGCTGTACATAAAGTCACGGCTTTTCTAAAAGGGAAAAGTGTTCTTTTCCTTATTGCATCAGTCTTGGAGGAGTAGGCTGTACCCCTTGCTGCCTCAGTAAAATTTGAAGAGGACCCTTCTAACTCACAGGCTGATTTCTAGCGCAAAATATTGCAGCTGCACTGCTATGACTCTCCAAGCCAGGAATTTGGCAGTAGCTATGGTGAATTCAGTATAATCTTTTATTTCTTCTGTGATGCCCACTGAAGAAAATGGATTATGGCAGTATTGTTGTTACTGTGAAATTATTGTATGAATAATTTGCTCAGTGGTCTTATTTTTTTGACATTAATCCTAACTAAGCTGGAAGACCCATCATTAACCTAGTCAAATCAATATTAAGACAGAATAAACAAATGCATTCTAACTGGTTTTTTGCTGACACACTTGGCTGATGAGCTATTGTGTGCCTGTCAAGTATACAGTTTCACATAATGCTCTAAATTGTCTAGTCTTAAAATAGGAAGAAACTTGATACTTTGAAAAGAGAACTAATGTGTTCAAGTACTGTGTAGCATTCAATATTGACTTAAGATAATTTCCTGTGAAAATCCTTATGGAATATATTTGCAATTAGGAGGAGCTGCTAATCTGCAAGTCTTTCCCAGAAAGCAGCCTCAGCCTTCATGTGCTTTATTGGGTGGTCTGAAATCAGAGTAGTCATCGTAGGTGTGTTCATATGAATACAGATTTCCTTTTTAATACATTTTAGGAAAAAGTGATAGCCAAACCATGAACGTGTTATTTCATTTTTCCAGTAGGTATTTGGAAATCTGAAGAGAATGCATGGATTTGTGTGTGTCATCTCTGCCAATGATGCTGAATTTCTAATAAATTTCTAAAGCACCTCTGAAAAATAACTAGGTCATTATGTTCTGTGTGTACTGACAGGCTGAAATGGATTTATCCACTGCAAGACTATTTATACTTTAGAAAGGCATTGCAATGTAACTTAAACCATCTGATTTTGGCTTATTTGAAAAGTACATACTCAGTATATACATCATGCTATAGACATTATCAGAGGGCTGCTAAGAGAATTCCTATTGATCACCAGCTACGTACCTGCAGACAGCTCCTCTTCCTGGAACTAACTCGCATTTCCCACCATTGACACAAAGATGCGGTTCCAGCTCGCACAGGCTCCGGCAGGGCAATCCGTCTTGGCTGGCGTAACCAGGTTTACAAAGGCAGTCAGCCTCTTTTGTCCACTCGTTCATTATGCATTCAGAAAACTTGTCACATGCCATGAATTTGCAGGGGTCTGCCTGATCAGCTGTAAAGGATGAGTAAATCATTAATTGAAGCATTACTGCAAAGTAACTTGGCAGGCTTTGTGGCAGATAGAGAAAACAATTCACATTTACTGGCCTGCCACTTGGGCATGTTAATAGGAGGATGTAGTGTAGCATGAAAGGTCACACATCCTTCTTCCTGTGGATGACACAGCAAGCATGCAAGCTTATACTGACTTCTGCATTTATTTACCCCATCACTGTTAAGCTGTCATTTTATTTTCATCTCAGTGACAAGGATTTTCACATTTGGATATTTTTATCCTGTTTTCACTGTAAGTGCTAGTTTTATACTCATGAGTGCTGTTGCTACAGCCTTGCTTATGTGTGAGAAATAGTTTCAGCTGTAATGATCCTCAACACATAATTTAGGACATGATAGAGGGAGGGAATTAGGTTATTAAATATTGCACAATGCTAAGATGCACAACCTAGAAATATTATCATGGTCTAAAGAAAATATATGCTTGCAGGTCTTGTTCGTTTGTTTTGGTTTTAAAATATTAGTAAGGGATGCCTCTGTGAGATTAAGTGAAAAGGACCCTGCTGTTGTTCACAGGAAGGCCTAAATCAGAGACAGCTTAAAGTCCTAACTGCAGCTGTCACACAAGTCTACTTTTCCTTTCCATTCTCTGTTTCTTACTAGAAATAAAAAAAAACCCACCAAACAAACAAAACCCAAACCAAAACAAACAAAAAAACCACCCCAAAAACACCAACCCAGAAAACCAACCAAAAAAACAAAAGCAAACAAAAAAAACAAACCTAGAAAGAGTAATTTTAACCCAGTACTCAGCTCAACTTGTGCTGATGGGCCAATGAAGAGGAGGGCTGAATGCACTAATCTTGTCTCATGGAGCCTGTTTCCTGTGTACTATGGGGTAAAACCCTTGGAAGGCAAAAGATGAGAAGCAACCAGAGGATACAAATTCTGTACTTGCCAGCTAACAGTTTCAGTAAGATGTGTGAATTCAGAAAGAGGGAAAAAAAGGTAATTGTAGAAAACTGTGAAGTGAAAGCAGATACACAGGTATGAGCTGGACTATGGGGCCCTTTATAGTTATGTGTTTTAGAAAGAAGATTTGTACTGGATATTGCAGCTGCTATCTGTAGGTACTAACTGGTCTGAGAAATTTCTTCTGCAGGCACTTCATGCTCTGTATTAGATGCTCAGTGATACTAATTTCAATGGAAAATACACACTGGATTCTTTATAGTAATACTGGAAATCTCAGACACACACTGGGCTATGCTTTAGTGGCAGAAATCAATCCATCAGAGCTGTTCACTTTTAACCCCGCTATAATTCTATGGCTTGTTCCTGTTTTGAATTTTAGACTAGTGAGCCTAAATGTGCAATTTCCCCTTGCTATTTACAGTGTTCATGTTGGTTTGATATGTACTTCACTTCTGAACTGTGAGTGTGTGTATATGTAAACTAACAACAAGTATAGGTTGACATGAGGATTTTGCTGGTTAGAGGGTCTTTTTTTGTGATAACATTTCATTTTCCTTAATACATAACTGTTGTGCTTTGTTATACTTCCTGTTTTCACTTTGTTTAGATTACAAAAGTAATGCATGCATGTATTTTTGGAAGTTCTTCTTTATGGTATTATTTATGACTAATATAGTCAGCCCTTTGCAGCTGCTGCATTTTAATCTGTATTTTAAATTGACAGTTCCCATCAGCGTTTCAATTTGGTAGAACGTCCATACCACTAGATGGCTCTTACTTTCACAATAGTAGGAATTTGCTTAGATTACTTCAATTTACTAAACAGGTTGGTGATTTTTTGTTTGTTTGTTTTCTGAAATGAAAACACAGTGGGGCTTTGAAATACCTGTATGGGAATATACTGGCTTCCTGAGCACAATTTCTTCTATTTTGACCTTTTACTACTGCTCATAAGCCTTGAAAGAACTCAGCAAACTCATTGTGATACTGTTTTCTTGAAATACCACATTAATAAAGCACCCAATATGGATGAATATGAGAGATTTAAAAATTTTATGTGTTTGCATTTTAGCCATTTTCTCCTTTTAATTTTTATTTAATGAAAATTTACTACTAAAGTAGGGAACTTGTGGTAGCCCAAAGTTCACTTTTTATAATTAACTCAATAATTCATTAATCAAAACATCAGTTTATCTTGGCAGTATCTAAAGGTTTGAAATACATGATTTTGGTAATTTTTTTTTTTACCACAAACTACCTATGCCACAAGGAAATATGTAAAATTAAAACTGATTAGAAACTGTCTACATGAATTGTAAATGGACTTTTGTTCTGGAATTGTCAGAGATCTGTACATAAAGAGACAGCTTAACCAAAATGTCTAAATGCATCTTCATACTCGGATATTAGTATCATTATTCTCCATGAAAATGAAATTAAGTTCAGCCCTGAAATAATTACCGGAACCTGAAGATAGATTCAGGCTTCAATTTTTATAAAACAATATAGATTTTGAAAACATTAAGCTTCTGACATAACAAAAATGTCCAGTTTTGTTAATACTGACTTTCCACTACAGACTTATTTGAAAGGTATTAAATCAAGAGGGATTCTGAAATCACGAATCTATGGAGTGCTACATATAGTCATGCTCTGATTAATGAATATTTGTAGGATTCAATTATTCCTAGAAATTATCTTCTTCTGTCTTTAACTCTGTAGCCCTTTAAAAAAGATTTAATGATGCTCTGAATTATGGTTTGCTTAAAATATTGCAATAATCATCAGAAATTTTGTTTACATATTCAGGTGAAAGATTTGCATATCACACCTGTAAATTGCACGACTATTTCTCACACCTGCCTGCACCCAGCCCTTATTCTAGAGAGTCACTATACTTGACCCTGAAAAGCTGTTGCTGAACACGCACAGACCAACAGCTCCACCCAGCTTTTCATTATAATATGAAAATATGTCTGCAGATAATTTGCAGCATCTTGTTTTTTCTTATTACTCCCAGTCACTGGGAGGTTATTGCTAATATGGTTATTTCCAGAACAGTTGCACTTCTGGAGCTGTAACAGTCTGAAAAATATCTGCTTGGTTTTGACTCTGCACATGCATTAGTAATGCAATCTTACCTGGCTCAATATCCAAGGAATAGCTGTCAATCTCCATATTGAGGTGTTGGGCTGCAGCATCACAGAAATCTTCCAAAACACAGTGTACTGCTTCTGTGATATTATATGGCACTGTCCTGGCAAATTTCATTTTGCTGTTCACAATCACACTTCCATTCCTGAAGTTAAGTATTTCCAAGTGCTTAAAACCTGTAAGGTTGGACTGAAGGTATGGAAGTAGCTGCAAAACAGAAATTTGCCTTTATTTTAACTTCCTGTCTGTGTCTACCTGCTATTAATTTCTTTTATAGTCACCTCATTATCAAGAACACACATCACACACTTATTTCCCTGAATTTAATGCAATTATTAAACTCCACAGACAAATTAACTTTTCCTTTTAGCACTATCTTCTTCTGGACTTTTGCATCTTTCTCAATAATAGATTGAGATGGATGGGCAGCAATTTCCCCTGTAATGAAATGCATAGCAGCTGGGGAGTTTATTCATCTGGAAGAGAAAAAAATTACCTCACTCAAAAGCCTACTCTAATTATTTTCAAACATTCAATCCAGGCAGGTTAGGGCATAGCATAATAGGCATGTTACTGAGCTGACCTGCTGCACTGTTGTACCCAATGAGAAAATCCATATCTAATCATAGTCCCCCTGCTAAGCTATGATATATTTTTAAAGGCCTATTTTAAAATCCAGCAAGCAGACACAAGCCTAAGATGTAATCAGCACTGCTATACTCTTGACGTGAATCTAAGAAAAAGCCAAATAAATTACATGCCAGGCATATGTCTGGAGTTTCTCAAGCAAACAAAAAGTTTCATCGCTGACTTCACAGACTCTGTCTTTGTACTGTGTGAGGTTTATGGATCCTTTAAAAATGCAGCTTATCAGACTGCTTGTAGTAGGTTCTGCTGTTGTTAAAATACCACACCATTCAATATTCCTTTTAACAGTACCCAGCAACCACATATGCTGTTTAAGTTGATTTTCACCCACCAATTGCATGAACTGTTGTTCTAGTGCTTTGTATTCTGTCGAACTCCTATTGAAGAGGTCATCAGAAAAGTGCATGTTGGTTACTCTCAGGCTGAAGAAAACCACTAGCTCTTTGCCTTTGCCTGCAGTTGTCATGGAGCTGGTAGTTACATACTTCAGCGTAGGAGCTGGGGTGGTTTCTGCAGGCTCAGTTGTCAGCACTGAGACGTAACCACTGCCGTGCTCCCCTTCATCCAGAGCTGCTGTGCTCAGCCCACTGATGTGATCTAGCTCGGCAGCGATATCCTGCGCTCCCCTCCCCGCGCCGTCGGGAGGAAC
The DNA here is from genome assembly GCA_035047865.1 of Dendrocincla tyrannina. Classification (NCBI taxonomy): domain Eukaryota; kingdom Metazoa; phylum Chordata; class Aves; order Passeriformes; family Dendrocolaptidae; genus Dendrocincla; species Dendrocincla tyrannina. Next base: position 83,641,387 of record JAWWMP010000116.1, on the reverse strand, counting down.
GCTCTCAGGTGTAGGCGCGGAGGAACCTGGTAATTCAAGGGACTGCTCGATGATCTCAGAGGGGCTGTAGGATGGGCTGGTTGCTGCAGGCAGTGGTGCTATTTGGTCTGTTGATAGCACTTCTGTAATAACACCCTCAGGTTGCATGGTGGAGAGATCACTTGAGTCAATAAGGAAAGGTAACGTTTCATAAGTGCTGACTGTAACAAAAACATCATCGCCTGATGATTCTGGTTCTTCCATGATCTTCACTGCTGCAGGAAAACAGGATAAAAAAAAATAGCTATGTTGAAAAACAAGCATAGAAAACACTGAGCATGGAAAAAAACCCGTATATAGTATTTCCACAGAAACATTTTTAAAAACAAGCTCTAACTCTATCTAAACATGAAATTGTTCCATCACCAAGGAAGGACTTACTGGAATAAAACACCTCATATGCATGTATGCTTGGTAAGTATTTACTGAGCCTGTAAAGCACATTCTTGTTCTGAAGGCACATAATCACACTGTCAGTTTATATTGTCTGAAAGAGTAGATAGCAGCTTTGAGCTGTCTGCTTGGATCACTTGAATGCCAGAGTCATTCTGTTCCCCTCTGTGAGAAGTTAAAGCTATTACTTGCCAGTAATCATAAAATGTGCTTACAAAAAATAGTACAATCCCTTCAGATGCAAGCTGTGTTGATTTACCCAACAGCATCAGTGAAAACAAATCCAAACCTCAAGAAATCATCTGCTGCACCTGAAGCAGAACTTTTATGAGGTCCCCATTGGGGCTTGGCATTGATCTAGGATATGTGATAACTGTGGCTGAAATCCAAATCTAAAGTGTCATGAATGCAACTCACTGGATTTGGCTTGCAGCTACCTGGCCACAGTGACTTCATGGAGGAAAATGATGGCCTCCAAGCAACTGACATCTACCCAAGCTTATGGCTTTTCCTTTTCCATTGACATGCCACTTTTCACACAGAAGTTTTAGCAACCCCCTGCAGGCAAAATCACTTGTCAGCTGTTAAGAAAGATGTTTTTCTCCAATTGATGAACTCTTCAGTGTGAGTAGTGTGATTCCCTACACACTACTTTCCTCCCAGTGACCAATGAAAATATGAAAGGAGAGCAAACTTTTGCATTGGGAATATCCTTGACTGAAGAATGTGGAAACTTCCTGGCCATGGTGAAGGAGTAGCCCATGGATGTTCTTTACACCCATTTCTGTTTCCTTGCTTCTAAACTAATTCCCTAATATTTCATTAAAATCTTGAGATGCTTCTTTCTTGTTATATCCTCATGATTCTTGTGTGATCAAGGATATGGACAGATTAGAAAAGCAAAGCCTACTGATGTCCTCTGTGTACAAAGCTCTTGCTATTCCTTGTTACACTGATAAGGAGTGAGAGTCACCTATCAGTTAAGAAAACTCAGAACAGCTTTCTTAACATTAGTGCTTGAGGCATTAATGCAGGATGATTTACCAGTGGGATGAGCCTGCAGCTCCACAGACCAACCTTCTCTCAGCATGAAGGCATACACTTGAGGACATGATTGTGATAGCATTTTTTAGGCAGATTATATTTTACAATGCTAACGGCAGGAGAAAGAAGTACTGAAATGACTTTGAAACTGCAGAAAGTTTGAAGCAGAATAAGCATATACATATATTACATATTTGGCATAGAGCTGTTTGTATATATATATATATACACACACACACATATGGTCTATACATAGACTATAAAGGTGTTCAGGCATCCTCTTATTACAAGCAAAGTAACTTAAAAGGCCTTGAGGGCATACCAAGATGATCTCTATGCGTGTATCACCTGTTTTCATAAGCTACCAATTCTTATCAGTCCAGCTGAGAGAGACAGATGGTGAATGACCACAGAGGTTGTGTTAGTCCCTTGCAATGTGAAAATAAACGGGCTCACCTAAAAGGGTGCTGAGCACTTTTACTGTAGCACAGCCCCAGTTCCAAGCCCAGGGATAACTGACCTGTGCTGTTGGATGCACTTTGTCTAACTGGCATCATGTTACTGCTGTGACTTGCCTACACAAATCATATGTTGAATTCAGCAGTAAAATGTATTGCAACTGGTTTTACCAAGCTTTTCATCTGTCTACATGAGACTTAGATAAAATTCAATCCTAAGAAGTTAGAAACTATGGATGAAACAAAGACCTAGACATTTCATAGAATCATAGTATGGTTTGTGTTGGAAGGGACCTTAAAGATGTTTTAGTTTCAATGGGACACCTTCCCCCACTACACCAGCTTGCTCAAAACACCAACCAATCTGGTCTTAATCAGTTTCAGAGATGGAGCATCTGCAACTTCTCTGGGTAACATCTCCCAGTGCCTCACCACTCTCACAATAAAGAATTTCTTCCTAATATTTGATTTAAATCTAAACTCCTTCAGTTTCAGACATTCCCTCTTATCCTATCATGACGCGCCCTTGTATAAGATCCCTTTCCAACTTTCTTGTAGGTCCCCTTTACATACTGGGAGGCTGCTGTGTGGTCTCCCTGGAGCCTTCTCTTCTCCGGGCTGAACAACCCCAACTCTCTCAGCCTATCTTCATAGGAGAGCTGCTCCTGCCATCTGAGCATCTTCATAGCCCTCCTAGGGACTCGTTCCAGCAGGTCCACATCCTTATACTTATACTGGGGAGACCCAGAGCTGAATACAGTTCTCCAGGTGGCACGTCACAAGAGCAGGGTTCAGGGGAGAATCGCCTGCCTTGACCTGCTGGTCACTGAATTGAAAAAAAACCGCAATCCTTTGCATTTAAAATGTTAGCTTTAAATATAACATCAGTATATATATAATAGAGTGGTTTTCAGTTGAAATATAAAGACAGTTTTTTATGATGAGGGTGATGAAATACTGGAACACATTGCCCAGAGAAGTGGTGAATGCTGCATTCCTGGAAACATTGAGAGTCATGTTGGATGGGGCTCTGAGCAATCTGATTTAGTTGAAGATGTCCCTGTTCATTGTAAAGGGATTGGACTTGATGTCCTTTAAAAGACCCTTCCAACTGAAACAACTATTCTATGATTCTATTATATATATATGTATATATATATATATATATATAGAGCACAAAATGCACTTACATTGTTCAACATAAAACAATTATTTGTAAAACTTCACCAGTTTGCCTTGTAGATAAGATTTTTACAGTGGGAGACAATTATGACACCTCTACAAGTACAGACACTGAAGATTTAGCCAATCTGGACATATTTAATTTCAACACAAAGTCTGGTCTAAACACTATCATTCAGGTGTAGGAAACCCACAAAAGGCACAAAATAAGATGCTAAATTCAGATATACCCCCAGAATAACCCTACTGAAGGTTAAACAATGTCAGGCAATTAAAAACTGTCAGCAATAAAAACTGCAATTCAAATGCTCAGCCACTACTTATCCTCTGACAAAGATGTTCACTGAACTCTCCAGGTATTTTTTGTATTACATGGACAAGGCATGACAGTATTGTACTGAGAGTTTTATATCTAAAATTAAAGTGCTCTTGACAAAGATGTGCAAATGCTAAATTAAGAGGCCATTTCCCAGGCCCATGCTATATTAAATCTTTGTAAAAGGAGTGTGGCATGCAGACATTTATTCCTTGCTGAGGGAGTAAAATACATAGGTTTGACTTACCAGAAAAAAAATCAACTGCAGTTTCAACAACTTTATTTTAGGTATCTAATTAGTTGGTCCTCCTATTTTTTTAGATGAGGAACACACTCCTAATTGACCATGAATAAGGAGTTATTGTTTGGGAAAGGTCAAATTGTCATGAGACATTTTTCTAGTGGGTTTTCATTAACAAGCAGGCCCAGAAGTTTGTGCATTAAGAAGTCCTGGCATTTCCTTTCATTCATGAGCTTAATAAGCACTGACATTTCCTATTTGCAGTAGATAAATTTTCCAAGTCCACTGATGGGTATATGAATATACCCGTCAGGTTCTGTATATGAAAGTTACAGTATTACAATGCATATGTATACATTTGTATACTGGCTGGCTGATGAAAATAACAATTGATGGAAAAAGTGTTCAGTTAAGAGGTTGATCCATAACGAAGAGTAAGAATCACCTTACGAGCAGCTCTGCTGATATCAATACCAGATGGATACAGCAGGTAGAGGCATTCAAATTTGCATAGTTTGTTGATGCCTGAAATGTCACCAAATCCCTGGGTGCAGGACTGCTGTGTAGAGACAAAGTACTGAATTTATGTTTAAGGCCTTTAATTTTTAACTAGGGCACAAGTAAGATGAGGATTAGGAGAATCAGAAGAGGATCATTAACCTAATGTGTCACAACAAATGTTTCACAGCCCATAATTACTGATTACATTTGTCTTTTTAATTGCAAAGGCAAGCTAGAAGAGCCAGAATGATCTAAGGCTGTTTGTCTGTCTGTCTGTATGAATTCTCCAGAAACCGGGTTTGATGTCTAGTGAAACCAACAGAACTCCTTCTCCATTGACTCCAGTGAACCTCCATTCACTGGGAGGGAGCCCCATCTCTTCTCCATCTCCAGTCCTAAAAAAATCTTGTCTCCCAACCTTTTTTCCTTAGCACCCACACTGAAACTTTTTGACTAGTCTAACTTTACACAGGACAGCCTGGGAGCTGCATCTTTATGCAGCAATACTACCATGTAGTACTCTGTGTAACTCACAGGAGAAGCCTTCAGTTTATTCTGAAAAGGCTCATACTTCTTACCTGTGCTTCATTATCAATGTTTTTGGCACCAAAGATGCAAATAAATGTCATTCTCACATGATATCCCAAGATGAGTATTTTCTATCCTAATAAAATACTACTTAGTAATAATAATCTTCTCTCATTATTCTCAGAACAATTCAAGTTCTACCTGACACACTGAAAACTTAAAGGGTAGCATAAAATTTGCAAAATACAACCCTTAAAATCTAAAACACTACAGAATTCAGGGCATTGACCAACTACAGCTTACTAATCTTGTCTATGTTCATTATGAATGAATCTTTCAAGGATGTTTCTTTAGCTGTGTCCCACACACTGTCGTCAAGGCCAATCCTCTACTTGTTACCAAATGGACAACCCTGTTTTACTGACTTTCCTGCTTAGCTGAGTAATTTGTCCGGGACAATGGACTCTGTGTTTGATTTGGGATGGTTTGCATCTCTCTTTGGGATTTATAGAATTATTTCTTTTTTTTTTTGGGGGGGGGGGACAGTAGTATTGCTTAGTTCTCCAATGACTGCAAGAATAAAAAGCAAAGAACTCTTCACTTGTTCCCCAAAGATACATGGAGATTTAGGGCAAACCATAAAGCACAAAGCCAAGCCCTGGCTACTTTTACTGCACTGCAACTTTTCCCTCATTGCAGCCAATTCTCTCTGAGAGAAGCAGAATGATGAAGTTCACAACAGTCTGACTGTCCATAAACTTTTCACTGATGCAAGTTAACTGGCCTTAAGTCACACAAAGTTTTCAGTAAAGAGAAAAATTCCCTTTACGGAATTCCCTTATGGAACGTCTGAGGGTTAATATTTTGACTGATCCATCTCTTCTTGGGAAATAAAAGCTCCCTTAGCCTTTACAAAAGTCAGTCAGTAGCAAAAGGTAGTCACACCTGCCTTTAGCAATTTTGTATTTGGTCACTGTACCTATAAGAGACCTCTGAAATATCGATTTATTATGGTATTACAAATTAATTCTTTCTTTAATTAGCATTTTTGGATGCATTGGCCACTCCAAGGATGAAAAATTATAAGCTTGCTTGTTTGCTGTTTTATCAAGAACTTTAATGAGAAGTTTTCTAAATAAGCCTATTTCTTTAAAGACTTGAAGTCATGCAATAAACACATTTAATGTAATTTTTTAAAATTTTTCAACATCAAGCTAATAATTTAAGTACAAAAGTGGAAATACAATAGATACACAATGAATTCACAGAATATTCTGAGTTAGAAAGGACCCACAAGAATCATCAAGTCCAGCGCATACATGAATGGCCCCTGCAGGGATCAAAACCTTGGCATCGCTAGTACTGTGCTCTAACCAACTGAACTAATTCGGCAAGCTTACCTTGTGGAACTGCGTCAAATTCGTATGCTGGGAGATCTGACTGTTAAACCCCAACCACTGTTTTTGGCATTCTAATGTATGAGACGTTTAGAGGATTAGGCATTTCAGAAACACAAAAGTAAACAATATAGGAATAGCTGTTGTTTAAAGTAGCCCCAAAGCTCTGAGTAGTAGTGTTTGACTTCATTTTGCACTGAAACTGTGCAATGGAAGTGTCTGTAGAAAAGAGTCTGGAGAGCAGTCAGTTTGTTAAACCTGGGTCTGAACCATCATCCCGTGGCAATCTCTCCACTGACTTCAACAGATGCTGCACCTCATTATGGTGACTGTTCTACCTCTCTAAGTTAAGACTCTGAAAAGATGCAGACACATCTATTTGCCTCAACACTCTTCTGACTACAGCAGAAGAATCAGCATTTCCATATTAATTGCTGTAGACAGTTAACACTATTCACACTTGAATTATAAAAGATTATAATGTTGAGACAGTATTCCTGTGTTTTATAATACCATACAGACAGGTGAGGTGTATAATCAGATACCTTGTATGGACAATAGGTCTGTGGCAGGTTATTTCCATAACATGACAAGTCACTTTTACCATTTACAGAACCTTTACCTCAGCTGCTACTGAGGTGTCCAGATAAAATGACACACAACTGCTCAAGCACTCTACAAGTCAATTTTCTGAGTAAAATCCTTGCTAAAAACCGATTCAACCAAGATTAAAATGCTCTTGTGAAGTAAGGGAATTAGTAAGTACATTTGCAATGAGAACATGCTAAACATGCCATTATTTATATTATTTATTGTAAGCAATTCTGAAGTCCTGTACTATTTGCTACCATAGTAAAATATATCTTAAACAAGCAAATTACCATGCTAATCTTGGAGGCCTGGACTTGATGGATATTTATATCAAGGAATTAAATAGAGAAACAAACCCAAGCAGCAGTGAATTCGCAAATAATACACTTCTACAAAGGAATAGAAACAAAGCTGAATAAAAACATCTCACCTAAACCATAGCTAAATTCTCAAATACTACACTTCTATAAAGGAACAGAAACAAAGCTGAATAAAAACATCTCACCTAAAACCATAGCTTCAGGAGGATTAACAGCTTTTATTCCCATTGTTGAATATTCTCCATTAAATTTGAAAGACTTGTTTCATGAGCTTAAAGTAATGAGATCTATGTGAAAACAGCCTAGGTCTTTACAAACACCTGGAAATATAAAGATGCATCCATCTAAATGTTGCAACATCTAAATGTTGCATGCCAATATAATGATTTTGGAGCACCTTAAATGGAGAACCTGGAATAGTATTTTTGATTTATTTTACTTTAAAATGTTTCAAAAGAAAGTCTTACAGGTTATAATACTGATCCTTCACAGCTGAAATTACTCTCCACATTCATGCCCAATTTCTGTATTTTTCTCAACTGTGTAATAGGAAAGAAACAGAGCAAGTTTTTGTAGATGATGGGACCATCAGACAGTTTTGTGGTATTAAAGTTTATTAGTTTGCAAAATAGTAAAAATAAAATAGAAGTCACATAATATAAACTCAAGTAATGTGTTGACCAAGGACCTAAAAAAGAAAAGACAAACATGAAATTAGAAAGTTAAAACTGGTGACTGTCTT
>JAWWMP010000116.1:83582622-83633535 GCA_035047865.1 Dendrocincla tyrannina | reverse complement strand
CGCTCTTCCGATCTAAAAAAGAAAAGACAAACATGAAAATAGAAAGTTAAAACTGGTGACTGTCTTAAAATCTCATCATCAGAGGAGCACTTTAGAACTTGCCAAGAAATATTAAAACACTGAATACACTTCCCTCCCCCCCATATATAGTCACTTTTATGTGGAAACAATTAAAGGAGTGAAAGTCACGGAATGAGGAGTACTAAATCGTGCCTAATCATGGATGTAAGTGGTCTGATTTTTTCTCACAGCTCTGAAATGAAACAAATGACTCTGTGTGAGAGAGAGAGGAGATATTTAACTTGGAAAATCCTGCTGTTTTTACTCTGTGTTGCATTGTAAGAATACATTTCCATTTTAGTGATATTGAAAACGACTTTGGGCCAGATGCCATACTGCTGGCATCGTGCTTGGATTCTGCATGTGAGCAGCTCACAATATCCACAGAACTGTTGTCAGGGAGCAGGAAGTTTGGATGTTAAAACCAGCAATAACTATGCAGTACAGTAAAATAGATCCATAGAGCCATTAGCTGTATGCTTGCTTTGAAATCCCTTAAGAGACGTTCCTATAACACCGGGGTGCAGAAGTCTTATGAAATATGGTTGTTTTTTAAAAAATGACATTTAAAGATATATTTAGGATTGTTCTCACATAAAATGTTTGGATTAAGGTACATGAGTTTCATTTAACTTTTTAAATTGTTATTGAGTAGCAGGAATAATAGGAAGGTGAAATTGTTACTGTAACAAATAGTAATAAACAGATATATTGGAAACTAAAATGGGGAAAAAATAATTTGTTAGCTGTCCATGAAATATCCTCCTCTCTCCACATGAGAGAACTATTAAGCATTACTAGCACTAAACTTCTTACAACAATTTAAAAAAAGACTTGTCAATAAAACTGGACTACAGAAAGAAAATAATTATATTTTGTAACAGCAGAATGTATTCTCTTTGCCCTGCCATGTGAAGTTGTCTGTCCTGGTGCTTTCAGGAACACATTCTCCTCAAACCACATTTTTTTTTTCTTTATTGAAGCTTTGCAGTATCGTGCAGATATATTGTGATGTTCTTCAAGAATTATTCAGTATAATTTTGAATTTTATTGTTTCATTTTAGAGTGTTGGTTAGTGCTTGATTCTGAGCTGGGGAATAAGATACAGGGGTAGATATAGATATACGATAGGGATGAGAATGGAACTTTGGCCTTATCTTAATGATCTAAGTCAAGTTTAACCAGGGCTTCAGCCACTGCTCTACATCTGCACTTCAGTCCTCTCCCCTAAATGTATTACTGCTGCAGTGTCTTTTCAACTCCATTCTTTCTTATCTCTAGACAAAGAAATCAAAACAATGGCAAGTTTTATTGAAAGATAAAGCTTAGGAACTGAAATCCTCAGGTATGAAGATGCCATTCATGAATAATACTTCCTGTTTTCTCTGTCAATCCCTGGCAGGTTTTTCTATGCCAACAATACCCTCCTCCCACTCTGCTTGAAAGCCCATTATTCCAAATTGCAAGGCAATACAGATGGTTATTAAGGGCATGTTTGACTGTGTATAAAATTTTGACTGATATTGGCACCACTATTCTACCGGTATTGTATTCTACAATAACTTAATTTTAAAAAGTTTATGAACTGTGGAAGAATGAAAGAGAAACCTAAACTTGTAAATGCAGTGAAACGAACAAGAAATGAAATCTTTTGCATCCAGTCTTGGTTTAATAATCTTCTCACTGATGCATGTAATGATCTCACACTTTACAGAACGAAAGTGAAACTTCTGCCTTCTTTTAATTTACATTGGGATATCATTGTATGAGATTGTGTTTAGTCCTCTCTATAAAGTTGCATTAAGAAAGAAATGTCAAGAACTTACAGGAAAAAAATGCATGCTATCTTCAACCAGAAGTCAGAATTTTTTTATTCTCTTTTGGTTGCAATGTGCAAGTATATGCCATACCTCCATTTAAGATGTTTATATATTTTTGTTGGTTACTTTTAAATACTGTGGGATCTTTCAGACCGACTAACAAGCAGCTTAGGTCATCAGTGCCATCTATGTGAGGAATCTTAGAATAGCTGAGAAAATAAAAGTTGGAAGGCCAAGCCTTCTCTGTAGGCAAAGATACAAAACTGCATGCAGATATGGAGCAGATGATGGAGCTGAGGTGATTGAGAGCACCCAAGTTAAAACTTGTCTATAATAGTCCAATGCAGGTGGCATCAGATTTCTCAGACAAGGAACGGACCATTAAAAATTGCAAGCTGAGGTCAAATGGACTTTCTTGTGCTGTAAGGATACTGAATCCTCCACAGCAAGGACTGTAATAATTTTAGAAAATGGGAGTTTTAATACCATTTGATCTTCACACATTATTTCTCAAAGCCAGCATTTCTAGCAAGACCCAGGAGTTTTACTGAGTGAGGGCAGGCTAGTCTCAGCAATGCCATTTTACCTGATATTTGTTCCAACTGGGCGTCATGACACATAAACTTAATTTCATTCATTTGTGACCTGGCAAAGGTTAATCTTACACTTCCAGCCCAAAAGTCTGTATTATTTGCTGTAAAATATTTTTCTAATTTTATCACTGCAGAGGTCAGATGTTTTAAAATAGCCAGGACACTAATATATTAAAATTATTTGTGATACTGGCTCTCCAAATTCTGAACTTAATTCTGCCTTTTTATATTCTCTTTAGGAGATTAGAATTATTGCGACCATGTCCAAAGACTGCAAACTGCCTCAAAAACATTTTTATCCCTTCATTTCTAAAGAAAACTAATTTTCTGGAATAAAGTGGAATTGGACCACATGCAGCAACACTTCTGTGTCCCTCTTGGAGGGAGAGCTCCTTCATGCACAGTAACAAAGATGAAGAAAAATTATGGGTGGGTTTTAAGCTTGTGAAGTTTTCAGTGTTATCATATGGCACGTACTCCTTCCTCTCCTCTACAGCCCTTATGGCTGTTCCTGTCTTTCTAGGCTGCAGGCAAGAGAACTCCCTTATTTTTCACCTTTAGGTTTTGTCTCTGCACACAGACAGAAAGGTTTGGTTTTAACACAAGATGAGATCTGAGACTGAAATGCGTGAAAGCCTCTATTACAAATGTTACATCTCACTCATAGGGGTGCACATATGGAAACAGTGGGATAACCCTGTGCACCCGTGTCTGGGGAAGAGACTTAAAAGTATGAGTGGACAAGTGGCAGAGCACTAAGGTATATCTTCCTGCTGTCTCTGTAAGTACAGAAGGAGGTGTTACATTTTTTTCATTGTACATTTGGCTCACAAGATTGACATCTGGATAAGCAAATTTTCTTAGCAGAAATCTAAACTGTTTTCCGTACTTCACTCAGTCATTTAAACGAGTCATTGGAATTACAAATCGCATATACAGAAAATTATCACTTGTTTTGGTTAAGGTGCATTTATACAGTGTATTTGGGGGGCCATGAATAAGAAATCATATTTAAAGGAAGCAAAGCTTAACCTTAGAGCAAAACTGAACTGAAGCAGTTTGATAGCTTAATAATTTAAACAAGTCATGTGTTAAATTGGGGAAATAGATAGTGCTCTCTTTCTTTTGTACCTTTTCCCTAGGATTAGTCATTTCATTTTAACATTTTTAGGTACGTTTTGAAGATATCATGTAGATTTTGTTCTATTCAAATTGTTCCTGCTGTTCCCAGCACAAAGATAGCTAGGCAGCAAGCTATCATTAAACTCTGACCAGATGCTACTAACTCATTCTACCATGTTCAGGATTCTCCAGGACACTGCTAGTACTCCAAGAATGCAATTCTAACTTCTCAAAACAGTGAACATACTATGAACTTTTCCTTAAATGTGACGTATCTTAATATGGGCCTGCTGAAACTCTTGCATATTCAGCCTCATCTTCAGTTCATATATAGCTTTCAGACTGATCAATATTGTCTATAGTGCTTGAGAAAAGGAAATTGTTAGACCTACCTGTTCAATTCTCCAGACATCAGACAACCGGCACCTCCACGAAAATCACTCCTTGCACATTGAAGCAGCAGCGACAAGTGAAAGGGCACAGGGAGAAGCTGATGGGGGAAAGCAACAAGAAAGTCCTGTCAGTTTATGGTCAAAGAAAACATAAGAAAAACATGCAAAGAAAAGGGAGATTTCTTACCATCTATAACCATCGATGTGAAAAAAATGATGAGCACTCCTGACACAATGAATCGGTGAATTCCAATCCTGGGAACATCCAGAGAGGTTCTTGCAAGAAGCAGTAGGGTTTTCTTTCCTGTGACAATGCTGGTTATGCCAAATAGAAAGTTATGCTAAGCAAAGACAGTGCTTATGCAGCAGAGGATGAACCAGAGGCAGAAAGAATCCCCAAACATGTAGAAAACTGAATTTTTCTGAAGATTACTTGGAAAAAGTAGTGTGTGAAGAGTACACCACCAAATGAAATGTTGGGCAAGAGGAAAATATTAAAGGGGACTACTTTCGCCAAGATTGTGTGAACATGAGAGCAATTATGGCAATTAATGAGGCTTTTATCAGTTACACATATAGAGATGTGACCACCATCTACTCCTCATCAATGTTTGTTTTTCTCCCAGAAAGAAACGTGATAAAATCTGCAGAGTCTTCATCTCTCAGTCTTTCTTGAGAGCTGAAGGATGACCCAGGCTGGGGAGACTGAGATGCAACATAGCTGAATAGCTGAAGGATTTTGCTGCTAGCTTTATTTTCTCCAATGCTTCTGGAATAACTACTGCAGAAATAATGCCTCCTCCATGATGGTCATGATGATTTTGGGATAACCATTTTCCTGGATTGTACAATTTGTTATTAGTTACAACAAATACAAATTAAATTTCTTACTATTTGGGAAGCCAAACTATATAATCATTGTTGTTGCAGACATAACAAACTCTTATCTCTTTATATATTTGTTTACCTTTTTTTTACTGCTGAAATTTTTTTGGGTTTTGAAATAACAATCTGCCCAATACATTCCGCAAGTGGCTTCCCTTCTGAATTGCCATACTACTTTAGACAGTCACAGGAAGACTTCAAAGAGAGAAAGAAATTTAACCATATAGAAGATATGTTAATGAGTTTCAGCTCCAGAGAGGGAAAAAATATGAGGAAGAAATAGGAACACTAGATGACAGTGAACAGGTATCAACTCAGAGTAGGGAAAAAAGTGCTTTTTTTTGGACTGGTTGTAAGTGAAAAATAGAAATGGCTGAGATTTTAGGGGTGCTAGAGCAAAGAAAAATCTTTTGAAAATTCAAATGTTTAAACCACAACATCTGATGCAGGCATTTCAGAACTTTTCAATAAAAGGTCTGGAAATTTGTGTCATGGCATTCTCTTAATTCTATTAAGTGAAATCTCAGAACAGGAGGTTTAATCTAAAGACAGCTTGGCATCTACCCAGTAGTTCTGGGCTGCTTCAAAGGGTGGAGTGACTGCCATGACTCTTTGGCCAGCACGGCTGTGTAATCCTCACTGACCTGCTCTCTGCTGCCCATGGACAACACCACTGAGCAGAATGAGTACAGTATTGTCTGAAAGAAGCCTCACACATGCTCCTGGCTCATTCCTCCCACTGGCTGCCCAAGCCTGACAAATCCCATCCTGCATGGCTTAAAAGAGCACCTCTTGTTAATTTGACTCTTCATCCCTCACCTGTTTTTACTCTCCGTTCTCTAGATGTTGTATGCAGAACTTTGTATATATTTGTGTCCATAAGACTGAGTCTGATTATCTTTTTGGGAGCTGTGAAAGCATTTTTTATTGCTCTACTACCTCAGGTAGGCACATTTAAAGTAGTTGCTGTAGGTTGTAGACATTCAGTGTTCTGAAGTCTGCAGTAATGTTCAGCTGCACATATGTGATAACCAATGCAGTAAAGTCCATCCATGACAAAGAACTGATACCTAAAAGAATCTCAGAACATTTTATTTTTCGTACCCAGCTCTTCCTTTCATGGTAAAGAAGAGTGAATTTAAAATTTTAGACATGCGATGAAGAAAATTTGCTCCATCTTCTGGACAGTAGAATGGGGAAGTGGTTGGAAATTAACACGGTAGAAGTTCAGGCAACTGTTTAGTCCTTAATCCTCTGTTCAGCCTCATACAGGACTGTCAGAATAGTTCCTGCCATTGCACACCAGTAACATTTAAACAAACTAAAAAAAAAAATAATAATAAAAAAAGAAATGCAGCTATGAAATGCAGCCAGGAACAAACTGTGAAAAGTTTTATACCTGGCAAATTCTGCTTGCCATATTAAAATTGACAGCAACAACACTGCTGACTTTAATAAAATCTGAATTTCCAGATCGAATTCTACCAGTTCCTATGAAATATGCAATATATAGGGGAACAAAAGAATACATGAAATGCTGTACACAGGACTGCCAGAAGCTTTAAAAAGAGAAAAAGTTTAAAAGAGAACACATTTTAAAACTTCAATAGATAGATTTCAACCAGTCTCCTGACTGTTAAGCATGCAGTATATTTTGTATACTATAAGCTTCTAAGAAAATATAATAACTACAGCTTTGAGTCATTGGTAACACAACATCCCTTCTCTTTAGACAGGGGACAGTTATTTTCTCACTGCTACTCCACTCCAGAAGTAAAGGTGGAATTCTTATACTCTAAATGCTTGTTTTAGACATAACTTGTGTTCAACAAGAAGGAACAAGACAGGACGTCTTATTGTGGGGGATCTTTTTTTTTTTTGCAACTTTACAGTTCTGTTTTACAGTTTTGCAACAGACAGTTCTGTTGTGCAGATTGACAGGTTCCAACCCAAATATACAACAAGTAATTTCTTAAAGTAATGTTTAAAGGATCAGTACAGATCAGTCAAATACCCTCTGCTTCTTCTCCTCAGTCCTTTGGAGCTGATAAGTGACAAGGTTTTTCAGCTATTTAGCAAATTGGGAAATAGATACATGGCTTTATGTGTTTTTTGTGACATCAAGTTCCTCACGCAGTGAGTGAATAGAATCAAAAATGCATGATTTTCTTTCCCCTCCAAATGTAACACTTTTCCACAGTTATAATGAATGCTATTTGAATATATTCTGTGCTTTTATCAGTAGCACTGCAAGACTTCTCAGCATGAATTTGAAAATAGTTGCATTTAATGCTTTTCATCATAAACTTTATTTTCCAGAGCACTTGACAACTGATTCTTATAAGAAATGAGTTTCTAATCTTTAAGTCGCTCTGCTAATCATAAAGTTTTTACTCTTCTCTCACTTCATAACTGTGTAAAAAAGGCAAGACTGTAGAACAGGAAGTTCTTAGTGTTCTTAATTCTACCATGCAACAACATGACCATGGCATCTGCTGTGCTCTTCCAAGTCCAGAGCTGATTGTTGTATATTCCCAAGTGGTAGCTTTTACATCCTTTATTCTCTAAAATGCTGATCTTGTTATTTGCTGGATCCAGACAAACAATACTATAGACAGTACGGTGTACAGGCATTCCCCACTGTCACACATCTGTCGTGTGGGCCCATTGTAAAGGACATTACCAACATGCAGTGGGGTGTTTCCAATCAGCTGTGCAAACAGTGTTCGCCTTACAAGATGTGGCTAGGCAGCAGGGATGAAGGTCTCTTCTTGCTGTATGTGGGCGTGCTGGATCAGGAAGAATATTTCAGGGTGGGAGTGGGGTTCATTATACTCTCTTCAAGAGACTTTTGGAGTCCAGGGAGGGACATGAAAGGCCAAGGACCAGGCAAGGACAGAGCTGGTTGAACAGGGGCAGAGTAGAGCCTCCTATAGGAACAGGGAACTTCCCTGCAGCAGGGAGCAAACTTGCAAGCTTTGAGCATGACATTCTCAAGGATCCAGAAACAGTGAGTGTGTTGCGTGAGCTAATGCATATTGTGGGAATTCTGCCTTGAATTTATCTTTTGTTTGTTTTTCTCTGCAGATTTTTTTAGTAATACTTAGAGTCTATGTGGGTACATCAGAGAATCCTGCTGACTCCATGAAGTGCTTACCTGCCCTCTGTTTCTCTGTTGAGAGGGTCAGTCAAAAATCTCAGACAAAGAACATGTGAATATGCATCCAAGAACTAATTCCACCTGTGTGTCTGTAGTGACCCCTTGCATCTGAGGCAGTTGTCAGAGGCTTTAAAGTGTCAGTAAAATTTAAATTTACTGACCTAATGCTGAGATGATAAAGCAGGGTTGGGGAGCAGGACAGGAGATGAAGCAGACAAGAGCTGGGACAGATAGAGGGCAGCTGCAGGAATCATGGCTCTTGCTGTTTTGCCTGTGGAGGTTGCTTCCCCACACAATTCTGTTACCTGCACACCTTAAGTCTCCACAGTGTCTAGTATGGCTTTCTGAGCCACTGGTGCAGGTGATGCCAGCAGTAGCCTTACTTTGCTGCTCTAGGAAAAATCCAATTTGCTTTGCCCTAAGGGTGACCCTACTATCTTTGTCTGCAGGGTCAACTGTGGGAAACACGTCTATCATGTATTTTTCCTTTCTAAGGCCACATTAGACAGAATTTTCTCCACATATGTATGTATATACCTTTTGATTTATTACACATTTTTTCCTCCTATAACTTGGTGCCTCTAAAAAAACCTACTGTGTGGATAAAACTGAATAAACAAACACAGAAAACAGAAATTTTTAAAAGCTTTTCGCATTCTTCAAACCCGTAGATACATAAACTTTTCTGAGCCATGGCACTGTGCTTTGAATAACTTATTTCAGGCTACTCTTGCTGCTATTATCCACAACTGACTGTAGAGCCCAAAGTAATTTACTTTCCATGTTTTAAATACCATGTTTCTTTGGGTTAACCTGGGGTATCCTTTTTTTCTTCCTGACATGTCTTTTTGCTCTGCCTTATTGAAATTCTACCATAATACTCTGTACTAACTGTGCTTTATCCTTAGACATTTGTTGTTGGGTTAGGTTGAGGATTATTTTTTTGGCTGTGAAGAACTTGAAGTGAGCTACATTAGGGTCAGAAATGCAAATTTTTCACCTTTGATCGTCGAGAAAAACTTCTTATCACAACAGAAAGGAATGCTTACTGTACTGATACCTGACTGTATGTGTCATAACAACTGCATCTCTGCGACATTCTCTTACAAAAATCTTTTGTGTCTTACCTTGTCCAGGTGGAATGTCTTGGTCGGCTTCCTTGAAAGGTGGTTCTGTTATATGAGTCAATTCTGCCTCCTCCTCAGCTTCACTATCCTCACCTTTGGCTTGCAGCCTAGGAGTGGTAAAGCTACCTGTGGTATAAATTGCCATTGTGGTAGCCTGCTCCACTGGAGACTCATAGCCATCGGTGATTAAGTCACTGCTAGCGGCATCTTCTGCTGGAGGAGGCAAATAGAAATCCTCTGATTTTGGAGGACTGCTAGTGCTACCCAGAGCACTGAAAGGCACTGTGAAAGTTAGGTGGTCGGTAGCTGTAACTTGTGTGTGTGGAGGAGATCTGTCCTGAAATGGTTCTCTGGAGGGTTTGGTAGGGAACTCAGGTTCAGATGTAATAAAATTATTAAATTCTTCAGGGATGCTGATTTCTTCACTTATATCAGGGCTCTCAGTTGTAAACAAGATGTCTCCTGTTTGGTCCACTGTTGCTGGGCTGGGGTAACCCAGAGGGAGTTCCATGCTCATGGAGTCCTCCTGAAAAAGTTTTAAAAAACCAGCTTTCATTATTAAGTTTTATTTCTATAAAGGCCAATAATCTTTAGCCACACGAGCTTGCAAACATCTGAGTCAACACAGAATCATACAATGGTTTATGTTGGAAGGGACCTTAAAGATCCTCTAGTTCCAACCCCGCATGGGGAGGGCACCTTCCACTAGACCATATTTAATGCCACATCCAGCCTGGCCTTGAACACTGCCTGGGACAAGGCAGCCACAACTTCTCTGGGCAACCTGTGCCAGTGGCTAACCACCCACCCAGTAAAGAATTTCTTCCATATATCTAACTCAAATTTCCCATTTTTCAGCTTGAACCCATTACTACTTTTCTTACCACTACAGTTCCTAATGAAGAGTCCCTCTTCAGCTTCCTTGTAGGCCCCCTTCGGACACTGGAAGGCTGCTATGAAGTCGTGGGATATATAAAATGTTTGGCATGTGCATGTGATCTTAATCACATTGCCTGGAATTTTAAAAATCATCAAAGAAAGAGGGCCTCTGCTATCCCTGTCACTTACTCTGTACTACTGAACTGGTAAGACACTGTTTCCTTTGCAATTAAAACTGGAAAAGGTAATCAAGCAGTAATATTGACATGTAAATGCTCTAAACACTCCCTCTGTTGCAGTATAACAACACAACACTCAACCTTGCAGCATGTACAAAAGGCAGATATTCTATTTTAACATAAGAACCTTTTTCTTTTTGTATATTTATGTCCATCTTAGCACTGTTTAATTTCATTTCCCATGGAGAACTAAATAAATATGACTATCAGTATTAACCTACCAAATCAGGGCCTGCCAGAGGAATAGTAACCATGCCTTGGATATCATTATCAAAATCACTAGGTGGTATAATAGATTCTGAAAAAAAAAGAAAAGAAACAGAGAGAGAGAACACAATATTTCAGCACTGGCACACTGAAAACTGATCAAAACACATAAGCTCAGTAAAAAACCAGTACTAAACTGTTCTCCATCCACAAATTACTTTTTAAAATCAGAAGAAAGAGGCATCAATGTCTATTCAAACTGACAATTATGAGGAAACCCAGAATTTTATATGCAGTGTTCTTTGTGTGCTTTATTTAGCATAAATGCAGAGAGCTGAACCATGGAAGAATGCTTAGAATCTGCTGAAGTATAAACTGCTCTGTTAAATCTGCATGGACTATGATGACTCATTATATTGTGTTGCTCATTAAGCCTAAATTCACTTCAGTTTTACCCGGAGTCCACACCATTGTTAATGCCAGTGCTTTGACTTTAGTGCTCAGTTGGTTCCTTCCCCCTCCTCAGAGGAGCTCTTTAAAAGTACTTGCACTCAAGCTGTTTTTCTAAAATTGGTTATTAGAAATAACTACTGGGAAGAAGTTCATTAAAATATTTATCATTGAAGTGTTCTGTATCTATTTTATGTTGGGACTTTTAATCTACATTAAAATATGACATTTTATTCTTACATAAAGCATTAATTCATATGAATAAATTTTTTTTGCAAGAAAATGCTGCTGCTTGTAAATTAAACACTATAGCGAAAATTTGGTATGTATTTTAAGATTGTTTAGCTAAATATACTTATGAAAAAATATTTTAAATAATTTTCCCCATTTTAGCCCACCTCCTCAAAGCTAGGGATATGCTAGCTCTGCAAAAATCATTGATGGACTAGAAGAGGGTATTCATTAGCTTGATTACTGAACAGGGTGCAGACCTTCAACCTTCTGCTGAAGGTCTTCATACCCAGCTTGTCATCTGCACTCCCTCTGTGTTTCAGAGAATGAGTGAAACCTGCCTGTACTGACTTTTCTTGGGATCAAACGCTCTTGAAGGCATCTGTCTCTCTGACTTCACTGAGAGGTTAGGTGGCTTGCTTACAATCAAGATAGAGCTGTCAGAAAGTTAATTTTATGTTAGAGGAAGCCCTCACATTTTGTCTTGCTGAAGACAGGAGTCTGTCCATACTGGGAAGTTAAAATAATACAGTAAATATTCATGGTATTTCTTTTATTTTTCTCCTCTTAATTATCTTAGTGTGCAAAATACCCAGATTTTCTAAACAGAAAACCAAAGAAGAATAGATCCCCTAATGTAATTGGAAGTTAGGCTGTATGACTTTAAACACACATTTTGCTATAGAATCTAATTTATATCTCTGCATCCTCTGGATGCTATGCAACACTAAGGAGAATGTGCTATATCGAATGAAAACAATCTGTTAGAGAAGCAAAGGACACCTTACTGAAACTGCATCAGTTTGGAAAGGCAAGGTTTGGATTTGTGCCTGGCACCCTCCTGCCTACTAACCATCGGTAAACTGGAGTGTTCCAAGGTCCACTGGCAGGGACTGGTCTTCATGGAGCGCTGTGGCAACCAGCTGCTGGAGGTCTGTTACTGTGAGTTTAGTTCCTGATATCTCCCTCTCTTCCACTGAAGAAACGGGAATTTTTTCATTTTCAACCGTGTTAGATCCAATAGTTGAGATGTCATCTGCCGCGCTTTTGATTTCTGAGCCATCTCTCTCAAAGTTCACCACGTATCGTGCTACAGTGCTGCTTGATCTGTCAGGGGAAAAGGTCAAGATCCCAGTGCATCAAAATCAGTTATTGACTGAGAACTATTTATACAAACAAACAAACAAATATGCAATCATAACATATAATCTGTAAAAGTAATGCAGATTTACTTCTTTCTAATGAGGCTGTCACCTTCAAATTACGTTTGCTATACGTTCTATTCATAATTTTAAATAAAAAATCCAATATTGAAGAAAATTGTAAAACTATCCTAATATAATCCAATTTAATCTCAGTACTCAGAAACCTGGAGGACTGGTAATACAGTTTGAAGTTATTGACTAGTGATTCAAACAGCCTTAAATGCAAGCTGGGGTTACTAAAAGCCATAATCACACATTATGCAGGATCCTCTGAAAAGGGATTAGACAGTTCATAAAACTGCAGACAAGCAAAAAACCCTTATCACATCTGAGGTAATTTTTTAATCTTTTTCTAAGAACAGCAAAAAAATAGCTAATATGGCAAGCAAATCACTTTTCACAATGGATGTTAGTTTTCAAAGTCCAAATGGGTGTTTATAGCTTCTCCCTAGACATGAATATTTAACAGAAGTCTCAAACATTCACCATTATTAATACATCACTCTTCAAAAATGTTAAATCCACCTAATTAAAATGAAAAATAATGAGTACACTGTAACCATTTCTACACTATTGCTTTTTACAATATGAAATAACTGTAGAGAGAGGAATTTCACTTTATCCAGAATGTGCTAGGTCTTTAAATTTATATGACATTGCAAGAATTCAGGAAAAGCACTAGACAATTGTTTCTTTTACAGTATGAGTAAAAGAGAAATTATGGGAACTACTAGACAAATTATTCCCCAGTAGCACTTTTAAGCAGCAACAATAGACTCTGCAGCTGTTAGTATTACCAGTCAAAAGTTCCCTGATTTGATCAAGCAAGTAAGTGGTCTCCTTGCTGTTCAATCCGCCTTGATAACAGAGATAACAAATCAAATTGCACATACTTATTGAAAATAATGTGTATATGGGCATACAGCCAGGAAACAGCAAATCAAAAATGAAAATTGGAATATACAGTTTCCTTATTTATTTTTCACTTTCAGTCTATGACTGATAAAATTCTTCAGTCATCTGAATGTGAATCTTCTTAGGTCAAACATTTTCTTTCCTTCAGAGAGATCTCGACAAAATTTGATTACATGAATCTTCAAGATAAAAGTAAAAGCCATCCCTGCTGCTCCAGACTCTGTACTTAGGCAGAACACAACCAATTCACTTTGCCACATCAAGATAAAGGACATTTACTGATGTATCTATATACACCATAAAATGATTAATAATTGTAATGATTAATAATTATTCAATAAAATGATTAATTAAGAATTCCAGAAAGATTACCCATCTTTCTCCTTCTTCTGTCTTCATTTCATCACAGAAGAAAGGGTGTGAGAAAGGATTGAAAAAGAAAGAAAAACAAAGATTTATGTATACTGGTAAATCATTCAGTCATGCACATCACAACCATCTTTTGACAATTTATCTTATCTTGTATGTGTCCTCTATAATTTTTATCTCTGTGTGAAAATGACAATCTACTCTCCATCACTTCACTTCTCCCCTTCCAAACAATGGGCAATCACTATGTTTTGTGTGGGCAAAGAGGAGTTTTACTTTACCATGATAGTTTGAAATATCATCTTTCCTGTTTCCCGCCTCAAACGGTGCAATTTGAGCACTGTCAGCGCTAATATCTGCCTTTATGCTGGCAATGAACACCTGTGGCAGTAGTAGCAATGATTACTGTTACCACACATGGTGCCTAGTAACAGGGGTAATTTGAACTATAAATTACCTCTGGAAGATTTGCTTGTGTTGACCTTACGTATATAATGCCCTGTGTATTTTTCCCCGGTGAGTTCTCTAGAATATCTCTAATGTTGTCCCTCTATATTGCCTTTTGGGAAATGTTGCTAATATATACTAAGGGAGAATGGACAGCAATGCCTAAATTTGCTGATCTGTAACTCTCAGGAGCTAACTAAATTACTAGATGATGGGAATCAATCCTGGTCTTTCGTATTGATTAATATACTTTCATATCAGCTCCTAAGTCTAAGATACTAAACCGAAATGCATCTCAGATCTCCTGGAGTCACAACTGAAAGGAGTTACTTATTGCAAATTGTAACAATGAGATGTTCCTATAGACTTCTCTGCTTTTTCTGCAGCAGACAGCTTTTTGTTTTATTAATTTAATTACAAAAATATAAGCAACTAATTTTCAGTCTATTTTGTTCTTCTCTCTCCTTTCCCTCAGCGGTTTTGCAGATAGAAATGCTAGGAAGAAGGATGCTTTTGCCTAAAATTGCATTGCAATATGAATGTTCTTCAGCATGTGTTAAATATTACTATAAGCCCACATAAATTTATGCCTTTCTTTCCCAGCTCTTTATTCCTTTCCAATTTTGTATAGTTTCTTACTACTAGTTATTTGGGTTTTGTTTGTGTTTTGTTTGCACTATGTGCTCTTATCTATTGGAAGCATAACTCATTTTTTGATCTCCCCCTCCCCTGTAAATTCTCCATTGAAAAAGTACACAAGAGCTTGCGTTAGGACTAAACATACAAGGAAGCTAAAACTAAAAGAAATTGCAAGACAGAACTCAAATGTACTGGAAAAAAAAAAGGAAACATTTTAAATTGTTTGAAACTCCTGGAAAAAGACTACTGGAAAAGTTTTACATGTGTGGACATGTAAACCTTTCTTGCCCAGGCACCCTTGCTGTGATCTATGAGTCCACACACAAAACCCCATATTACTAACTCTCTTTACCTTGTCATTTAAAAAAAGTCCTTAATACAGGGGTGCTAGCAAACAATTCAAAGAATTTATTGTATCCGTCACCCCTCAGGGAATCAAAACTACTTTTGCATAGTAATTCAAAACCTCATAGTCTCGCTTGGAATGTATTTGCCATGTTGCCTTTATGGTATTCCCATAGAACTATTTTCTGTTTACAGCAACATGATTCCCTCCCCCTCCACCTCCCACCGCACTATTCCACAGGTCTCTTCATCTTGGAGGGCAAGAAGTAGTAGGCAACAAGCAAGAGAGTCCTGTTTTTTTACTTACTTAAATCCTAATACGCGGATTTCTTTGAATCCTGGAAGTTTCTCAAATATTTTTTTCATCTACAGAAAGCCATAAAAAACTTAATTTAGTGTAAGATATGTTACTAAAATGCAAGCACAGATTGACTACCTAGACAATATCTTTCCTATTTGAGAAGGAGCTTTAGGAAACAGTCTGAACCATTCTCTTTGTGGTATCATAATTGCTCAGATGTAACACAATATATATGCTGGCTGTATTAACAGGCAAAATGAAGCACAAAATATACCTTTTCCTTAGTAATGTAATTATATAAATCAGTGATAGTCTAGGTCATAAGAGAGTAAGTCAAACAACATAAATCAAATGGTTTTTCAGCAGTTTTGGTTCATGAATAATTTGTGATTCAAGTCACCTGCAAATCGTTAATTACTTCAAAATATTAACCAAATCCAAATGTGTTTAGATTATTTGACAAATAATTTATAAATTAAACAGATTCAACTGTCTTGTACAAATAGAATAACAATATATTTTTAATTCTAATTCTTACAATTCTACTATTAAATGGTTTTGAATAAAGAGCCATTATAT
Source organism: Dendrocincla tyrannina (assembly GCA_035047865.1). Lineage (NCBI taxonomy): Eukaryota > Metazoa > Chordata > Aves > Passeriformes > Dendrocolaptidae > Dendrocincla > Dendrocincla tyrannina. Next base: position 83,617,570 of record JAWWMP010000116.1, on the reverse strand, counting down.
ATTTAGTAAACAAAGTCTGCAGGCACCTCTGTTTGAGAGTAATATTGGAAATCTTCAGAGAAACCATTTTTATCATCTCTGCCACCAAAGCCATCACCATTTTTCTGTGCATAGCTGGAACTGAACCAGGAAAGCAAAATAACTTGCACTAAGGAATACTCATAAAACTGATGAGAAGCTTTAGTTAATTTTACTAGGAAAACCTTTTGGGAACCTCAAGTAATTATCTGCTATCTGTTAAACTGATAGCTGAACATTCAGTTAATATTATTAATTATACAAAAATACCACAGATGTTCCAGTTCTTACAGAAACTATGGCAATGCACAATAAAATGAGTGTAAGTCCTTTGAAGAATAGTTCAGACAACAGTAGCTAATTACTTTAAACATTTACATTACATTTCTCATTAGGTCTATCGTAGAAATTAAATTATGACAAAATACTGTCCATGAATTCTTGATTAAGCCTGAATGATATTCTTAAAGTTATTCTGTTCATCAGTTTCTGAGGCTCTACTTCTGTCAAAGACCTTGGCTCGTTACCTTGGTGGCTGAACAGATAGCTTAAATGTGGGGAAAAGCTGACTATACATGAAGGAAAACTGAAAGTCCTGGGATGACAGGAATTTTCAGTTCAAAGTGAGGGCAGTAGACTCTAATTCTATTTCATGGTGAGGGCAGTTTCATAGTATGAACCTCATCCAAGGTGTAAGCCCAACATTTTTTGCATTCACTCAGCCTCCTTACCTGTAGTTGAAATTTGGCAGCTAGCTGTCGGTACTCTGGGGAGTTGGGGTCACTAAGTTCAGCTGTGTACTCCTGATCAGTGAGAGTCACACTGAATTCCACCATTTGCTCCACAGGCAGTTCAGGGACTGCATTTGTTCCCAGCTCCTGGAAAATAAGAGGAAAGGGAAAAAGTTAAGGAATAAAACGAAGTGCTTTTTTTTTTCTTCCCTAAATATTTCAGTATTTAATAGGTAGATTAGATTGCCTTTTAAGCCCATCCCCAAAATAACTTTCTGAACCATATTCTACAAAAGGTGACAGTTCCTAGACACATCTGTTGCCTTAATTCTTCTGTCTTTGCAAACAAGTTTCTGTTATTGTAACTTGAGAGTTGCCTTTGATACGCATAAATGAAGGTGAAGAGAATCAAGCCATTTCTTGCACAGAGACTGTTAACATGTCTTACTTCCATCACTTTCAAGTCAGCTAGCTTTACTTGCCACTTTGGAGGAGAACGTGTGACATCAAGGAGAGTGACAAGAAAATTCTACAAGCTAGCTGGGATCCTATGCTCAGAAACCCCATGGTCAGTCAGAGCAGAGTGCCAGATTCTCTGTTACAGTTTCATATTCAGAAGTTTGCATTTGGATTTTCCTGATAATAAAGTAGAATTCGCCCAACCTGTGATACATCTTTCTTGTGCAATAGGCTTTACTGCTGTTAAAAGTACTCCTATTTTCTTTGCTTTCTCTTCTTTCTTGCTTTGCCTTTTCTTCTTTCCCAACAGTAAAGAAGTAGCTTTCCTCTAAATTTACTAAATATTTTTTCTTTAATAATGTTAAACCCCAAAAGCCAATTCATTTGTGGGCTACAATGTGCTGGCCACAAGCGGCAGAGCTGCTATGGCTGCCTTGAGAAAGATTTCCTAATTCATCCTGCATATAAAGTTACTAATTTTCTACTTTTAAGATCAGAAGGTATCTCTTCTTCCATCACAGAGGTGGCATGAGCTTCTTCCTACAGCCAGTATGCACAAACAGCAAAAAAAACCCTATTCAGTTTTTCCAAGGAGCTGTTCTAGAAGGGCAAACTTCTTACAAGTTGGAAAAACTCTCAGAGCAAAGCAGAGGGGAAACATAAGAGATTGGCTGCCAGCTGAGGCTCCTCAGAAGGACGGTCCTCCCAGCTGATGTCTTGGTCTCCCTGCAGAGGTTCCAAAATGTTACCTGAGACCACACAGCTGTGCTGAGACCAGAGCTACCTCCCAGCAGGTAGGACAGGGAGAGCAACAGCCCTTCCCACCCCTCTCTCAGAGGTAACCAGTGGCAGCTGCTGTAAGTCTGTGGAAAAAGGAAAGCTCTCAGTGCTCCTCTGCATGGCTACTCTGAAGAGACAGCAGTGGAGACGCCTCTGACAGCTGGCTGGCTGGCCTGCCAGAAACTGGCAAGGAAACTGTGTCATGGAAAGCCCAGAAGGTATGTCTTTTTGGCATTATTTAACAAAGAATAAGGTTATAAAATGGTGCAAAATAGATAACAGGTCCCTCCGTAAAAGAATGAAGACTCTTCCTAAAAGCTGGTTGCCATACTTTTATATTTTCTACCTCATACTCAAGAAGCATTGTGCCCTATGCTGGTGCAGAACAGATGCTAGTATGCTCCTTTAGTCCTACTAGCTGAAACACAGGGGAGCACTCATGGTCTATAGCACTGTTTACAAAGCTTCTTCCCCTTTTCGGGTAGCTGAGCTCAAAAAAAAGAGATGAGTGAAAAGGTGGGATAGGAAAACAGGCTGCCCTGACCTTCACAGGAGTCTTCGTGTCGTTAACAATTTCGTTGAGCAGTGTGCCATTAGGTGCATATGGAGAGAGAGGTGTGCCAGGGGAGCCTGGAGGGGGGTGAAAAGAACAGTCAGCCAAGAACAAGTTTCCACATCAAAAATCCTCCCCTTTCTGTGCTGGTCAGGTATCAGCTCGCTGGAGCAGCTTTGCTTAGGGAAGGTGTGTTTGAGCACAAGCCTGTGCTAGCACAAGGTGGCCACGACTTAAGGCAGGGGTAAAGCTGCTACATTTTATGCAATAGACAGACTTTCTTTCAGATCAAACATCAGTAGCGTTGCACGTGTATGACTGAAGGCAGAAGTGGAACTGACTACACATCAATGAAATTGTGTGAATTAATATTTGATTGTTTCCTGTCATACCACATGATATATCACCAAATGCCTAAGCTTGATTTCGCCAGTTGAGATCTTTGTAACAGCCACCTTTGTTAGGGCTCAATTTAAAGTACAAGAGGCTTTGACAGGGTTTTCCAGATAGAGGCAAAATTAGTGTACTGAAAGTCTTTATTAACAAGATTCTGTTATACTTGGCCCTCAAAAAATATATGTGCAGAATATTTCCTCCTTGAGCCAAAATGCTCATATTTATGGACTTATATCACTGCATGATTTTTGTAATGTTATTTTAAAGCACTGTAATATGCAACAGGGCTGGTAATTGTAATAATATTAGCAAATTATTGTTTTGTCATCATTGTGACTTTCTTGATAATGTCAGTCTTTATTTGCATCTCCTTGTTTATTTTGGTTAACAAAATGCAGCAGCTGACACTCTAAATGCTATTTTATAATTAAAAAAATTAGCTCTACTATCTAAATGTGAAACCAAGAAAACATTGATCTAAAGATTATGAAGCAAAATTGGAGTGCTACATTTTAGAAAGAGACATGCTATAAAGAGATAAAAAGTTGCTTCATAAATTTTATTTTACTAAAACATTTTCATTGTACTCTACTGAACTTGTCATGCTTCTACTGCATTCATTAAATTACATCCTTTTAAGACCTAAGAATCACTGGCCTTAGCAATTCTACTTTGTGAGCAGACGTACAACAAGCAGACTTGATTTTACCTGTAGAAATGGGAGGAATTTCTTCCACCTTTTTGGCTCCTGTTTTCTCTGCAGATATTTCATCTTTCCTAGCAATCAAATAGAAATGAGTGATTTAATTAACTCCATACTGTACTGACAATGAGAAAAGTGTAAAAAAATATAGAAGCAACAATAAGTGTAGTTTAAATGAGTGAAGTTATTTCTAAGGGGATATTTTGTAAGCTGGTTAAACAGGCAAGGGATTATCATATTTTTTATTCAGCAGCTTATATATTTCCTTTCCTCTTCAATATTTTGTTTTCTCTTAAAAAAAGTATCAATTTGATACGTTCTTCCACCAAGGAAGATTCCCGGCAGGAATGAAGCTTCATACTGATTTTATCCATGCAACCAGAGGGATGGGATTACAGAGGTCAAATCAGTGCACTGAGTCTGGTTTCGTTTCTCTTTGAAGTTAACAAATGGTAGACCACTGTCTAAAATGGAACCAAGACTTCTTGTACATCATCTAACCCAGCTTTTGTCTCCTTTGCTGTATTTCATCCCATTAAGATAGTTTAGTGAGAGCTTTGCAATTCTAATTTTAGAGCCAATGGAAATTTCATGGTTCCCAGAGAGTTTCACATGGTGTGGTGTGAGGCCAGGATGGGTGGACTTATTTTTCAATTGTTGGCCTGAATTACAGGATCATAGGGATGCTTCCAAGTAATCATAGTTTCAAGTCGGATTCCTGGATCCAGATTACCTTTTGTAATTTTTGCATCTGTATGTAATATTCATGAGTTAGTGCCTGCCATGATCCCTATGGAACATAGCTGAAAACTCAAGGAAGAATATAGTGGGTATGAGGTAAGGTTTTCTGCCTTGTATTACAGGATTTGGTTTTGTATTCTTCATGTTAAGACTGTTAGCTTGCCTGAAAAGCAGAAGTGGTATGTATATCTAAGTACATTTTATAATAGATGTAATAAAGATTCCTGCAGTTAAGAGTATAAAATAATTTCTGCTCTAAACACAAATTTTTATTCATTCAGCTTTTGGAAAAAATTAGATTTTCAGATAAGAGATTTTTCTTTCCTGAAATTGGGGTGTGAAACATTTAAATTGTTGTGGATTCTAAGTAGAGTGTGGAGAAAAGCCACAGCATAAAATAAAAAGCCCAGTCATTGAAATAAATGAGAGTGGAATTCCTCAAAATTTCTACAGTGCACGCAGATGGAGTGTTTGTGAAAACTGGTATGAGTAAAAGAATTAAGGGCACTGCAAATGTGTGGTGTTACCTGAGACAGCACAGTGATTGTAGCATAGACAGAAAAGATGTCTGTGCTACATTTCTATATAGGACCAACCTAGGTGTTTAATGACGTAAATAAGGAACATGAACAACAACTGATCTGCCACATCCTCTGGATATCTTACATGGTGAGATAAAGTATTATTTGTTATGTTTTCACAATGTTAACTGATTACGTGTTGTGTTTTTAACTGGAGAGTGATCTCTCTACACGGAATCTAGAGAAGATACAAAATGTTTCCCTAGCCACACAATGGTAAAGATGAAGTCCAACCATGCATAATCATGGTGCTCTGTATTTCCAGCTAAAATATGAGTAATTCCACAGAATTTACTTCACCTTCTGAATTGTGCCTAGGGAAAACTATACTGTTGACACAGAACTTAAGAACTCTGAGATTAGTCACTTCACTTAATGACTTGCTGCTGCTGTTTGCACTAGACTGAATGAAAAGACCTCCCTTTGGCCTTCCAGAGGAGTCTAATCAGGCCCTACATTATTAAAAATACATTTCTGGAAAAGAATAATCAAATCTCTCCTGTCAGAAAGGATAAATTTTTGTAAGATCTCGTGATCGTGAGACAGTGTAACTTATGAATCAAAAAGATTGTTTGTCTGAAAATCTCCTGAAAATCAAAAAACTTGAAGGAAAACTTTGATTAGAGAAGTTGTGGACAATGATTTGTGTGGCTGTACTTCAGTATTTATATGCAGAGAGAGTTCAGTATTGGAACTTTAATCCTGGCATTCTTGAGCTTCTGACTGTTGCCAGGAGCGTACTTTTTTTTGAAGAAGTTGCAGAATAAAGTATCACGTTAGTTGACACTGTCATGCTATGCAAAAACACAGGAGAAAGCTAAAGTGAAGGCATATGGTGTTCATGTCATTTCTTAATGTAGCCTCTCAGATAAACCTTTGTTAAGCTCTCAGACTTCCCTTTTGAGAATTGTAGCAACCTTTGTCACGCTCCCAGTGAGTACTAGTCTAATGCGAAGCCATGCCCCTGACAGGGTTCCATGCTCACATTAGTCTGAGGAAACATTCTGTGGTGTCTCAAAGTAAACAGGTAACTCAGACATTTGGCCACCTCCATTAGTTGTGACTCACTTCTTTGTACTATGATACGTAGAGTATACACATCTCTCACAGCACACACCAAATACACCACAGTGCTATATGTATATCTGTTCACATCCACACACACCTACACAGATCTTTTTCAAAAGAGGCAGTAACATCGAGTGTCAGGGTTCTACTTGTGCTACTTACCTTTCCTGGAAGGTTCTATGTTTTACTCGCTGCAAAAAGATTAAGAAAAACAGCATTTTACTAGTGGGTGTATCCAACCAGAGAGAGAGAAACCCATTAGCTCTTTTGTTTAATATACTTTTCTGCTTTCCTTCTAAGACATGCCCCCTCCTCTTGCTGAGCAATACTTTGCCCTTAAATAAGCAGATGGGGAGGGACTTGGAAGTCTCTCCCAGTTTCTAAACAAATGTCAGTAATCCTTACCCGCTGAATTATTTCCAGATGCTCTGGGGAATTGCTGAAGTTTTTGCCAATGTCGAATATGCAAAAGGTTTCCTTCTGGCAGGCAGTAACCCAGTTCTGATATTCAGAAGTATCAGGAATCCGATCCAGAAAAATACGAAAGGCTTCCCACACAGCTTCCTGGCAGACTGAGTAAGAAGAAAGGGGCTGGGCATGGATGCTTTGTACCAAAAAGTAAACTTGAAAGCCTCTTAAAAGTCATCTGATATTTACGTGTTTACACATTCATCACTCAAAATGAAGGAATACACTTCAAAATGCTGTTGAATATTAAATTCTTTTAGAGAGGGGATTTTCAAAGTTATTCAAAAACCATTTTAACAAAAACTTGCTAGCAATTTAAAAGCTGTTGCCTTTAGCACTTTACTTTGCAAAGCTCATTACTGTGAGATGGGACATTTATTTTCAGTACTTGATACCTACTTTGACTTAGAGTGAGTTCATTATCTGCATTATCCGTGCCTCTGCAATTAGTGCAGTCAGTTTCTCTAGGTATACTCTAAACTTGCTGTAGGGATGTTCTCACCCAGCTGTGTTAGGGCCCCTCAATAATATCTCAGGAACGACCTACCCTCCCAGTAGAGCAGCTGCATGTGGAGCAGATGTGGTCAGATTACTAAAAGGGAACAGGCCGTCTCTCTGAAGAGATTTATCTATTACGAGCTAGCTGTTAAAGCTACTTTCTATCTTCTTTTTCTTGCAGTTCTCTGGTATCTGTTTTTCGGAGCAGTAATTGCTGAATAAAGATATACTATGTGATGTTAAGTAATCCAGTTACCAGATAAACGCGACACATGACCAGCTGAGCAGGTGCTGTAGATGATTCCATGTGTTCTTCCAGTTTGCTCTACATGAGGGACTATCCTTGTGGTGACTTAAGTTATGTTTATTTCAGAGGTGGTATAGGGTCACAGTAGGCTCAGAAACTCAGAATCTGTCTGAGATCCTACATCTGAAATGTTTTGTGTTGTGTGCTTATATGTATCTATATATGCTCTCGTGTGTGTGTGTGTGTGTGTGCGCGCGTAAAAAAACCCCCCAAAAACCAAAAAAGGTGTAGTTTTTCTTAGAAAGCAGAAACATTCTCTAGAGGACTGATATAATCCATAGTGCTATTGCTATTATAGTTCTAAATGTGTCATGGGTGGAAGTGTTCTCCTGGACTTTAGATACAGACCTGAAGCTGTATGTGCAAAACAAAAGTGAGATTGTACCACAGACAGGCACAGGCTGTAAGGATCCAACGTGGCTACCAGATTACCTTTTCATGAAGTCTTGTAGTGTGGTTGCAGATTCAAGGATGGTGCTTGCTTCACACTTTCATTTCTAACTTTTTTTTTTTTTTTTCATTTATTAGTCTCATCAGGTAAATTAGAATACTTGACTGGGAGGGCAGAGGTCTTGGGTTCTGATCTTTCCTTGGAGGAAAAATTTTGTGAGGTTTTAGTGAAGGACACTGTAATGGATAATGTGCAGCTATCCAAGGGAGCAGAAACACCTTTTCCTGATTGTGTATAAATTACTCAGCTGCAATCATTTGCTTGGTTGCTTGCTTTTTGGGGAAGTACTTCATTTTCAACTGAAGGGCTGGATGACACCTGTTCATGACACTGCTGGGAAAGAGAAGTGTAGTTTTAAACCTTCTTGCACTGCAAGACTTATAGAGTCCAATATCCCAGCTGATGTGCTCCTTTTCAAAAAGTTGGTAGTATTATCTTACTCAGGTTTTTAAATTAAAGGGTCATAGTTACAGTTTGGGTTCAAGTTAATGATACCAGCCTATTTCAGGGTAGCTTGTTTTCGGCCCCATTTGGGATGTAACCAGTGAGTTCTAGGGGCTTTCAGGATTAATTGAAATTTAAGAAATACTTCTTGAATTAGCCTTTTTAACACATTTCAGATTTCTGTCTAAGGCCCATTGGATGCTATAATGAATACCAAACACATTTGTGTCTATAGGAATAGCTACAGACATTGGTGTAATTTTCCCATGCTGCCCATAGCAAGTAAAATTTTTGCAGCTCTGCATCCAGGTTTCATTTCAGAGGGAGCTATCTGGTACCCTGAAGGAGAGCCGAGGAGCAGACAAATTACGTAGATGTATGTGAATGGATGGAGGCCAGTATAGAGGAAAAATAGATAAGCAGAGGTGATTTAGAGAGTAGATGTTGCCTTGGATACTTGCATCCCGGAAATGCTGACTACGTTTTAGAATTAGCTTTGGACTGTCTAGCTGCACTGCAAAAATATGCATTTTTCTATCACAAATTGAAACAGCCACACAGTGAAAGACTGGGAGGGGTAGAGGGAGGAAGAAAGAAAACCAAGACGCTGTTTGCACTGTGTTCTCTAAGGACCTAGAATTGGAGTGGTAACTATACGGTCTCTATGGACAAGGTACATAAAAAGGGCTGAGGAGGGAGTAAATTATTTGAGAAAGGGCAGAAGAAATACTTGGGACCTTTAGAAAATAAGTCTAAGTTCTTTCATGACCTGCTGGCAATTATCTCAGTGTTTGTTGTATACCAACACTGCTATAGACTTAATATTACTTCAGATACACCAACATATTTGTGCAATGACCAATTAATGATTTCATTACTTGTCTTAAACTGCTGAGATTAATTCTGAGTAGCAATGATGGTACCTGCTGCTCTTACAAGAAAGGTGGTACACCTTTACACAATAATGCAAGCACAATTTGTTCTTCATGTTCAATCACACTAGAACGCTGTGTAATTACTCTGAGTTCATTAGTCCTTTGAGTGCATTCTTTTATTTTCTTCTGGTACCTGCGTGTCTTGAACCCTGCTGATGCACATGTAACCTTCTCTGTGTTATGATTATGTCAAAATAAAGCATAAAGCAAATAACATATACACTGCCTAAAGGTGAAGAATGAGATTCTGGAAAATTACCGTGTTTCTTCAGTTAAAAGAAAGCCTTTGAAGAAGGAAGTACATGCTACAATAATCATCTTACCTCTTAATCTGTAGTAAGCTTGATGACTGGCTAAAATCTGCTTCACTGATTCTTGTGGGCAAACTTTCACACCAGTTGAGAAAAAGGATGACCTCTTTGTCCGGTGTTTTGCCATGTCGAATATCCGCCTTATGGTTGATACTCTGGATCTCTTTGTTGTTCTTTCTGTTTTGTCTGAGCCTGAAGTGTCTGCAAGATGTTTGGCTTCAGTACGGTTTATTTTATTAGGGATTTCTGGAAAAGGTAAAAAGGAAGTATATACATAAACATACTTTGTGTAAGAAGTAGGTATCCAATGCAAGTTCGTGTCTGGAAAATAAGCATGAAGTTCAGAGTTCTTTTTGTTGCACTATAGTGGTGTCAATGCCCTGACCAATTTAGTATGCTGAGGAGAAGCATCCTGTGATCACATGGGGAAACTGGGACTTAAGAGACCCGGCAGCTAATTTCCTTATATCTCAACACGTGATGCCAGGACACACAGGGTAAAAGTTTCAGAAGACCTAAATCCTGTTTTCAGAAGTGACTTTGGATTAGACCCACAAAGGGCACTTAAGTGCTTGAACTTTGTCCTACAGCATCTCATTTGTGAGCATATTGACCTGCAGGTAACTTTACAGTACAGTGATAACTAATCGTCTGGCTTGGGGAAAGTGAAGAATATCTGTATCAGCCTACAGTCTAAGTAGGTGTCTACACTAGCAGGTAAGCTGAATGAGAAATATTTGTACCTTAAATCTGGACTCTTTAAGACATTCTTACTGTTCCTTTGGGTTTCAAAGGACACCTCTCTTCACATCAGGTTCATAGCCTTGAACCTATGCCAAGAATTAGACCCTGAATATTTCAAAAGTTGAACAGGAATTTTATTGCCCTTGTGGAAAGAAAGAGCTGTTTCCAGTCTCCCTTTCTTACTCTACAGTGCACTCACATAAACTGAAGGATTAACTAGAACAGACTACAATCGTTTCTTTGCAACTGGATGATAGGTGTTGTGAAAGCTCTGGCACTGTGTTTCAATAGATCTTCAACAAGTCCTGGCAAAAAAAGTGAGATCAGTGAGTGAGAATTGAAGATCTAAGTTACATTTTGCTTATGGATCTATTCAGTTATGAGAAATGGAAATGATTCTGGGGTGTCAAAATAGCCTCAAGCACAGGAACTCCCATCATAAAAGGCTTGCAAAAATTCAGGACTCATTTGGCTTCACTTCCTAAATATTTGTGATGCAGTATTACATGACACAGCATCTAAATTTAATGTAAAAATGTTAATGATAAAAGTAGCAGATAAAGTACACATTTAAATGAGCTGGAATACAGCATTATGCAGGATTGTGTGACAAGAGCTATGAGTATTTTTCAGTCAGTCTTCCAAAATTTTCTATGCCTATTAATAAAGTTGTTAGTTAATTTGGAAATTCCTTTTTTACTTGCCTTTTAGTACATTTGATAGTCATTACAGATGAAAAATGAAGAGAAATATAAACAGAATAAAAAACATTTTGAAAGACATAGAAAACTTTAAACAAGGTATATGTATTCCTGAAACCTAATGAATCAAATTAAAAAAATATTTTGAAAAATATTTTAAAAGCTTGTAACAAAAGAAGAAAAGGAAATAATAGGGTTAAAAAGGAATAAATTCACTAAGAGCAGCACTGTCAAAAAAGTAAGAGTGAAAAATTATGAATTTTCCGGAGAAAGAAGAAATGTCGTGCTACATGTAACAAACACTAATTATCATGTTCTCAGGCAAATCGAGAGAAAATAAGGAAGGTTAAAAACAATCTTGACAATTTTGAACTGTTAATTAAATGTTTAAAGAAAAATGGGCAGATAAATGATGAGCAAAATAATTGAAAAACATACTGCTATAAAAAGAATAGTACTTAAAGAATGAGGAGAATTCTACCATGTATGTCAGTGTACATATATATGTGTGTATCTGTGTATATATATATATCTCAGTTCTTATTTAAATTCTAAATGAACAGTAGTAACATATGTATGTATTTTGAGATAGGTGCTACTCTGATATGGAAAAAAGTCTACTGGTTGATTATGATGAATGTTATCTCAAAGAGAGGAAGTTATAAAAAAAGGGCAACAGATTATTATTGTTGCTTTTTGATGCATACCAGAGGCAGGAACCTGTAGACCTATAACTGTCTAATTGTTGCAAGGTAAAATGATGATACAGTCATATAATCTTTGACATTAAATGAAATGGAAGTAATTTTTCCACATTAATATGAAATCATGAACCATAAACTGTATAAAAGGAATTTTCTCTGTGTAAACAGAACTCTGAGTTCTTCAGGAACCACAAGTTACCAAACTCTGGATCAGTTGAGACACTGAGTTACTTGAATGATAAATGGGATGAGAAAAGAAGATACAATGCTATTGAAATCTCAAATCAGACCCCTGAAATGCCCTAGGAGGAAAAAACAAAAAATCCACATGGAAAATAGCCAGTTGTATGTTTATTACCTTTTATAGAATATATTAACTGTGGTAGACCAGCTGCACAGGCAGTCTGACCAACTGGGGCAGAGGATTTTGTCACTAAGCTCTTTGATAGCTTTTGGATGGAGCAGAGGTCTTTCTTGAAGGATTTGCTTCTTCCCCAGGATTTACCCCTAAGTCATTAACTTGAATTAAGAACTATACTATTCATAAGACTGACAAAGGAGATTCTTCTCAAGTGATTGTTGTAATGTTAGCATCACTATCTGGGCTTTTCAGTCTGAGAAAGTGTTCAGAATTTTTCTGCTTTTGGTTAGCACTCTTCTACTTGCCTATTCATGGTGGATTTAAATCTTTCTCTTTCATTCTTTCCCTTCAATGTTCAATTTTTTTTGGAGGGATCTGTTTCTAATGTATCTCTATTGTAATAGACTTCATTTATATCTTGTGGTTAGTAAACTTCTCTTACTAAATAACTTTTATTATCATAATTCCTTGAAATAATTTTTTTATTAAACATAAGCAAACTTTGAGTGGGAGAAAGCATTAGCCCTTCTCTCCACAGAGGTGATTGTCTCAGTTTTACCTTTAAATGATATATTAAAGTTATTGAGGGGGTTTTGATAGTTCTAGGGCAGAAGGGCAAACAGCTGTAGAAGTCTGCTAACAGTTTATTGAATTTCAGCTTAATCTCCAAGATATCTTAAAGCTGTAACTCCCCTTTTTTATTCTCACGTGAAAGAATCTACACCGTTGTCCTAATTTTCCAGGTGACATACCTGAGTAAAAATGCTGAGATAGTTTTACCATGGCTACCTACATAGTCAGTGCTATTAAAATCTAGAGTTCCTGACCTCTAGTTCTGACAAATATAACAATTTTTCTTTTTCAAAATAGTATAAAGCAATTTTCAAAATATGATAGAGCAATCTAATTCATGTGGGGTCTAATCAAAGTGCTTTGATATCTATACCAATCTCTCCAGAGCATAGTACTGTTCTTCAGGTTTTGTTCTCAGGCAGATAAATAGTATTCATTTCACAAATCTAAAATCCTTGGAATCATGTCAGGCCTCTCCTCTGTGTCTCTTGAGACTTGCAGTATCAAATTTATACCCCAACTAAAATAACAAGGCAGGAAGAAGAGTTTTCAAAGGTTAGAGTTCTTACATGTTTTTAACAATTTGCACAATGAAAAAGGAAAAATGCATCATTATTTAACTGAATTCTACAGAAAGAGTTTAAAGCCATTCAGATAATTGGTCTGCATTGGGACTCTGTTGTTTGTTTGGTTGTTTTTTCAAATTTGCTTTTGTAAACACAGGAGCAAGAAGCTTATATTCATACCTTTTTGTATAACTGTAGTGGATGTTTCTCTGTACAGCTTTATTATTTTGTCTCTGTTAGAAGTATCAGTTTTGGGAAGCCTCCAGTTTTCGTGGTGGTAGTTTGGGTTTTTTTCAGCAATGTAGACACTCTCTGTGTGGAAACATTTATCTACATCATTATTTTGGCAGTGAACTTTTAGTTTTATTTGAGCTGAGAAAATTTAGGTGTTAGTGTATACAAAAAGAAGAATTTAAAGTATGATAACTAAAGATTTCACAGAAAGAATCAAGGTGACAAAGTTGTTGAAGTCTGAATAATTAATCATTAAAATCATCACAAGTTTTGAGATGCATGAAAAAGTAGATTAGTCTAAAAAATAAATGGATGATCTTAGGATCGAGAAGAATGCTTGATTTATAAATGAGATATATTGCCTGCAGAATAAAATCATTATTACTTAAAACTTAAGATTTCTTAACTGCTGAAATATAGTGAGGGAAACCTATCAAGTTTAATTCAGCAAAGGTCCTGTCAATATGTTGCTGCTAAATATATAGTGGGGCCAACTGGCCCGTGTTGATAATTGAGCCAGTAACAAAAGCACGGCTGACTAGTCATGGAAAGATGGTCTTGAGATTTCTTAAAGGGCTGATGAAAATAAACACCAGATGAAGCATAGAAAGTACAAAGAGAGGTAATATTCTGGACTCTTACCAACAAGTAGTCTCCTGTCATGGCAAAACTGAAGATCCCACATTCTAGTGGCATTTGCCAGAGGCAGACTGGGCACCAATGACATGTTCTCTCCTTATATTCCTTTTAAAATATATTTTTTTTCATGCCATATTTTGTTAGGTCATTTGCATGCAAAGAGTCTAACTGGGTTGAAGTGGCTTAGATGAGCAGGGGCAGGTTAAAATATGGCATGGCTTTATCACCAAATGCAGTCTAGGTCCTGCATATGGGTTCTGGGAGCAGCACCTGTCTTCTCTGAGAGAAGTATGCAACAACCTCTATCTTCCTACACAGATGTGAAAGTAAAGGCCCTTTCCTTGCACTCTTGATGTTCAGAGCTGCTTTGCCAGGGCTTTGTCAGACACTGTAACTCTGACTCTGTTTCCACTGCATTTCCAAGTTTGTTTTCACAATCATAAAGGCTCACAATTTAAAAAACTCCAGAGTATGGGATTCTACATTGAAAAAATTAATGCTAGTATTTAATCTGCTCAGTTCTTGTCTCTGAGAGCTCAGTGCACTTAAACACATGATTATATGGCTTGTTTGTACTTATCTTTGGGTCCAATAGATTGTTTAACTATTTTTAATGCATAGAGTGAAAGAACTTTGAAAGGAATTGGTAAGGGGACTCAGCCAAAATCATTGTTTCATCCTGGTGGGTCTTATCTGAGCTCTGACTGGGGTAGTTGAGGCACAGGAGAGAACTCAGTTTGCATCTCACTTCTTCAAGTTTAGTGCATTAGCCAGGGAACTGCTGAATAAGAGGGCAGTAACCACTACTGTGGGGAAGTTATGAAGAAAGATGAGCAGCTGCCACTGATGCTTAGCTTCAGGAGAAGAATTGTGGTGAGAAGAGAATGCCTCTGTTTCTAAAAGACTGGAAGAGGACTAAGATGTTTATATTAACAGTGAATAATTTCAATTTCTCAGAATAAGTACTGACAGTCATGAGCTTGGTAATTCCTGTTTAGTATGTTGAGTTTGTTAATTCTGTTCTTAAATGTCACTAAATAGTAATATTGTCTGTGGAATGAGGCCTGGGTATCTCATTGCAGCAAAGTGCTCAGGGGACCAGGTCCAGGCCTCCAGTTTAAGGTTAAGCTGTGGTAAGCTGGCCAATGTCCACTAGCAAACTTCCCATACAAGTACCACAAAGCTAGTGGCTACATACCCAGCATTACAGAACCCTTCATGCACATACCAATATCTCGTATCATGCTGCACTCAGCATCACCTTACACATCAGGGAAGTGCTAGACCCTGCTTGTGCAGTAAAGACAATACTGGTCTGATCCCTGTATGATCTGCTTGGATTCAGCATGACAAAACACCACCTTGCACCTGTTCACAAGCTGTACTCAAGCTCTCTGTGACACAGGAGAGGAATTCCAGGCTTCTGCTTAAAAGCTAAGTTCTATAATTTTCCACTTTTAAAAGACTATGATAATTTTTTAAATTAGGTATGTACCAAGGGATTGTTCCTTCTTGAGAATCCCAGGTAAAGGTGGTTTTTCATAAATCCTGCTTCTTGGCAGAAATGCATGATGATGTTTCTTTAAATATTTATGGAAGGTGAGAATGTAGCTACTGTTAACATAGTGCTCAAATAAGGTAAGGCTCCCTTGAATCTTTATGTGATATATTCTTGTTGTTATCCTTATGTTAAAAGTACTAAATGTTTGGTTATACTGTAACAATGTACACCTCAGAACACGTATGGAAATAAATCTGAAGAACACTGTGATAAATTATTTTGAAATATAGCACTGGCATGAGTAAATGTGTAAATTTTAATAAAAACTCCAAAACTTCTTGCTCTAATGTTTTTTATCTTCAAAGCTATGAGATGGCATTAGGTAATTGTTCTTTTTCAGAACCCTTTAAATTAACCTGAATGTACATTTCGGTACCAAAGGTCACTGCTGTCATCAACCAATGTGCTTTTGGATTTCAGCAATTGCGAAGAATTTAATTTCTTCAAGTAGATAACACTGAGAAAATAAAATAGATATAACCCTCAGCTGTTCCCTTCCTCCCAGATACTCGCACAAAACCATGTGGTTTTCCATGCCAAGTGGAGAAACACAATTGTTAACCAACTCCAGAAAGAAAGCTAAGAATTGAATTTGAAGCAAGATTTGTGAAATTTATGTATAGGCCTTGTAACAGACAAATGTAGGGGTTCTTCTTCTCCCTCTCTAAGCAGATAATTTGGTAATATCTTTGAATTATGCTAACTATACAATTCATGGGAAAATAATTATGGTGAATTATCTACTTATTATAGATGAGAATAGAAAACATAATATGCCACTGATAAGTTTTTTCTCCTTTTGTGAGTATAGTTGTTCTATTCTAATGATGCATCTGCTTTCACATTAAATGCTGTCTATACCAACCACAAATATTCAACATGCTGAAAGCTTTATGAATCAACATGTGTTTTTGACACATTTTCTTCCAACCCGAAAAAAATATCATAAGAAACTAGTATTTTCCTAAATGTAATATGTCTCACCAAAGACAGAAATTTATACATTCAGAGAGAAAAGGACAAATTGTTATTTGCCAACTCTGCTAATGTCTGCTGCTGGAATTCATAGAAAATATCAAAGGCTATCTAAGGCCATCTGTGGTTTCATTGCCAGCCTCTGAATCCTGTAACAGTCTGCTTACAGTCCGGAACCTGGTCTACAAACAGCATTGAAGAATAACTGTTTTAATGTTGACGTATGACACAAGTATCCATTTGTTTTAACTTGGCCCTCTTAGAAGAATCTGACCTGAAAGGCTGTTCTATTAGCTGATGTGGTTTGCATCAGAGGATGCAAGAAAATACTTTAAATTAAGTAGTTCTTGGAGGGATACATTTGATCTGCAGTGATGAAACGCTTAATTGAATACCTCTACTATTATTTTTCTAATTAGTCATTCTCCAGAGGTACAGCTATCCTCTGAGAAAGCCAGTGACACAGCATAAGTTCAAGTTCCAGTAACACTTGGCCATGTATGTCGACATTTCATCAGTTTTGATGGTGTGAGTCAAAGAGTCTCAGCGCAGGATGAGCTTATTGAGATAACTGTATTCAAATGTGATGACAGTTAGGATGGTTGGCATATGAGAAAGCTTCCAGGTGCCAGAAGCCCCAGTGCCATCTCTTTGCTTCTTTGCATAATTGAAAGAGTTTGATTTTTATCTCACAGTTTAAGGTCACTCATCTTGCAGTACAATCTACAGCCCCTGTCTATTGATTCCGTCTCATTCTGACAGGGAGTGACTTGAACTTAACCTTGTTTACCTTAGTTATGTATCAAGCTGCTAGACCAAGTTTTCTTTGGAAAACACCTAGTCCAGTTCTTGATCTAAGCATGGCAACTTATTTGTTTAGTTTTGCCAAAGAGGAGGAAAGGGAAAAGAACTTGATTAGAACTATCTTTATTTTGTGCTGTCACCATGAAATCACAAAATGAAAGATGAGTGAATTGTTGTTTCCTGCCTGAAACTGCTGGGACTTCTGATTTGTGTTGACTCATATGTAGGAAAGATATACCTTGAACATAGGCACTGAAACTGGTATTTCACATAACTGGCTTACCAAGATTGTTAATATACAATTGGGTAAAATCTGAGAGAGGTATTGAAAGATTCAGAGTGGCTAATAAGAAGATAATTTTGTTTCTGCACTGAAGTAGAAATTTAAAAGCCAGTAGAACCTCACAACTGAAAAGATAAGCACGGTGGCCTAAGTACAGTTAATGTAGTGGGTTAAATAATGAGCCTGGGTCCTACTGCTTTGCAGATGTCTGTGTGATTAGGCAGTTCCTCAGAATCAGCCCAGCAGACTCTGCTGCTGTCCTGCTTTATGACTGCAATACTTCCTACAAGTCAGGACTTCAGTTTCTGAGCTATACCTCAGGTCTTCATGCTTTTGTGAAATGAGGATGATAGCATTACTCTGTCAGACTACATACATTGTGAGGTTGAAACTGGTGGTATGCTTGCATACAATGATAAGGTGCATATAATTATGTAAGGGTATATAAGCACACTTACACTGCGAAGGTACTCCCAGGTGTAAGGGTACTCCCAGATGATTGTTAGTTGTTTTCCAGATAGGTTACTTTTCTGAAGTGTCTGTCTAGTAAATAGCAGCTGACAGTGACTAAATATCAGTATACATGTATATAAAAGCAGAGAGAGAGAGATTTCTTTTTAAGATTGTGTTATTCAGTATCACACATTCCTCAGGGGGAGAAATTGAAGCACAGCTGGGCTTACAAAGTACTTGGAATGTTCAGGACAGCGCACCGCATTTCTGATGAAAATGGAAGAATTGCATGATAGAAAAAGAGCAGAAGACTAATTTTAATCCCAGAGGGACTAGTTTGGACAGAGGTAAAAAAGAAGAGGGAAAACATTTATAATATTTTAAAATATCAAAATGCAGTAAAATGTATGCATAGTTTTCCTTCTGTGAAGAAAACCTGTCTTCTGCTGGAAAGAGCACACTGTGTTTGCTGCATCTGATAGGTGTTGGCTGTGTTACTTAGTGCAATGCTGAAGCCACGAGGACTCCACAATTAGTTGATAAAAGAAGAATAACATTAACAATCTGGATTTCTAGCAGGTTAAGACTCCAAGTTATTTTACTGTAGCCTGCAAATAAATGTCCTGTAAAAGGAGAAAACCTATTAATAGTGATCATTTGTCCACAGGTGTTTTCAGAGGAAAAAATCCCACTTATCTAGCTGTTCATTCACATATGGTTCATTAATCCTTGTGGCATGGTTGTGACTATTTCTGGAATTAATCTCTAAGATTCAGTGACAATGTTCTAGTATTTATAGTCAAGTTTGTTTTTTAGCCCGTATACAGGTAAAATTAAATCCCATGTAGAATGCAGTGCTACATTTGTTTGGGAAGGGGGAAAAAACCAAGTTTAACTTTCATTTGTTTATAAGCACAACCAAGAAAACTAACTTTAGCTTGGTAATTCTTATTTATGGATGAAGGTAGAAGATACTATTAGGGCAAATAGAAGATGTCTTTTTCTTTCTTTGAAGCTTTATGTTCTTTGATTTACCTTTCCATTTGGCTTAACCCTTTTTTTTCCTTGGGCAATTATAGTAATGAAGATTTGCAACCTTTTTTGCTGAACTGGAACAGCCTAGCGGGAAGGGGTGAGTCAGAATGAATTAAAATGATTTCATAGAGCACACACAGAGCCTTTGTGTCCTAAGGAATGCCTGAGTAGATAGCGAATATTTACTTGCTGAATAAAAAAATAACAGAAAACAGCCTTGAACACTCTCTGGCTCCCTTACACTCTCAGTATTAATGCTGGGACGTACCCAGCATCGAGGCATAGTTTTGAGTGTTCAAAGCTCCTCTGTATTTTGGTAGTTAGTCTGTGTGTTCAGGGGTTTACTGTTCTTATTTTGTGCCCAGATTGTTTGCTGTCACAAAGATTTTACCCCCTTCACTTTCCCTTCCCGTTGCTAGAGGCAGTTTGTGTCAGGACAGTGGCAAAATCATGGCCAAAGTTAAACACTCTATCCCTAAAAGGTTTATTTTGCTCCCTACAGTTTTCTATTTGTTTACTGTGGAATTTGAGGTGCTCCTGGACAGCCTCCAAATGTCTGGGAGAAACACACTTTGGTCCTTAAATAGGGACAGGGAGGAAGAACCAAAAGACATTACTAAGCAAGCCCAACATACAGAATTGGAATTTAATATAGTGTTTTTAATGAGGAAAAATAGCAACTGATTAAGCTTACAAACATTTAGAACTCATTTCTGCTTCTTTTTGCTTGAGATGGGGATTTTTTTATATCTTAGTCTCTTTTTTCCTAGTCTGTCACAGTTTACATGCCCTGCAAACTTGAATAGCCACAAAAGCCTCAAAACATTTATGTTAGGTTCACTAATGAGTGATTCAGACTATTGGGAGAGCCTGTGTATTTTTTGAAAAGCATTCTATTTAAGTATCAGACAGTAATACTGAGTCATAAAATAATGGTTCTGGAAGCATCTCTGCTCTGAAAAAGTAGTTTCTTAGCATGACCATTAGGTTTTTTGAGATATATGTGAATATATTTGAAATAACATAGGTTAAAAATATTATGGATGGCAGGATGACATGTCAACACAAAGTAATTACTATACATTTATGCATACCACATGTACTTTGTAAAGGGGAGGAATTTTTCTGGTTACCATTCACATCAATGTATAGAAAAAAATTCCTCTGAAAGCCATCAAAAATGAGAAACTTTGAATATAAGAAATATGTTAAGTAAAGTTTGTCACTGGTCATGGTTTCCTGAGTGTTGATGAACCTGCCATGTAGCAAATCTTCCACTGCATCTCTTGGGGAGATGATACACAGCTTTGTATTCCTCTCTGTCAAGAAAACCTCTCAGCACTTTACTGGCATTTTATGAAAAAGTGTTGTAACATACAATCACAGTTTGCAGTGGGTGAAGCTATATGACCCCACTTTTAAGATTATCGCTTTCTCAGTTCATAATTATAAATATGGACTATAATGATGTCATCAAGCATGCATGAATTGCCTGGAATTCATTCTGTCTCTTTCTGTCATAGAATATGCAACTTAAATGCAAAACCAGCCCATTTTCATAGAACTTTTCTTCCTGTCAGACATGAAATATCACTCAGTCTCTGATTTTTTTAACACATTTCTAAAATACCATTAATGATTAAATGACAGTATCCACATGGTATTAAAAAAGTAAAAGAGCAGCAGAATATAAATCTAGTATTAACTAATACAGTGTGTTTCCCCAGGGACTTTTTCAGTACTTTAATTGTCCACTAGAGAAAATTTACATCATTTAAGTGAGATATAAGAACTGTGTTCTGTATTTCTTAAAGAAAATCTGTGCAAAGAAAAGCAAGACCCCCCACTCCAAAAAAAAAAAACAACCCAAAAAGGTGTAAATAGTATATTGACAGCAGAATATATTTCACAGTCTTTTAAAAAAATATTTAGAAAACATTGAGAAGACTTATTTTTTTACATTCTTTGCATTTAATTAACAGGCCTGAGGTTGACATAAAAATAGAAATCATTGATTTGGGCACACATAAAACGGTTATGTTGGCTTTTATTTCAGTTATGTGAATATCAAAGCATAGATGGAAACGTTATTAAGGAACCTCCTCCAAAATGAAACATAGTCACCAAAGCTCTAAATGTATTGAATATAGAACTATATCAGGGAAAATCACATCACCATCCCTTCTTTTTTTGTTGTTGAAGAAGCTTTAAAATTGCTGTGAATGTTTTAGTTTTTAAAAGGAGACATAGTTAGCTATCAACTAAGTACAGAGGAGTTGTCTGCATTTCTGTTTTCTTGCAGATAATTTTACCATTATTATTACAGTAATCCTTAATAACATTGCTAGATTTTGCATATTTGTTAGTACCCTGTATTCCTCCAGAATTTGTCTATCTAAAAGTTTTTGAAGTTTTTTCTGATAATGCCTAGTAAATGCAAAGGTAGGCTTTGCTACTTTCTTTACATTTCAGGGATGAAATACCATCTTAATGCCAGCACTTAGATGTTCTTTCAGCTATTTTTCACCTTCATAACTGTTTTGGAAATTATATTTTTTCATAACAGAACATATGCAGGTAAAATAAATCTAAATGGCATCTCTTAATGCGACTGTAAAACCTGGGAAACATAGCTGAGGAATAACACCAACACTTCCTTTTTAAGCCGTACAGCAGTGGTAGTAACTGAATTGTCTCTAGTTGAATTGTCAAAACATCACACTCCAAACAAAAAATTCTCTAATGTGAAAACTCCTGATCTTACGATTATTTTGTTTCTCAACATATGCAATGTAAAATTCATCTAAATCATTAATACATGAACTTACCTCTGCTTCCCTGAACTTGGAGAGCAAGGCAAATGACCAAAAATATTAATCCAGTTTTCAAATGCATGCTGTCTATTGATCATTCACAGTTTTCAAGAACAATCATACAGGAAATAAGAATATTTCAGTCGAGTAGAAGAATTCTCTCTTCTTAAGGAACTAAAATCCCAAAGTCTTTTGTCTTACTATGTTTCAGGTGTCCCCAGCCTTGGACTGCATTGAATTGTAAATAGGAAAAATGCAACAGGTGCCAGAATGCAAGAGATGGGCACGCCGCTCCAACACACACACTTCTAGCCTGGGGGACTGGAGTGGTAAGACAAGAGTGACGAAGTTTTAAGAAAAAGCAGTGTCTGTTTCTGGAATAATCTGTTTATCTGCTGCTCAGACATAATCCCTCTTACGGTCCAGCTGGAGGAGCTTTCTTCATCTTATTAACCTTCTGCAGTGGCATCTGTCAACCCCAGAAGACTTCAGCAACACCATGATAAACAACGGAAGTCTCTTCTACTTCCCATTGCCTCGGAACATTGATCCTTTGGGTGTTCTGGAGGTATAGCACGTGAGCAGAGGTGAAAGCATGGGCCGTGCTAATTCTGCTGCTTTCAAATCAGTGATCATAAACCCCAGGGAAGTTCCTTTGAAGAAGACAGCTTTTTCGGAAGGAATGTACTACACTTAGTTCTTCCACTGTGTATGTCTTGGAGTCCTCTCTCCCTTCTCATACCAAAAGGTTGCTGTTGCACTATTCCTGTCAGAACAGTGATGGTAATGTTCTGTGGCAGTGGTGGATGATAACTCAGCAGCGAATTGCAGCAGTGTTCAGGGCTGGCACAATCTGATGCCAAACTGTGAGTGGGGAAGGGAAAGCGCTGTATGATGGAGAAAAGAGAGAGAGAGAGAGAAAAGAGAAAGTTGTGAGAAATGCTGTTTCAAGCACATAGCTCTAACCAGGCCAAGAACTGGCAGTGAGTGAATACACTTCGCAAACAGCTCTGCTCCAATTTCCCGGATAACTATTCTGGTTGCATATTTGGCATGTGTAAGTCATCCATGCTTAATTTTTTATTTCACAAGACCTTTTTTACTGTTGCATTATGACTAAAAATGCTACCAGGTAGTCATTTCTAATGGTCTGTCCCCCTTGCAGATTTTTGTGCAACTGTGCTTTAACATAAGAAATATCTAGGCTGGCAGCAAGAATCTGTAAGAACAAGTTACTTTAAGAACAACCTTCATGTGAACCCAATCAGTATTCTATTTTTACCTAGGATTTAAACAATGGTAACCTCCCTCCCTTCCCAAGATTGCCTGATTTTAACTACTGAGATCAGCTAGAACAGAGACTTGTTTGGGCTGGGACCAAACAAGATCTGCTTTTTTTATTTTCACAATGTTTTTTTTCTGATTTTGTCAGTACTCACTTTAATATTTTATGCATAACCTTTCGTGTACATTGTTTTTTTTGTTTTAAGAAAACAATTAAGAATACCTTGCCAGCAGCACAATGCAAAACAACAGCAGAGATGATCAGGCTCTCTACCGAAGAAAAATTTAGTATTATCTAAGGATCTTTCTTTACCAGTACCAATATTTGTCTTTACATGTTGTAATCATATTGTATATACTGTAATCATAGAAATATTACTTGTATGAATCAGGTAAGCTTTAGCAAGCATTTATAAGCATGTTATAATTGAATGGTGAAGCTCCCTCCTACATGTTGTTTTATTTTTGGTTGCTTTGGCTTTCAATGTGAAACAATAGGAATCGTAGAGAATTTTTGTCCCAGTGCGGAATTTGCCATTTCTGGTGACATCTGAAAATACAGAATTGGTGAAAGTCAGATTATTTCCTCAGAGCACTCTGGGTACCAAACTGGATATGGAATTTGGTAGGAGAATGATTGTTTAATTCCATTAGTAATCTAATTTAAACATCAGACTACATTTTGAAAATGTACAATAAAGAGATTTACTTAATTAGTGCAGAAACTGGTTAGTGATGCCTGGGTCAGGATTCACAAATCTTATATCAAAGCTTTAATTTGAAAACATATATTTGAGCCATTCACATGTTGGAGAAAACAAATGTTTGATAACACATTTTTCTGTCTTTCAGAGATAAAGGAACGGGAATAATCCTGGAACACACTACTGCTGTTTAGTGCCAAAGTATGACTTAAGGAAAAGATTGAGCTCTATAGGTAAACTGTGATTAAAAATTTGTAGGGCAGGAGCCTGCGTACTTTGAGATTATGCTTAAGTCATGAATATTTCAAGCTGTTTTCTCTTAAGAAAGTGTCTTCAATGTATTTCCATTTAATTAAGAAATTTTGTAACTAACCTTGATAATTCTCACGGGGGAAGCAAACAAGAATGATAAACACTCATTAAAACTAGAACAATATTGTCTAGGGACCACTCCATCTCTAAGTACTGCAGCGTTTAATTATAGGTCACTATTAATTAATCTAGAAATGTTTCTTCTTGTTGGTTTGCTGTCAACAATAATCATATATTGTTAAAAAGGTGATTAAAATATTCTGCTAGAATTCAATAATGCATTACAAGTATATTACCAAGACATGGTAGGGGCAAAACTGGGTGCTGAAATATCCATTCACCCAGGATAAGTGCTTGTAAATGGGTTAAATCAGATGTGCTGCTGGTCATCTCAGTGAATCTCGCTTACCTAGAATAATACTGTTAATAGTATGGTGTTTAAATACAACTAAAGCTGTTTCCTTTGTTTGCAGAAAAATGACTGTTTAGGCCTTCAAGAACTCTTGAAGTCATTGGTAAGTCATTGTCACATAAATATGACCAAGGAGTTGTTGTGCTGAATTTTAGGTGCCCTACCTAGGTGTGCACCTCTCAGGGTGCCCGCTAACTCATGTTGTTGATAAAGTAAAGTCAGATTCTATACCATCAGTCACAGTACCATCTAACTTTGACTTCTGGTTTTAATATTCCTGAGTAATTTCTCCTAGTGGCTAAACCATATCTGCAAATGGAGGGAATGACCCTGGGAGAGATAAAAGAAACTCAATAGGAACAAACAAGGTAATACATGTAAGCAAGAATGGCTTTTTCACCCTTTCCTCATGTATTAAAATACGGATAAAATATTTCACAAAGTAATATTTTAAATTTTAAAAACAATATTTTATTTTTAGATATTCTAGTTTGCATATCAAAGTTAGACATCAGCAGTAGACCTGTAGTGGATTTAAAGACTTTGCCATGAAGAACAAAATTGTCTTTTGCTCTTTGAGGTTTTTCTAGTTGGGCACTATTTGTATTTTGCCCTCTACTGCTACCCAACCACCATGTTTTCATTTTCTTACTGAACCAATACCAGATTTACATTTATTCAGTAAATTCTGTCAAAAAAAACCAAACCAAAAATGTATCTCTTAGGTCAGTTAAAAAATACCTATGTTTTGTTTACTGTATTTTTATGTTTCATTGACAATCCCTTAGTAACAGGGAACAAATATGATCACATCAGGAAAAGCCAGTTTGAAATTAAGCAAAATATTTTCCCCCTTAAAGAACAGATTGGTGTCCAGACATTCGGCTTGCAAATGTTCTCTTATTTTTCAAACCAATTGTTCTTTAAAACCTGTTTCTTCTGGAAATTCTTGCATTTTTCCTTCAAAACTGAACTCAGCCAGTATGTGCTGGAAGAGTGCCATACAACTTACTTTGTTGATGGCCACAGAGTGTGACAGCACTGGGCTAATGCACTACATTTCTACTGGGGTGTCATTAAAATCATAGTTTTAAAAGTGACATGCACGCAAGTAAACCCAGATGACCAAACCATGGCTAAGGTATTAAGGATAAGTTTATTGCAAAGTCTGAAATCCTAGATACACTACCATAAAATCACACAGTGGGTGACAGAGTGCGGGGGGCCGTTCCTGGCCCCTATGTGATAGCAGGTCTAGTGCACGCACATTTCCTGAAGGCTGGGCTCTCCCCTCTGCTTTATGGTCTCCCTCTCTCCCAGCAGGGGCCTCAAGCATATCTGTGAGAAGGCGTTATCTCTACACAAGAATCCTTCTTCTCAAAACAGGCAGAGGATAAATATCAATAGGCATAATAAATAGGATTTTCCCACGCTTCTTTCCCAGGTCTTGCATTGTCTGCTGCAAAAGTATCTTGAGTGAAACCTACTACCACCTCACCAAATCTTCCACTTTAAACCCTTTCCTCCTAACAACAGTAATGCAGAAAATGCTGTGAAAATGAAAATATTTTTAGTCTGACTAAATGCCAGAAGTGGAATAAAAGTTTGGTTTAGAATAAAGCTGTAAACTTCAATTTCAAGAAATAGCCAATAAAAGACTGAAGTGTTCAAAAGAGATTTGGAGATTATGGTTCTGAGTTGCTGACTGTGCCACTTACTGTTTAAGTTGGCCTATATATCAAGGGAAAGTTTTCAGAAAGTTTTTGGTATATATCTGGAGCATTACACTTCAGCAAGTCTGACTCCTGTAATAGGCAGATGGATAGAAAATATAATAAAAGAAATACAGTAACAAGAATGATCTAGCTGATGCAATATCCTTGGACACCCAACTCTTTTTCATGAGTCTGCTCTGTAACAAAGCTGTCATGGAGTAAAAAGGATGATCATCTGTATTAATAGCTTGTTAAAAGATGACAATTACAGGAAAAATAACCAAACATTTCAAAGGTGTTCACATTCAAAGGCAAATGATAAGGTTACAAAACCTGCTGATGTGCATAATTGCTCATAAATCTAAGATTTACACTAAGAGTGAAAAGATGCAGACCTGTGTCTTTATTGTAGATAACAAGGCTGCAGATAAGCTGTATCAATGGGGAAAAAAATAATGCTATCAATGAACAGATATTTATTAGCACTAAACAGTAATAGCAATTTGGCAAGGAGAGATTGAAGGAATAATTTTCAATCTTCAGCCATGATCAAAAAGGGAAATAGAACATTATTTGTTTTTTTTTAGAAGGGCAAAGGAAAGCAAATTTTTAAAGAAACTGGAATGGTATATTATACCGTTGTTCAGAGGAATGGAATGGTTTCCATATAAGGAAATATCACACAGACTTGGAATGTTGGGCCTGAAAGAGACATGACAGAAAGGTTAAGGAAATGATTAAATTACTTAGTTTTTCTTGTGATATTAGTAAAGGAAAATGCTCAATTTAATTTTCAGGAATCTCTTGTCTAACTTCTTCCTGAGCCTTTTATATTTTTGGCCTCTGCAACTTGCTGAGGCAATAAATTTTCCAATTTAATTATGATTGTATAAAAATTTACTTCCTTTATGTAAGAATAAGAAGGCATTTGAGAAATTCTTGAATGGTAAGACTATCAAGGAATGAGATACATGTGTTGTTCCAGTTGCAACCTCTTCCACAAAGTCAGTCAAACGCATTAAAGACGAGCTACACTTTTGCTTCCCTGTTCTTTTTTTCCTTATTAATTTATTTGCCATAAATATAGATAAGATAGTAGATTGACTGAGTCTTTGATCTGATCTGTGACTACCATTAGGCCTGGAGCTGTAATCCCTGACTCAAACTATCTTGCCATTAAAGTCAAGCTTGCTCAGTAGCTACAACTCCTGCTCAGACTGAATGGTACAACATACTTGTCTATTTTCTGTGGTACCTTTCTCCTCCAAAACAAGAAGCCTGACGTTCTTCTGTTCTGCGCTTACAGAGGACACTCTGCCATTCTGGTCTGAACTCAAAATTGAAGCAGGTGATGCATTAATGCAGTTCTTCATCTCCTTTAATGAATGTAAGCCTCGACTTTTTCTACAATTGAAAGATACCTCCAACTTTATCCAGGGTCTCTAAAAAGCTTTCCTGTTATGGTATTGCTAACAGTTATGAAGTTCTAGTCCCCCTTATTACTTAGAATGGGAAAAAGTATTGTGTGCATACATTTATATGGCAAGTTACCAATCAATATGAAAAAAGCATGGTGTTCACTGAGTAATTAATCAGAATGATGAGAAAAATACCCCAACCTGACTGCTGCTTCAGGATGATTATTGATAAACAAATTAAGCTCATGTTGATATTGATATGACCTTTCTTTGGTATCTGCAAACACCTAAATGCGATTAAAATGGATTTTTTTCCCCCCAGTGGACAGCAAAACAGCAAGCTGACCACTAACTTCCAGTCAGTGGAGATAAAGACTACAGTACATCTGCTCAAAGAGATTATCTTGCGCTTGCATACCAGCACACAACTTTCTGTTATTCCTGGAGGTGCTTAAGTGTATATCCTGGGAAACCGTAATGACCTGAAACATCTCTCTTCCTATACTTGACAAGTGGTTTTTCCCTTGATGCTGGGAAAAGATCTTTCTAGATTTAGCTGACGAGATAACTGGTGGATTTGCTATTCACAAAAGTGTTCTCAGTAGTGTAGCAGATTAAGTTGAACATTGTAGTTATCAGCTATAAAAGACTGAAGCTTTCAAATGTCTCTACATGAAGCAAGCCTTCAGAGATGGGGTCTTTTACAATATGTATTCTCCAATCAGAAACAAAAAACACAGTAGCTCAGTTTCTTTTGATGGCAACCTGACATGTTTAGCAGTGAGAGAGAAGGCAAAAAGGTGGTTTTCTAAAATATTGCAAGTGCTTATATCATTACACTAGCTTAGTTTTTCCCTCTTTGCATGTGAGATAATAGTTACTCCTTATTTCTTAGCCTAGCACTGTTTACTTTTTTCTTTCACACTTCGTATTTATTCCTTGCCATCCACACTGGCTGCATTTGATCATCAGTATTTTACTTTCTCTATTTGCCATGTGACAGTGGAGTATGAAATGACCATATTTCCTGTATACAGGACTCATCTAGTAGGCAGGAGTGTTGCCTCAGGAAAAGGTCTTATAGAAATGTGCACCACGGTTGTGTTCCACTGAAGCTGTGATTCAAAGGAGAGAAATTAAAAACCTACCTAGAAAGATACCAATATGGGCAAGTGTATGGAATTTTTTTTTGCTACAGTGGAAGCTGCATAGTTTTTATAATTAACACTTTCTTAGTCTCCTTTTCAAGAAGGAATGGGTGTTGCCTTTGTTTTCAGCAAGGGACAGGTGACAGCAGGACTCTTATGGATCTGATCTGAAATGTCCTTGTCTGTATGTGTGATGATAACTGCCATTAACAAAGTTAGTGGCTGTCCTAATACAGAGTCGAGCGAGACTAAATATCCAAATTAAATTCCAATATTTTCATAATAAAATGTAGAAAATTTGGAAGAAGTAGTGTGGAGTCTGCACTTAATTAGGCCTGGCAAGGCTTGGAAATCTTTAAAGTAATTTAATCATGTTTTTATTTATATAATTCAGGGGTTTGTTTGTTTTGGGTTTTTGCTTGTTTGTTTTGGTTTTAAATTTAATATTAGTAATAAACCTACTCTGTTTGAACTCAGAGAAATGCTGTGAAAACCCTCTACTGTCAAAGATGTTTTGAAAAACAAGTTGTCTGTCAACTGTACACGTATTGACCTCTCTTCTAACAAGCTTGTTTTATGCTTCTGATAGACTCCTATCTCTTTTCTATGCAGCTGACAGTATCATACTTATCATTATTTACATACTGTATTCTGTGTATGTACAGAAGCTGGTTTTCCCAGTGCAGTTGCTGCTGGAACCCTCCATGGAATCTCACATAATTAAATTTGATGTTATTGTTACCACCGATAAACTCCCTTATGGTTTATTCAGTGTAACATTACCAGTGTGACATTGCCACTACTCAGATCATGCTTTGTTCCTTGTGTCACTAGTCACCTTATCTTACACTTGTTAAATGAAGCCTTATTATTTCCCATAATTTCTGGAGGGCTCTGGGCCAGTTGGGCCTTACCTGCATCTCATAGTTGCATTTTTGGAAATATAGCTGATGCAGACTAAGGGCATGGAAACATTTTCTCAAATTCTTTAAAACCATGCTATAGTTCTTGTTTTTGTTGCTCAGTTTGCCCTTTCTCAATTTGATATTTTGGTATTGATAAGCTTTAAGGGAAATATCAATTAGATGAGTTCTTAGTTGGTGTTCATTCCAAACAGAAAAATTTTGAATAGTTTTTGACTATTTTATGTGAAGACTGGTATATTTTTTTAATGTTTCCAAAAGTAGTAATTGTAAATTTATTCTCATATTTAAAAATTACCGTATCACTTTCATGAAGCAGCTTGAGTAGTTGTCATATATTATTTAGTAAGGTTGTGACCTTGCTCTTCTATGAAGATGCCAGTTGCCTCTCACTTCCATTTATTTTTCCTTCTTGCAGATTTCTATTTCTGGAAGTGTTTGCAGTTTCAGTGTACTAATCTGCAAGGCCAAATGTATTATACATTTATTACTCTACATGCTGAATAGAGGAATAGAGGTGGGATTGTGTAACTTTCAGAAGAGAAGACTCAGGGGGGAATCTTAACGTTTAAAAATACATGATGAGAGGGAGTAAAGAGGCAGAACCAGACTTCTCAGAGCTGCCCAGTGGAAGGGATAGGAGGCAATGGTTGCAAACCAAAATACAAAAAAATTTAAGAGTGATTGAACTCTGGGACAGTGGTCTCTAGAGAGGTTGTAAGGTCTCTGTTCTTGCAAATACTCAAACCCCAGCTGAACACATTGCTGAGTAACCTAGTGTTGCTCTAGTTGACCCTCGTCTTACTGTGGATTGGACAAGGTGATCAACACAGGCCCATTCCTATCTCAGCCATTCTGTGGCACTCAGAGTGAGCAGCACTTCAGTGTACTATAGGGCCTCTCTAAGACACATTCAGCTCCAAACAGGATTTTCAAAGGGATCCTTTGATGTAGCAAATATATTCACACACAGAGATTTCAGAATATAACAGACACAGAACAGGAAGAATTATTTTGTGTACAATTAGGAGTCTAGAAAGCTGAAACTACATTTCAAGGATAGAAAACTTGAAACAGAATAATAAGAAAAAAATTATAAGAAAAAATTTATTCACTTCTGTAACAAAATTCTGTGATGAGGCAGAAGTTTATTTCCGTATTTTGTTGGAAAGGGTGTTAATAACCTGTTCAGGTTTTTATCTTTTTTTCATCATCATTCTTTCTGTGATTCCTAAACTAGGCTTCAACAGCTCAAACAATAGTCTATAAATGCTCAATTAGAGATGACCCTTCCTCAGAAAAGAATACATAGATCAAAGTAATTGTATGGGAGTTCAAAAATGCTTTCACAATATAAACAGGATCAGTAGTGACTAAGTTACTTTCTGTTTAAAACCCGCATCCTTCAGTTAGAGTACAGTTATCCTCTGTAACATGCACAGCACTGATGGTGCATATGGTTGACAGGAAAGGAGAAGCTGGGTCAGAAAATCTGCTGTACACAAATGTTATTCCTTATCCTTCTGTCCAGAATGAACCCTAAATATTCAATCTGGGATTGATCTTTTGTATTAATTTTAAAAAATAACATTCTCCAACAAATTATTTGCCCAAGCACTGTTTTTTGATTCTTTGCCCTGGTTACAATCTGACCTCTCTTTTGGTCTCTTTTCCCCCTGTGTTTTCATCCTCTCCATTTCTGCCTTCTCTGCTTTCTGTCCCTCCTATTTCATCCCATCTCCTAATTTCATTCTGCTTCTTTCTGCAGTTTTTTCATCTTCTCCACGTCTCAGCCTTAATTACTTTCCAGCCCACTATTTGATGATATTTTGAAAGTTAAGAGTGGAGTGAAGGACTGTTGTGTTTATTAGCTACCCCTGATTGATAACTGCAAGGTAAGAAATGGGAAGCTACTTATTTTATGTTATACAATACCACCATCCGCTGGCAGTTCCTCCTTTCCCTCTGCATTTCTCTGATGGCTACAGCAATACACAAGTAGCTCCTGTCTTCAAAATTTGCCACAGAATTACAATTTAGAGAGACCAAATATTTTATCTTTCATTAGGAAAAAATAAACAACACTGCATCTTCTTTCTACCCCCCACTGGATTGTGTTAACATGAGGGTTTATTTAGCTCCTTTTCAGATATCTTTTTAATTTCAATTTCTCATTTTTCATTGCTACCTTCAGTTTTCCACAGCAGCTCCAGCTTTCTCATGCCACAATACAATTAGGGCCCTTCCTGGAGCCCAAGCAGGCTCCAGAAACCAGGCTCTGTCATCAGCTGAAGTTGGTGCTCTGCTCATGGCCCATGGAAAAGGATGAGTTATGGATTCCTCCCACCTTATCCTTGAGATGACTGAGCAGTGAACTGGGGGTCCCTGGGACTCCTTAGTGTTCTAATCTGGAACAGCAGAGAGTAGGCACCCTCTGGGATCCATCAACCTTTTACATTACGTTGATTCTCAGCCAGACAAATGTTTTTTTAGGAGCCAGCTCAAGGCTGATTCTGGCACAGAAGAAGTTAAAACCTACAACTTTTCTGCCTAGCACCTATGTGAGACACACTGTGGACTGTGTATCCCTGTTACCGATTCAGGGATGCTTCTGTGCTATGAACCTTGTTAGAGGCAAGACACGATAGTGCCTCTGTCCCTATACAGTTAACACCACAGACATCAGCCTGCTTTTTACACTTCCAGTTATGAATACTGCTGCCCTGTGCCATGCAGCTGCCTTCTGCAGCCCCCTGAGCTTCCTTTCTTATGAACTCTGAACTCAACCTCACTCCAGCTGCCTTCTGTGTACCTCTCCTCCCACCCTCTGGCCATTGCATTCTCTCTTTCACACCTGTCTTTAATATCCCCTGCCCTCTATACTTTTGTCAGCTAATCCCTTACTAATCAAACTCTACCCAAAGGACAAGTAAATAAAAGTAGCTGAACTGACACAAAATTTGCAGGCTGTGATTCCTCTTGCTGTTTTTATGCTTAATCATCTCTCTAGTTTTTATTTGCTTGTCTATTTAGATAAGAAGTTGTTCCGGAATAGGGATGCTGTGTGTGTACTGTACAAGCCCTACTTTCAGAAGCACTGTGGTAAAAAAGATAAATTGCTACTAGCACACTGTATTTGAAGGTTACCAGAGACTGCTGTTGCCATGCCTTGAGGGTGCTAGTGGCAGCTATTTTACTGCTGTCTGTTTGAGATCTGTTTGGGATCCTGCTTCTGCAAACAGGTCTTGCTTGTGAAGCTGATCACCTTCTCATCAGGCTGGAAGCTTTTTGGTGGTTCAGATACTTTCCTGGATGCTAGATTGCATGAAAATTTTCCAGGAGAATTTTACAGACTAGCCCTTTAAAACGAACAGGTCTCTGTCTGACCTATCTTCACACGTGAGGACTATGGCACTGGGTAACAGCTCCAATTTACCCCCTCAGACATCTTGAATAGGTTGGGATGAAAGAAAAAAAAACCTTTCTTTGGAGGGACATCACTGCTCTGTGCTTCTTCCATTTACCCCAGATGTCTGGTTTCAGTTTGAGTGCGCATTTTTGAGAATTTCTGTATCTTGTGTAGCAGTTCCAAAAGTTCATCTGTGTTTATGTGCAGCTAGTGTTGGAACTGTAGCAGCACACACAGAATTACCCATGAAAGAGAAATGAGGAAAAAAATAAGCATCCAGGCAGTGCCAAGCTCCATACTACCTTTTTTGTCTGTGACTTTTAATTTTCTAATTTAAAGCCAGTGTGCTCATCGTTATTTGATGCACAGAAACACAAAGAATGCCAAGGTAGCATTTCTTACAGGGAGCTCATGCAGAGTCTAAGCAGCTGTCTTGTCTTGCCCTACAGTTTCCACATGGGTAAGCGTGTTCATCATATGTAAGTAAGTTCCTGCTTTCTTGGGACCTATTTTCTCTGAAAATAATTCATGGGCTATTCATGAGGGTCATTTGCTCAAATATGCTTTGAAGTGTTCATCAATCAAATGCCTGTTCTTTTTAGGACCAGTGACAGAACCCAAGGGAATGGCTTGAAGTAGTGTCAGGGAAGATTTAGGCTGGATATTAGAGGAAGATTGCTTACTCAGAGTGTGGTTGGGCACTGGAACAGGCTCCTTAAGGAAGTGGTCACCAAGCCTGACAGAGTTCAAGAAGTGTTTGGATGATACTCTCAGGCACATGGTGTGACTCTTGGGGATGGTCCCGTGCAGAGCCAGGAGTTGGACTTGATGACCTTTGTGGGTCCCTTCCAACTCAGGGTATTCTGCCATTCTGTGAATTCTGTTGATACATTGCTTCTTTTACCCTAGGAAAGTGACAAGCATGTGATTGGACTACAAGAACGAGGTGAAAGCAGCATTCTGTCCTTCCGTGATGTTGAGTATACTGTCAAATTCCTGTTATTCCCATTTTTCTTTATATATTCTTATTTTCATACAAGGAAAACACATCTGCATGTCTGAGTGCTGAAGCTGGCTCTCTTCTCTTGGCTGGAAAGGATAAACTATTTTGGGAACAATGCAGGGGAATAGATCATGAAGCTGAAATTCCTGAACTGATCTTGTTGTACCGTAGTAGTAATCAGCTGATCTTAAAACAGAACAGTACTTAATAAGAAGCAACCTTTTTTTGTGTGTGTACTCAGGGCTTTCATGTGTAGGCTTGTGAGATATCTCTGAGTGATCTGAGCTTCAGGTTGGGGTTTCAGGTCAAATACATAGGGAAGGTTGCAATACAAATTGTTGATATTCAGACTTTTTGAGTAATAGAAGAGCAGTTTCCCACAATGGTATTTTCAGGACTGTAGTTTCAGGATTAGTACTGTCTGGATTTGGAGTCTGATATCTGTCACATCTACTCTTGCAACACAGAAGTGGGACACAGTTTATGCCAGATAATGGATTTAAGAGTGAGATGCTCGCTTTTGCAGAAAGTTGAACACTGTGTTAGTATATGGAGACATCAGTGGCCACTTTTAAAAAACGTGGTTTTTTAAAACTGTGCTATAAAATATAGCTTGTCTGTCAGTAAAATCTCCAAATAAGTTGAGACACATGAAGGTCAGAAAAGCGAAATTCATTTACATAAATTAAAAGACTGAGTTCTTGATGTTATGGAAGTGATTATAAAAGAA